>BLKR01000985.1:0-362162 GCA_011170035.1 Teleogryllus occipitalis
GTATTCTTGATTTTAATATCCAAAGAGAGATTTTTACACTTAAAAGAAAGCCGTAAGACGTAAAGAACGTCCCTCCTGTCATCAGTCGGGTTGCAGTTCATCCCATTCGTATTGCAATAAATCTCTTTTGCATCCTCTTAATTTTACGATTCCTCCCTATGTTTTCCTGTAATATTCATGATATATTGCCAGTTCTGTACTTTGTTTTAATTTGAAGCTACTGCATTGCAATTATTTTTCCACGCCTTATTATTATTACTCCATTCATTTTGTTTTCATTATCATGCTCATCTGCACACACATAAAAACTTGATTTATTCTTTCCCACAGGAATTCTTTTAGTTATTCGTAGATTCCGAGTCATCACTTTTTAGGCTTCGTTTGCAAGATAACTTACTTCCTTTATCATATTGACGAATCGTCGTGTAATCTATAGGTACTATCTCTAAACGACGGCAAAATAGCTATTTCACTTTATGATGATGTTCCTACGTAGTTCCCACAAATAAATATTGTTCTCTATTAACGCAATCACTCTGAGATACGGGGTGTCTTTCTTAATAACAATAAAAATAATACACGAATTAAACAAAAATAAATGACAAGCAATAACAATCATACTTTTGTGAAAAAGATAATTCTGCATCTTTACCTTTCGGTGAGAGTCTTGCATTTTACGACACCATTGACGACCTTTCTGACAATAACCTTAGTTCATTGTGAATTAATAGCTTTTTACCCAAGTCATTCTCTCGAATGTCGCGTATTTTCTGCCGATTTGTTCTTCTTTCACTCCTATCTAGAATTACTTTCTTTCAGTATGCAAATTAACCATAATTTACCCCATATTCAGGATCAAATGCTGTCATATAAGTAAATGTTTAAATTGTTTAGCATAAAAATCTAATACCGTTAAAATCCTAGATACCTTTTTTGCCCTTTGTGTAAATATAATTCCAGGATTGTACCATAAAATTGACAAAGAAAATTAACTGCTACCTTCTTCCTGTTGAATCATGTTCCAAATTCTACAATCTTTTTTCTACTTCCCTTCATTCAGTAGGGATGACCAAGTGAGCCCAACGTAGAAAACCTCATTGTAAACGATAATAGTGCATTCATCAACATCATAAAGAAACTAGTTTGAAAGGACAATGTGTTTTGCCTCTTCGAATGAACTGTTAGGTTTTATTTTTTTATTTAATTTATTCATTTTACGTCAAAAAACAGTTAAAACTGCGTATGACATGCTATGGGGAAAAGTGATTTGTGAGCACATTTTCAAAATTCTGTGATCCCTACACTAAGTCATATACTACTTAAATTTTGAAGAAAAAAACAACCCTCCCATGTAATAAAATATATTTTCAAGGATAAATAAGCAATAAATTTTGGCTCTTATCCATGTTGTCCTTCGGAATAATACCTCCTGCCGCAACAACATGGAAACGATAATTTGAATAATTGTATTTCCCACTGAATTCTAGAAGACGTGCACAGAAAATGAAGTTACATTTGTGTCCAGAAGCAAAACAAGGGGCCATCTCAGCATTTGCTCAATGGATTAGGGAAACTGGACGAAAAACCTGATCGAGATGGGGTCATTGACCCGGAGGCTGTAGTGCAATAGTTGGTACAGGTTTACCGAAGACCCTTGCTACTATACGCGTGCCCAATCTGGTTAAATGCAGCAAAAACCAACCAAAGGAAATTACAAATAATACAAAACCAATTCCTCATAATTATCTCAAACGCTCCCTGGTATGTCACCAACAAACAGTTACATAATGAATTCGACCTAGAGACTATAGACCATAACATCACATATCTAGCCACCAACTTCTTCTCAAACATATCCCAAATCCCTTCATTATCAGTTCACAGACTCGGCAAAAATCCATCACATAGAACCCGAATACAAAATAAGTTTCCATTCCACATTTTTCTCAAAAAATTCTCTGATTTAGATCCCGACTAGAGGAGCCCCATGGGTAACCTCAACCCTTGTATTAGTTTTAAGTTTTAATTTAAGTTAGTATTAAGTCATCAAACATATGTAGAGTTATTTCAACTGAGCTATGTATTCACCATCTACGTCAAATAAATGAAGGAAAAAAACAGGTTTACCTGCGCAAGGGCGCAGGCTGTGTGGGGACCTACCCCTCCCTCTCCGGTGCCGCGGCTATCTCGCGCCCGGCGTCAACTAATGGCTGCGCCGTGCCCACAGAAACCGCGCATAAATTCGAGGCATCGCAAGCCTTGCTCTTTGGACATCGCTGGGCACGAAGTCTCGGAAGATGCCTTCGGCGGAGTGTCTCAACAGCGCGGAAAAGCGGGCAAGGTGTCCCGTTGGCTTTATCTCGGCTCGGATCACCGTTGTTAAACTGACGGTTTCGGTATTTCGAAGGCCGCTTAATGACGAACGACGTCCCAGTGATGGTGCAAGGGAATGAAATAAGGGAAAAAAAGTAAAACATGCATTATGTGAAAATTTACTAAATTATATTTTAAACCAGTAAATGTATGCCAAAAATGATATAAATTCTAACGTAATTGAATAGTAAGACGATGATGATGATGACGACTACGTTCAAAACAACAATATTGATGATGAAGATAATGATGTATTGAACCACCCGAGACAGTTTCAGCGATGATAGATTGGAGCGGATTTATTTATTCGAATTCCGAATAAGGCATACCTATCATCACCTTTTAGTTGTAGCAAGAGCTAACCATTCATAATACTAAAGCATCAGATGATTTAGATAAATCATAATACGCAATGCAAAAATGCAAATTCAACAAGGTGTACATTTCTCTCATTGCTTAATCCAGTATCCAGCAAAGACGCGAAGTGCGGAAGTGAAACCATTATTACAATTGCAGAGTGGGATGTTTTATAATTCTTGAAAAAGAAAACAAAGAAGAGAGTGTAAAAACGCGGTGTGGCAAACGACAATGCGAGTCCGAAGTCTCAGCTTTCAGCTGCTTGCACACGTCACGCACAAAAAGCATCCCACGAAAAGCACTGCAGTGGGGAACACGATTTTATTCCTTTGTCCGCCACGCGTTCCAGGGACCGATGCAGAGCAACATAAACATGTTGCGTTGGAACTTACTTGGCTATCCGGGAGACGCCGCGTCCACGGCACAGGTGCCGACGTTTCGGACGCGGCGTCTCCCGGATAGCCAAGTAAGTTCCAATTCCGGCCGCGGAAGCCTACGCTCTCATGTTGCGTTGGGTAGTCGCTGACCCTTTCCATGGAATTAAAGAGGCATTAAATGAGCTTGTTAGAGATTGATAATTGTCTTTTTAATTTATTTGGTTTACAAGACGTTTTTCTCATCTCATTTACAGTTGTTGCAATAAATCTTAATCTAGGCATTCTGGAGGAAACTGTTCTCACAAATATTAACTTTTCGCAATGTTCTTTATTTACTTCTAGTATTTTTCAGTAAAGTTCGAAATCTTTTGAAGAAAAAGACATAGATCTCTAATAAAACTGCTGCTAATAAAAGCGTCATAAGCATCACATCATTAAGTTGTAGAAATGCATTATAGTTTTCACAATATGTGAAATTTATGATGGAGTAGCTATCCAGAGTGAGGAAGAATAACAGACAAGAATTTCTTTAATCTGATTTCGACTTCGCTCGAACCTGTTTCCAAGGAATACATTGTTAATCTGTAAATCGCTGTGAGTAATCTTTGAAACTCAATTCTGTTTCCTCGACACAGAAGACCTACATTCATTAAATTGAACAGCATGAGTTTAAAAGATAAGAGATAATTGTAGATAAAGCGCAAAGGAGAACTAAATAAAGCGATAAAAATTCAATAAAAACTCTCAGCTTCATTGCTCTGCATAGGTTCTTGTCACACAGTAAACAAAAATGAGATAGTATTCAATATAAAACATGGGTAAATTCAGCTTATGAATGAACGTATCTTAACGTACAATGCAATCCGCTACCTATCTAAACTAGTGGTGCTAAAACAGCACGTACTTACTCACACGTATTTTCACGCAAAATTACGCGAAAAGTTCTCAATTTTTCCAAAAATTGTACAAGACCTTATTTCAAAATCTATCTTTAAGGAACAGATTTCATTAAAGGAAAAATCTCTATCTTTAATATTTTAGTTGTAGGAAGACACCGACAACATTTTGAACTTTCGCAATTTTTGAAAAATCCGGTTTTCCATTATTCGAATTTTCGGTATCAAGGACCCACAAAACATAGATTCTGGCAAAACAGCGTGTTAGAGATTTTTTTAAATTTAGCAACTGGATTTATCCACTTGTTTGTTACCAGGATCCTGTAATAAGAGATTTTCTGTCGAAAATTCGCCTTTAATTTTTGCAGCATTACATACTATCTCCCTGCTCCGTCGCGGGAAATTAAAAATCTATCAGTTCATCATACGCCGAAGATTTCTCGATCACGGTATGCCGAATTATATTTTGCAAAAAGCCTGCACGAAATACGCAACGATGCGTTGGCAGAACTGTCTGTAACACGCGAAATAAAACTAAAACAAATCGAGCAGATGTGGAACAGCTGAGAGTGGGGCCGTTGAAGTTCAATTGCTTCACGTCGTGGCTGCGGGGCGGCCCGCCTCCACGGTTGATCTGGCCGGGCGGGCGCTTCTCACGCGAGTGCAGATGCGCCGGCTGGGCGTCGGCACGGGCGTGGGCGGCGGGAACGGGGCCAGGGCCCGGGGGGCGGGGGCGGGGGCGGGGGCGGGCGCACGGGCGCGGGCTGCGTGACTCGCGTGAGCGCGGGCGCCGTGGCGCAACCCAAGCAGAGGCGGCAGACGAGCAGGAGCGCAGCGGCCTCTGGCGCTTTCACTCCGGGAGCATCGCGCCTCCACCTTCGCCCCCGCCGCTCCGCTGCCGCCGCCGACCTCTCGCCTCCCCCCTCCCCCCCGCCCACTCCACCTCCGGCGTCACGCGCTCCCAGTCGTCTGCTTAGCCGGATGAGGTGGCTCAGGGCATCGACTGAGTGCTGCTGTGCCTCTGAGGGTTAGAATGCAGACCGTGGCAGGATTTTTGACACTAGCTAGTTAAGTCGAATTCAGTTGCTGGTTGCAGGAGAATTCTAAAGACTGGCTGCTTTGATCGGTAGTTTTCTGTGGTTTCTCCGATGAATAGATGAATAACTAGTGAATGCCGTAGTAGTACTCCAACAAACAGATCATGGACCGCGCACGATATTTTCTTCCGCTTCTTTGTCCTGTCCTCTCCCCTTACACACTTACTTACATGCATTACATTAACATATATCTCGCGAGACCAGTCAAGAGCTTTATAGCTCATCCCGGCTGGGGAGATTCCCCACTGGTGTGAGATGCCTTGTTCGGGAAAATACTGCAAGCCGACGATTAGGTCGGCACCGGATCTTACCATCCAAAGGGGAAAGATCATCGCCCCATCCCGGGGGAAAATCATTCGTCACACTTAAGGGAGTAATGACCATCACAGTTGACACGCCCCGAACAGGAAATCATCAATCCATAGTCAACCGCACTCCCCGCACTACTACCACATGCACCGGCGCAGTCTCAGCCTCCCCCGCTTCCGTCACAGTCACCGCCACCACCCTCTGCCTGGACCGCCTCCGCCCCTTCTCCCTATCCACCACCATCCGCTCTACACGTAGCTCCTTTTCTATACCCCTCGCTTCTCTGTCGGTCCGGCTCGTTCCCAGCTCTCTGGCAATTGTCTATCTACATCCCCCTCCTCCCTCGTCTTCTCTCATCTCCGACACCAACCACAGCATGTGCCTCGCGGTCCACGTGCCACGAGGACTGCGGAACGTCGGCGTCACATAAAATAAACTCCTAAAGAAGGTCGTTACATTATCTGCGCTGAAATAATCTCATCCGCCTTTCGCCCAGAGGTTAATTTAATACTTATATATTTAACAGATGTGTATATCACTCACTCGGCACCTATTGCCAATAGACAGAAAGCTCATTCTCGCATCCCTTCACTTTCAAACGTCGCCGGTCACAGCCGCGTGTGGAGCGGGCAACGACGGAGCCGGTGGCGGTGTCAGCTGCGGCGAGGTCGCTGGTTGAGACGCCGCCTGCAGGAGCAGCTGAGAGGGTGCGGCGATGGGAGCGTCGGCGGGTGTGGAGGGGTAGCTCATTGCTCCACCGCCGCCCGAAGGTCTCGCCGCCGCCGCCGCCGCCGCCGCCGCCGCCGCCGCCGCCGCCGCCGCCGCCGCCGCCGCCACCGCCACCGCCACCGCCACCGCCACCGCCACCGCCACCGCCTCCACCCTCTGCCGCCGCCGCCGCCATCGCCTCCGCCGCCGCCACCACAAGCCGCCACCACGGCAATGATGCCACCACAGCCGTCCGTCATCACTGCCACCACAGCCGCAACCGCCGCCACCATCGCCGCCACCGTCACCATCATCATCACCACTATCATCGCTATCGCCATCACCATCACCATCACCATGACCATCACCACAGCCACCGCCATCACCATCACCACCAACGCCAACGCCAACGCCATCACTGCCGCCATAGCCGCAACCGCCAACTCCACCGCCGCCACCGTCACCATCATCACCACTATCATCGCCGTCATCATCACCACCACTTTCGCCGCCGCCGTCCCTGCCGCTGCCATCACCATCCGCCACCGCTGTCGCCGCCACCACCACCATCCGCCACCGGTGTTGCCGCCCCCCCACCATCACCACCACCACCACCACCCGCCACCGCTGTCGCCGCCCCCCACTACCATCACCACCGCTGCTGCTGTTGCTGCTTCTGTTGCCGCCGCCACAGCCGCCTTCTTCGCTGCTGCCACACCACCACCACCACCACCACCGCCGCCATCTCCACCACCACCACCCTCGCTGCTCTCATCCGCGATGCGCCGATGGCCGCCTCCGCCGCGCCGTCGCTCTCCGCTGCAGCCGCGTGCCCGCGCCGCGCCGCGCCGGTGCCCGGGGCGCGTAACATTTGCCCTGTTGCGCAGCGGGGCCGCCGCCGCCGCCCGCGCCCCATCTGACGCTTCCATCGAGGCCGTCGCGGGTGACGCGCCGCGGAGCGGGAAGAGCTCCGCAAAGAACATACCCCGGGGCTCTGGAGCAATGCGCCCAGATGCCCTCGTGCTTCCGCAGGGCAGAGCGAGGCTTGCGCAGAAGGCCGACTCTTTCATAAAAACGGCCGTTTATCCCACAAATTAGTCTATTATCTCAGAAATTAACTGACAAGTCAACAACTGCAAGGAAAGAACGATCCACTGCAAAAATTTCGCTTTTGGATCCATTCAACTAGTGAATCCAAGAATAGGGTCTACTTTGATGATGAAAACTTTCACCTTTAACTCTTTTGATCTACCGTGTAGAACTATACAATTTACCCATCTCGGTTCTTTACTGTGTACCTAGAGTTACTGACTGCAAAAATTAATCTATCGGATAATAATTACTACGATGAGTTCGGCAACTGGGTCACGGTTATTTACTGGCAAGTTTGATTCAACTAAGGGTTCCGCAAATGTGCTTAAGTTAACTTTCATCGCGTTCAAAACCAGACTCCTTTCTGGATTACGTTTTTTTCACTTCCTTCTATTGAGTGGTTCCTACTCTTCATTTCATTCTGCTCTCTTTTTGTCATTATCTCATTTTATTCGCTTAATATTAAGAAACGTACTATTTTCTAATACAATATGATATTGATTTCGTAATCTTTTCACTATTTCTCTATAATTTTTCCTGCTCTTCTGCCATCCCTGGTGCTGAAAATAACACCCTGATTTTCCCCGAAACGGTTTATTGTTTCCTATTGCTTCTAAGGTGTATATCTTATTTAAAGTTAAATACGAATGAGCCAGTTCTGCTACATTTGTGTTAAGTTTTACTGTTTTAAATATCCTCCAATTCAGATACTTTAATACATAGAATAACTTCAACTCACTAAAACATGGTCTCATCACCCTCACAGTACGATTCTGAAAGTGTGAGACACCAGCTGACTTGTTGTTGTTATTATTATTATTATTATTATTATTATTATTATTATTATTATTATCATTATTATTATTATTATTATTATTATTATTATTATTGTTGTTGTTGTTGTTGTTCTTGTTGTTGCTGTTGTTGTTGTATTATTTCTGGTGCAGTGCAGCTTTCCAGAACGGTTACAGGGAATTTCACACATAGTACAAATGCTGCGTTCAAATTTAGCTGACTTGTGAGCGAAGGAAGTTTTGCAAAGGAGAAAGCAAACACGCGCTCCCGTTCGCCTCTTGCGGGGAGCCGCTTCTTCCCTTTCACGGGCAGCGTGCGTGCCGGCCCTTGAGGCCCCGCCACGCACGTGGATCGAGAGCGGAGCGGCCGGTCGCAGTTGCATCAGGAGCGGCTGCGTCCGCGCGAATCTGCCTCGCTGGAAACCGGCCCTCCGCCTCCGCCTCCGCCTCCGCCTCCGCCTCTGCGCCTGGCTGAATGAGGTGGAACGCTAATTAAACATTTGCTTCACTCTGCTTTCGTAATTTTTAATATGAAGCCTCCCTGCTTCATTTCGTGAGCGATTGCGAGGAGGAGAGCAAAAACATTCTCAGTTCATTTCCGGAGCGGAGAAGTAAAAGGGGACCGGGCCAGGGTCTGTGAGGAGGATGACTGGATTTAAACAAAAAAAGTAATTAAATTGGATAAGGGTATCGTTTTAATTGTATTGCGAGGAGAAGATGTAATTTATGAACAGAGACTAAATATTATGTGGTTTGTGATGAATTATAGCGTTTTCTCCGAATCCAAGGCTGTTTCAAAATATTGTACGTAAATTAAAGGTAATGCTTGTTGGAGTAAGAGGTGATGGGAAAAGAAAAGTAATATCTGTAGAACGATAAAAATCTTGCTCCATCAATGGATTCTCTTCAACTTCCTTTCGTTTGTCAGAATAGCACGTACTAGTATCATCGGAAATGAAAGAGCCTTTGACAAAAATATTTTTTTATATATTTTGTTAATTCCTTTTCTTTGCGTTCATTGCTTTAAAGTTTCCTATTACAATGATGCATTCTTGCTGATAACAGTTGTGTGAACAGCCACGAGTTGTAAGCAAATTGTAAACCAGCTATTTCATCATGTGTTTTGTATAGTTTCGTCTTTTTTAATACAGCACATTTAGTGTTGCACATTGCGTTCTTTGAAGACTATTGTATAAAGTCTTTAAACATCGATGTTGCTTTTTAAATGTCATGAATGCAGTACGTAATGTGTCAGTCTTCGAACGTTAATTAAACTACTTTCTTGTATCTTTCGCAACTCATTCTGTACATCTAAATTCTAATTACCAACGGAAAAAAGCAGGTGATTGAATCAGAGGGTTCATATTTAACAATTACATTTTTATTATTCCATAATAAATAATCAGGATTACCGTTTATGGGGTCTTTAATTAGCTCGTGCACTCTAAAAACAAGGTTTCGGGTTTTAATTCCCGTCAGTGCTATGTATTTCCCTTCTCTTTCGAGCGTGTTGATTTTCTGATATTACGCTGTTACTACAACCGATGAACCTACATACGTTCTAATATCTTTCAAACTGTTTGATATATAAACAGATCGTCAGAAGGATCGAGAGGAAATAGTCTGAAGTCCTAAATCAAAAAGCAGTATTCATCTGAAATTGAATTTGTGACGAGTATACATTTTTACTCAGATTTTGAATATTTTGGTTGAACTTTCAACCTGCCCACCTAATAACGCTTAATGTGTAAATAGCTATGAACGGGACGAAAGTTTGTAGGTTCGAATCCCACGTAAGGCATGTACTATGTTTTAAAATGGCATTTTTTCCGTTGTGAGTAGAAAAACCTCATGTACCTCACATTCTGATCATTAATTGATTCATAATTACTTCGGAGTGATGTAAAGCCGCAAATAAGCTGAAGAGCTGAAAGGGTGTAAGGATAGGAAGTTTTCGAAACGAGGTTTTCAAATACTCGCCTCAAATTAATACATTTGAAAATATTAAGTTTTGTATTAGTAAAGAAGAGAGTTCTTTTTTTAAGGTTGATGAGTAATACAATTGCGCACTCTCTGTAAGGAACTTCAGTTTTTAAAATTTCATTTCAAGATTGTCACCTTTTTTAACAATACCATTTTATGTAATACATTTCGACTTTTTTGGACGATTCAAGGAAAACTGAACTCGATCATTCGCCACTTACGAGCAAAGTATCTGTACGATTTATTGGAAAAACGTATATAGAAAGCAGATCTTAATATTTTTGGACCCAATGCCTGCTCACAGAACTATTAGAAACCATAATAAATATAATCGTTGTAATAATAAATATAATATCAAAAACGTCTGCTAGCTAATATTTGTCTTCTCGTTGCATTTGAGGTGGATGGGTGGACAGTGTGTACCTTGTGCTCTGCGCCTGTGCTCAGCCCCGAACTCCGGAGGCAACAAAGGGGCGCGGGCGCTGCCCGGGGCCTTTGCGAAAGGTCACTTGTGCGATGATGGCGCATCTTGCGAGTCGTGCCACCCACCCACCCTCCGCCTTTCCCATCCTCCCTCACCGCCCCCCACCCCCGCCCCCCGCGCGCGTTTCTCCGCCGTCGACGGCGCGGCATCCACCACAGGGCGCCTCGCCATTCGCGCGCGCCGGTGGGGACCCGGTTAGAGGAGGCGGCGACAGCTTCGAGAGAGGCTACGAAAACAAGGAGCTGCTAACCGGGAGCGGTAGCTCAGTGCATCAACTGATGTCACTGCAGCGCCTCTGACCGGGAGGTTCTAGGTTCGAGTCCTGACGGCGGCAGGATTTTCGACACGAGCTTTTCAGCTAGTTCGAATCCAGTCGCTGTCTGGAGGAGAAATCTAGCGGCCGGCTGCTCTGATCGGTAGTTTTCCGTGGTTTCTGCGATCAACACCAGGCGAATGCCGGAGCAGTACCCTATCTCACGAGCCACGGACCGCGCGCGATCTGTCCTTCCTCTTCCTTGTCCTATCCTCTCCCCTTACACACACACTTACACTAACATGCACAACACAACCACATATTCCGGGAGATTGGTCGGGATCTTAGAGCCTGTCCCGGCTGGGGCGGTGCCCCGCTGATGGGAGGGTCCTGGTTAGGGTGAAAACCCCACTAGCCGACGCTAGGTCGGCGTCGGATCTCGCCATCCAGCGGGGGAAGATCACAGCCATCTCCCGGGAAAAAACATGCACTACACTAACGGGACTAATGACCAAAGCAGTTGACGCGCCCGGAAACACGAAACAATCAATCAATCAAGTAGCTGCCAAGCTGTCCGGGAGACGCCGCATCCTAGACACATATGCCAACGTTTCGCCCGTAATTCAGTAGTCACACCTTTTACTTCAGAGGCACACCTTTCTTAGGGCAAAAGAATTATATATTTTTTCGCCCTGAGGAAGGTTGCACAATGGTGGCCGATACTTTGGCACCTGTGCCTAGGACACGGCGACTCCCGGACAGCCAAGCAGTTACTGACTCCGGCCGTGGAAGCCTACGCTCTCATTACAAAAACAAGTTGTTACTACTCTTCTTACTTTTCCAACGATATTCATAATATTATTTCCATAGAACATGCAAGTTCTATTGAGAATTGACTTTCATATAAGACATTCTCCCAAGATTGTTCTTCGTGAGCTTGAGATTTGTTTGAAACTTAAATACTATTTTCGTTTTGCACGTTAATCACTATTTAAATTTTTAAATACTTGTCACTTATTACTGTAAGTATGTATGTGCTCTGAGACGTATCTCCATTATCATTTAAAATTGTTTAAACACTCTGAGTACTAAGTTTAGGAAATGTCTTTTTCTTTCATAGATTTTTCAGAAAATTAAAAAAAATGTTGTTGCTTTATAAACTGACAAAGTTGATACTTTACATACTTTGCAGTCAATCACGTCTTATCATGCAATTATCATTTGCAGTTAAAGAAATAATAAAGTCGATCAAAAAATATAAATTAGTGAAATAAAAAAGGTGTAGAATAAATGGTCTGAATTGATTTGATTTATTTTAATTTGATTTACTAATCAAAAACATCAATAATTCAATGGCCTGAGGGAGACGGGGTAAAAACTGAAATAGTTGTTGCGCTCACATTTCGAGTATTGCTTGGAAACATTTCATAATATGCCAACCGAATTAAACCGACATGAATACGTACCGAATTGAAATGTCAGAAAACAGTACCCCTAATGTGGATAAATTCTGCATCTGCGTGTGTCCACAGAAATTGCTAGAATCTATGATTCATAGTATTATTTTCAGAGTACATGTTTTAGAAGTGTAAAGTTCTATTTAAGGAAATACAAGTTTATTTACTAAAACAAAATAAACTGAAAATCAAATTTCCAGCATCTATTATGAAATGAAAAACACAATTTCCCCTTTGCCCTCTCCAGCGCAGTTACAAGTCAGTGCTATTAAGACTTGTTGCTGAGTGCACTGCAATTTGACACGGGGTTGGGCGACAGTCGAGAGCTTAGAGCTTGTCCCAGCTGGTGTCCCGATGAGGAAGATCCCGGAGAGGAAATAAGCAAGCTGGCGTGTAGATTGGCGCCGGCTCTCACCTTTCAGCGGGAGAGGAATACTGCTACCTATCGGTACATAACATGCAGAACTCTGCCACAAATATCGGAAATCCAGTCGGGGGATTAGTACCTGTCCCTGCGGTTGGCTTTCCGATGAGAGAGATACCCCCAAAAGCGAAATCAGTTCATGCCTACGAGTTGATAGGCAGGATAGGATCTCGCGTTCCATCGGAAGAGGAACATTACCAACTCCCGGGATCCCATATGCACTACACTTACGGAACCAGATACCTTGTTAGTTGACGCACTCGGAAACAATAAATCCTTACTGAGTGAATAGGAAGTTTTTGCACGCCTTAGCGGGCAGCAATCGACTGGAATATCTCGATCTCCTGCGCATGCGCAGATGCACAAACATGATGCGAAACTTGAACTGCGCATGCGCAAAGATAATGCTTTCGATTGTTTCAACGTTGGAGGGTGCAAAAACTCCCAATTTACTCTCTATTTATGGCCGAATTTATAGTCGACACATAAGGAATAAGAGAATCCTTAAGTGATAAGTGCTTTCTCAAAATAAGTGTTCACTTATAGGCGCTTGTATTTCATAGACGTTCCTTACGACCGCGGAATAAGTGTTCCCTTAAGCGAAAGGGAATTGGCTATATGGCATTGGCGGCAGCTGATTCGAAGTTCTTAGTAACCGAGTTTACACACACACACACACACACACACACACACACACACACACACACACTCCTTTTTGTACAAAGAGCGTCCAATTTGACAGGAGAGCAGACACTCCAACGTTGAGTTGACGCGCGCAGCAAAATTAAAAATTTTGGAAACATAGCTGAAAGGATGAGGTTGCATACAATCTTAATGCAACGAGAACTTTTAATAAAGGTGAAATCGGCAGTCCTCTTTACGTCATTGGGACTTTCTCGATCATCGGCACAAGCAAATCCACTACTGTGGTTTTATTAAAACGAAACCGCTTTCGGAACTGTTCATCATTATACATTTCCAATGGATTGCTCCCATCTCTAGTATATCTATTTGTATTTTGCAGGATGTGTTGAGTATAAAACTCAAAATATTCGGCGAAGTCGTTATCCATAACACGCTTTACAAATGAATCGTTTTAATTGACTACTAATAACACAAATTTTTAACTATAAAACCAACAAAACGAATTCAACAGTAGGTGAACGCTAGGTAAAAATATAACCTAAACTAGTAACGACTGACGAGACGAGACAACCATTAGGACCACTTACGGGAGCCAGCTGCCTCGCTTATACGAATGAGTGCGCACTTAAGACTTCACTCAAGGGCTGTTTATGAATATGATTCGTTCACTTAAGGGAACACTCAGTTTAAGTGTCGACTATGAATTCGGCCCTTAAGCCTCATTCACAATGCAAACTTAAACGTAACGTAAGCCGTAAACTTATGCAGTAAACTTTTCACGTAAAAACGAGCATTCACAACGGCAAACGTAAGCTGGAACGTAGGTTTTGCCTGAACCAATCAGAATTCAACATATTGATCGATTCGTTTCTAGCATTTTTTCGACTCTCCTATCGATTTCGCCTTTTGCATTTGCGAGCAGCTGTTGCGCCCCTACCTATTGAGATTATATGCGAGCAGTGAGCTTTAAATTGTGTACCGCAAATATATTTACACACCAATACATACGCATAAACAAGAATCGATCTGGAGTCGACCTTCCTTCTCGCGGATTTTGTTGTGCATTTGTTTTCTTCATCCTCCTCTCTGATTGGTCTTCGGTAGAATTTCGACGTAAACTTAAACGTAGAAGCTTGGAGCTTGCGAGCTCTTAAGTTTACGTCTTAAACGTCTACGTTTACGTCAAGGCATTGTGAATGATCTCGCTTTATAACCCATTTCTAGGTTTTGCGGCTACGTTACGGTTACGTTTAAGTTTGCATTGTGAATGAGACTCTTGTGACTGGAGCGTGTGGCGGGAGACGGTGCATCCTGCCGTCACCGCGAGCGCCGCTGCAGCCCAGGCGCCAGGGCTGCAGCCGAGTGACTTGCGCTTTCAACGCTTCCCGGCAGGTGCAGCACCCGTTCCTCTCCGCTTCGCTCGGCCTTCCCCTCCCCCCCCCCCGCCCTGCTCCGCTCCTCCCCCGCCCGTTCCCTTCCGGGCGACTTTCCTTCTCCAATAAGGAAATGCAAATCAAAATAGCGTGTAGTGACTCAACTAGCCTTAGCAAAACACCCTCTTCTTATAACTCGAACAGCACTATCGTAGTCATGACATAACGTGTACTGTAGTCGGCTAAGGATAATCGATAATGACGCATGTACATAACCATCTTCCTTGCGTCATGCCTGGTTGTGGGACATGTGTTAATGTTTGAGATCAAATGATGTTATGGATGCCATACAATTATTATATATCTTTGCTGAACGTTTTCTTTGTTTCAAATATTATACTGTTCTCCGTAACATATCTCTTATCTATTAATAGGTTACATATCGCTTAAATATCTATTATTATACTTGCACTTCCATTTGATCTTTATTAAGTAGAGGTCTGCATTGAATTTTACTTAGTAAGGCAAAAAATAGCGTTCGTTCATTGGAGTCATCAACTGCAGACACTTTATTAATATTCTTATAATTTAAAGTTACATCCTGGAAATTACAACTAGAAGACAATTTTTAGAATGCAAATCATTCAAAAACCATAATTAGTGTTTGGAAGTAGAAGAGAGATGCTTTTTATTCTTGACGATATATTCGTGAACGAAGGGGAGGGAGGCAGAAAAAAACGCGGTAATGCGAAATCCGTAAACAACTTCACAATGTTATATTGAGAAGAGTCATTACAATTAATTTATTACATAACACAACCAAAGTGGATAATTTTTTTCTTGTGCAGTTCGCATATTTTGTTTTCATATGCGTTTGCATATACCATACCACATATCCAGGCAAGCAAATACCGAATCATAGCATTCCTAAGTGAAAAGCTGACACTAGTTGTTATATGCCATGCCAACTGCAATCGAAGTCTCTCCATGTTTGATTATCGTCGGTAGCGATCTAAGAAACCAGAACTTCAGACAATGCCTCGTAGATTACATCTCTGCCTCCCATCCCGAGACCCTTTCTGATCTGCGCCAAAGCGATTGAGCGCGCCCACTGCGGAAATCCGCTGGAATCTGATCTGAGCGACAAGGGAAGGTCCGAAATGTGGCAAGCAGAGTACTCCCTTTCGATGCACCGTTCACTGAGCGGCTGGTTTCCTTCAAGATATTCTTCGTTCTCTTTACCTACTTCGTTTTTAATGCGAATGTTACAGAATTTGTGATGTCAGGAATTATGACAAAATTGGTTAGTGATTCCGGGCGCGTCGACTGCTAAGGTCATTAGTCCCGTAAGTGTAGTGCATATTTTTCCTCGGGAGATAGCGGTGATATTCCCCCGCTGAATGGCGAGATCCGGCGACGACCTACCGTCGGCTAGCGGGGTTTTCCCCTAACCAGGACTCTCTCACCAGCGGGCCACCGCCCCAGCCGGGACAAGCTTTAATCTCCCGACCGGTCTCCCGGAATATGTGGTAGTGTAGTGTATGTTAATGTAAGTGTGTGTGTGTGTGTGTGTGTGTGTGTGTGTGTGTGTGTGTAAGGAAAAGGAACAGGAAGGAAAGATCTCGCGCGGTCCGTGGCCCGTTTGTTAGGGTATTGCTCAGGCATTCGCCTGGTGTTGATCGGAGAAACCACGGAAAACTACCGATCAGAGCAGCCGGCTCGAACCTAGGACCTCCCGATCAGGGGCGCTGCAGTGACATCAGTTGATGCACTGAGCTATCGCTCTCGGTAGGACAAATAGGTATTGTTACAGAATGTATTTACTCTTTTCACCAACTAATATGTATGCATTTCCTGATTTACGTGTTTGCATCTTTCGATGCCTACAGACAGGTCCCCGAGCTGGCACTTGTTACTTCAGGGCAGGCGCGGCTCGTCATTAAAGGCTGTTAAGCGGAGCCTCTCCTACAGAAATTGCTCTCAAAAGAAATTTAAAAACATATTTATAAATGTATTTATTTATTAATAATAGATTTCTGAATTACATTATATAATAAACATATCAAATGTTTTCTTTATCAGTTTGTTAACGGCCGTCCGTAACGCATTTGAAACAGTTGATAGGGAAGAGAAAAGCATTAGGCTCCCACTTTATTCCGCCGTAAGGACTGTCTAAAACGACGAGGCGTGACGTCATGCATTCACTGGCTTACCGGTGGACGAAGGCTGCAACCAGGCAGCCTTCAAGGGTGCGGCCTAAGATTTACTAGGGGCTGAAGAAGAGTGTGATCGCCAGATTACTATGCAGCTCAGCGAGTAGCATTGCGCCTCAACTAATTTTCCCAATATGCGGTAGGAGCGCTACTCACTTAAGCCTGTATCGGAAGCGCAAAGTCTACAGGACTGTAGTCTTCAAGATTGGAAGAGATTATGTATCGAAACACAACACAGTGCATGCAATACAACGCAATGCAATACAACGCAATGCAATACAACGCAATGCAATACAACGCAATGCAATGCAATGCAATGCAATGCAATGCAATGCAATGCAATGCAATGCAATGCAATGCAATGCAATGCAATGCAATGCAATGCAATGCAATGCAAAGCAATGCAATGCAATGCAATGCAATGCAATGCAATGCAATGCAATGCAATGCAATGCAATGCAATGCAATGCAATGCAATGCAATGCAATGCAATGAATATGCAGCCTACCCCATTTATAAAACCACGACCCGCGACTGCTCCAGGGGTGTAGGTACCTACTAGTACTAGTTCTTACCATTCTCCCCATTCATTGCTGCAGCTTTGCTCGTAAGCCCATATCATTCATGTGTCAATGGACAAGTGTAGCTTGTGGCGCATCACGTTTATTTCTTTATTAGAGGAAGGGAGCCAGGTTTTACGTGCTTAAATGGCGCTGACGCTACGGCCCGTAAGCCTTTGCGTCTTGTCCCCTGCTCACACAACCTACCGTGGAAGAGGAAGGTATTATAGATAGGATTTTAGTTTCGCGGGTGATACGTATGCTAGGAATTTTCAGCCACATCACACACCAATGCCTTACGTGGAATTGGAACTCACAGTCCGGATGATAGACGTATTGCGCGCAAATGCCCCAAGACCCTGCAAAACGAAAGGAAGGGAAGGGAAGGGAGAGGCTTGAAGGGTGATGCATAGCAGCTGGGGGAGCCCCACCAAGCCACAAATATCGATGCCGACCGGTATTCGAACTCGCCATCCTTCGTTCCCACAGCGTGCATCCAGTTTGGCGATCTCTACAACCTGGTCGGCTATATCACAGCCGGCTAATTCACAGGATTTGTGATCCCCCTCCCATCATTTATTTGTTAAACAAAATGAATTCAACCCTTTCATATTTTGTGTTGTGATAGATCATTTAAAATCTAAACGGGGTCAACTCCCGATCTTTAAGGTTGAAACAAATGTCAAATTGATTCTGGGCTCAGTTTCATTAAATTAACACTTAGACGGCTAGTGCATTCAGTCTTAAACTCAATAGGGCGTAACAGTAACGAAATATCCCGACATTTCAATTAAGATCAAATAAATATTTGAATCTAAAAAAATCTTTTAAAAATAATTTCAAAAAAATCGATATTAAAAGTCGGAATTATCAACCATCCCTCCAGAACCTGGAGGCTGTGTCCCTAGGCGAAATGTTGGGCAAGGGCAGGAGCGCGTCCGGCGGTGGCAGCGGCGACGCGGTCGGAACCTCCAGGAAGTGCTGAAATGTCAGTCGCCGCCGCCGCCGCCGCTGCGCCGCGAAGGTCAGGGCTGCCTCCGCCGCCTCCGAGAGTGAAAGTGCGCCCGTTTCCCGACGCGTTCTCCGCCGCCGCCGCGGAGCTGCGCGCACGCTGTCGAGGAAGCATAGCGCCGAGCGCTGCCTGCGCGCGGTGCGGTTCTTGACCCCCTTGGGCGCTCGCGCGCGCACGCGTGTGTGCATAGGGAAGCGACATCCCCCGAAAACATCAATGTTTCGAAACATCGATGTCCAAAATGAAAACATGGATGTGTCGGTGTACGTCGTCGCGAAACCCAAGATGTTAGTAAATGTGAATGTTTTTAGACATCGATTTTTTTAAATGTCGATTTTTTAAACGTCGATTTTTTAAACATCGATTTTTTTAAACGTCGGTTTTTTAAACGTCGGTTTTTTAAACGTCGGTTTTTTAAACGTCGGTTTTTTAAACGTCGGTTTTTTAAACGTCGGTTTTTTAAAACTCGATTTTTTGAACGCCCGTTTTTTAAACATCGGTTTTTTAAACATCGGTTTTTTAAACATCGGTTTTTTAAACATCGGTTTTTTAAACATCGGTTTGTTAAACATCGGTTGTTTAAACATCGGTTGTTTAAACATCGATTGTTTAAACATCGGTTGTTTAAACATCGGTTGTTTAAACAACGGTTTTTCATCATCGGTTTTTTAAACATCGATTTTTTAAGCATTGATTTTTTAAATATCGACCTTCTAAAATCCTAGTAACCTGGAACCTATAGTAACATATAGTAACCTCGAACATGAACGTCGCGCAGGGAGAGGATTTAATTTGACGGTGGTCGTGTTTATTACTTTATAATTGAAATTTCACTGTAATACCAAAGCCAAAATATTATGACGAACCTTAAAAAGTGAACGAATCTTTTATATCTGATTGGATGTATAGAAATAATTGAGTACATGTATCGATGAAAACATGGCAAACTTATTTTTCACTCATGATCACTTAGGACTCAATGTTCTATTTATCGATATATGAAAATTACGTAAGTTTGTTATGATGGCTTTTTCATTTAAAAATAAAATATATCGGGCACAAAACCTCGATGTTAAGGAAACATTGAATTCAATAAATCGATGGCAGCTCGTCGTGTCCTCGCCGCTGTTGACACTCGACTCGCCGCTGAGTTGGAAACTCCTGGCGATTGGACAGCTTGCGTTACGAGTTCCAATATTTCTCTCTTGATCTCCAAAATTATCGGCTGATGTGGCTCAGGGCACCAACTGTTGACTCTGACCGGCAGGTCCTAGGGTTAAAGTCCCGACGGTGCGGAAGGATTTTCGACACTAGCTAGATAACTACGTCAAATTCTACCGCTGTCTGGTGGGGAATTCTAGCGGTCGGCTATTCTCAACGGTAGTTTTGTTGTTTCTCCGAACAATACTAGGTAAATGTCGGAGCAGTATCCTAACAAACAGGCTACGGACCGCGCGTCATCTTACGTTCCTCTTCCTTCTCCTATCCCAACCCCTTACTTACATACCCACTTCACACCCACACGTCGGAGACCAGTCAGGGGCTCAGTGTTTGTCTCGGCTGGGGCGATGCCATGTTGGTGGGAGATACCTGTTTGAGGAAAATCCCCGGAACACACCGTAGGTCGGAGTCGGATCTCGCCAGCCAGCGGGGCAAGATCACCACCATCTTCCGCCATAACATTCACTAGATTTTCGGAACTAATGACCTTCGCATTTAATGCGTCTGGAAACACTAATTAATCACCCGTAGATAAACGTTAGCCAATCATTACGATTATCCTCCCTCCCCCCCACAAACACACATACTTGTATACCCTTCACTACCATCCTACATTCCTTCACGCAGTGGATGGCAATGCCGAACTACTTTTGTGATCATCTGTACAACAATGAAAATTATTTTCCCTCCCCATCACTTTTAAATGCATATTACCCCGGAAGTAGGCGTTTACAATTTCAACAAAAAGCGCACGTGAGAGTCTAATATTGAGAGTTGAAGAACTGTTTATTTCAATATGTTATGACAGTATTTGGTTCACTACTTCATAAAATGTTTGTAAACGACAAGACGGATTTAAAAAGTTGATGATGATTCAGAGGTTTTAAAGATGCTCCGAACTTTTACAATCACAAAACCTAATTGTTCCGTTAAATAATTTTTAATAATAGTACGAGTTTTTATCAGTGATACGATGTATTGCCAGACAAAGTGAATTTTTTCATACAGCATCTTTCATGAGAGCAAAATGAGGTTAACGAGATTCAAGACATGTTCTCACTAATGAGATTTCATGATGCGTTTCTTCTGGCAATTTGTGAGGTTTCCTCTGACCGTGAATATGACTATACCGGAATACGAAAATTTCCCAGACAACTGACCGAGACCTTCTAAGTCTTACCTTGGCTAAAAATTCGATTGATAGACGTAACAGATATATTTGTAGCACATTCTAAATATAAGACAAAATAAAATTACCTTTTCTCCGCGTTTAATGAAATCTGTCGGCAGAAGTATTTTTAAACTATAGTTAAACGTGACAGCAAATGAGTGCTCGCTCGCATCCATTTGATTTACGTCTCATAAGAACGTTTGTTAGTGTTCATCTTTCATACTGCTTGAAGATACTGTAAGCTCTCTCTTTTGCTCATTACGCACCGCCCATTACAACGCAGTAAAATGTACCGGTTGAGATTCCAAATCAATTAACACTTATGTGAAGATTTATTGAATGCGTTTAAATTACAATAGAATTTACTTCCTTAAAGTTGTGCATCACAGTGAATGTTTTTATTGATGCCGAAAGTACTCGATTTAGTGTTAATTAAGCCTTATTTCTCTGGTTTGAGACTAATTTTTCTCTGATAAATGCTGAAATATATTAGTTTTAGCTGAGGATACTGGCTCTTTCTGCGTTCATTTGTTGTACACCATTTATAATATATTTTTTGTTTTCTTTCAGGTAAGCATTCCAAAACACGAAATATTCTCCCAACGTAAGTACATTGAAACAATATTGAAAGCAACGCTATTATTCTGAACCATAAACTAAAATGAATATGAATTCCTTTCTCAAAAAAGTTTTAAAAATATGTTCATGACACATTATGGAAAACTTTTTCAAACTGGTATATGGTCTCTGACTGACGTTGACAACAAAATGCTCTTTAATATTTCATTTGGAAAGTATTTCTAGATTATTGCAAATACTTTTAAGCATTTATATTGATAGTAATATGATAGTTTTAAGCATGACATTGTTATTTTAAAATTGAGAAATGTATCCTGATTGAAGTAGTCCAATGCATTCGTGAATAACGATTTCTGAATGCGTGTTAATCTAGAGAATTGACAGGGAAAATTGCTTTCTTGAATAAATTAAATTTAAAAACATTTTATGAAGTATTCCGCATACATTGTTGTGAAACTGAATTTGTACTCCAGTTACGGATTCAACAGACTGTTTACAGTTTACAGACAGACAACAGACAGTTGATACGATTGAGGTACCGTCACGCTGAATCATATAAAATCATTTTCTGGTGCCTTGCCATAAACAGTACGCCAAGTAGTCATGTTGATGAAATTGAGATTTGTATTGATATTCTCAGATTAGTATGTTGAATCTTTAAGCTGTATACAGTGTAAATAATATTTTCTCTTGAGCTGAACTAAAGAAGACAAGAGACGTGAGTCTGTCGGCACGCTTAGCTAATTTCGCCTTTGTATTCGTCCACATCGTAAAACGAGATACGGTCAGGACTTCTCCAACGTGAGATGTCTGTATTCTTGTTCTGTCTCAGTCACATGATTTCGACTTAGAAGATACGAAGGATAATGGGAAGCAGAACTAACTGTTAAAAAACATAAAAACATAAAACGTTGTCGGGAAAATTTATTGTATTTTCATTTACCTCCAAGGAAGAATAGTGAAAGATAACGAACACATAATTCATTGCATTATCAAATGCTCGGACTTATCTTGAAGTAATGAGGGTTCTAAAATAACAATGCAAATAATACTTGTTCATAAAACATTTCATTTTCGTTTGCATATCTAACTAAATGTCACAATATTCGTTGAATTTTCGCGAATTTATTCTGTGAAATTAGCCAGTCGTATCAGTGTCATTATTTTCAAACTACAGTTTACACTAGGAGCAAATAAAGTCGTCGAAGAAAGTTTTCTTGCGTATTTAAAAAATCGGTTAAAAAACGAAGAGAAAAATAAAGAATTCTTTCTTTCTGTAGAATGTACAGTTCTTTCCACCAAGAAGAAAAAAAGCAATTTTAACGCTTTTTTAGAATTTAAGTAACCAATTTCCATTCATTATAATTCAGGTGTTCCAGGCAATTTGTTCATTATTCTTCAGGTGCTCCACTTGGCAATGAAACCAATGTCTTTGACGAGAGTGAGAAGAGGGGACACATCGGGAGTAAATCTGCCTGAGACCCCACGCGAAAATCACCGGTAGAAAGCGTGACTCCACCGCATTCCTGAGCCTGCATTCTTCAAAAAACGGGGAGATGGTGAAATTCTAATGGTCCACTGAATATTCGGCGAAACGTGAAAATTGCTTCTGCATTCGGAAACAACACTCTAAGGGGAGGTTACTCCAAATTAGCAATGTAACATACTGACCTGTGTAGTATGGAGAAAATAATATGAGTATTGTAAAAGTCCAAGTAAACACTTTTAATGGGTGCATTTGTAACAACTTATATTCCTAGAGATAGGTCTCGAATAGTATTCGCAAAATAAATAGTAGTTAGCTTCCTTTACAAAATACTAACACAATTTTCATTTTCTGTTGAATTTTGAAAATAGATGTTCACGATCAGTCAAAGTTACAATAACCTGTTCTTGTTATTGTTATTTTAAAACTATGAATTTTCGATAAAAATCAAAATGCAATCATTCTTTATTATAAAGTTGGAAAGGAAGTGGGAATTTTGTTACCAATCCTCGGTAAGTGGGTATTACAGATAAAATGCCCGTTAGTGACCTCCGCATCGGTGTAATAAGCATGGTGTGCGAAGGAGCGAGCGGCCGATCCAGGATCTCTATAATCTCGTTGGAAAGGCTTAGCAACCTTGCACCGTCCCAACATATTGCACCGTTTGTTGCAATAGCCGGGCCCCATCTGTAGCCAAGAAAAAAACCGGTCCGGGCGGCGGGCGGGCGCTGTGCGGAGCGCAGGTGGCGGAGAAACGAGCAAAGGCTCTCGGGGGGAATCTCGGGCGAGGAGCGCCCACGGGCGAGGAATGGGCGCGGGCGCTGGCGTGTGCGCGGGCGAGGGCGCGGGCGAGGGCGTGGGCGCTCGTGTGGGTGGAAGGAGGAATGTGACATAAACCGCTCTAAAGATGCACATTCTTTTCGTGTCAATTCCATTAGGTGGCTCGGAGCAAAAGTTGTTGCCATCTATTGGCGGGAGGTCCTAGGGTTCCCGACGGTTTTGACACTTTCTACGAATACAGCCGCTGCCTAGAGGAGAGTCTAGCGGTCGCCTGCTCTGATAGGTGATTTTTCGTGTTTTCTCTCATCAGCAGAAGGTAAATACCAGAGAAATTTCTTAAGAACGGATACATTGGCATTTACATGTAGTATACTACTACACTGTCAGAAATGTCATTGCATTTAATGTAGATTAAAGTATTGGACATGAAACTTAATGTAACATAGTATATTAAGAGTAGCTTAATATATTTGTACATTAAATTTAATGCACAAGTTAAAATCAATGTAGATTTAATGTGGAGGTTATCCCGTTTCCCCTGCCTCTCATCATTCATATCCTACATTCATAATCACCAGGCCATTAAGATAATTCATTCATTCCTTCCAGAAATGACCATAAATCTTTGAATCTTGCATCCTTATGTATTCAAGTATATTAAATTTAATGTGCGTTCATGATAATTGCTTGAATGTACTTTACATTAAAGTAATGCGGAAATTTCTGACAGTGAACGTAAGCCGTGAGATCAGATGAGCTTAGTGTTTCCCGGTTGAGGCGGTGCCCCGCTGGGGAAGTACCTGAAGAGGAAACCTCCGCAATCCGTGTTCGTCTGCGCCAACAAAAAAGTAACACGGACGGCAGTTAACGCGACTAGAAACAAAATAATCAATCATATTGTGGCATTTTTCTAACGGGATGTTGGCGACCTAGCAAAGAGAAGTGATACTTTCTTGGGCAATTAAGAAATATGTAATGATTTTATGGGATAAGTGACGGATTAAATGGTACAAATAGGAAAAATAATCGGTAATACAAGAAATGAAATTATTGTGAGATGTGTTCGTGGCTAAAAATGTGTGATGATTTTGACACTGTTATGTGCTGACCAATTCTTCTGATGGAAAGATGATTGTTACTTGGGTGTGTTTGAATAGATCGTTAAGAACATTTTTATCAAAATTTACAGACCGTGAACTGATGGTGCAAAGAAAGCGATACGTTTGTAAAAAGAAAATAAACTTTTCAAACGAGGGTACGCTACAAATAGATTCAAAGCGTTTCTGATGTACATTTATTCTGTTCGTAAGGACGAATAAATATGTCTTCGGGAAAGAAATGTAAAGGAAAACCCTCCAACCAAATATTGGGAAACTGACACAAAATCATCATTTGTCCTTTTTTCATTGGTGTGTGCTCGAATTTTTCTTAAATATTCGTTTTTTTAATGCTGGTTTGAAAAACAGTCTGCATACTTTGTGGGCGTTCTGATTGTTTAGGGCCCCTGATACGACTAGGTGGAGCGGGGGAGGTGGTTGAGGGACGAGGCGCGTGGCTCCCAGGGCCGAATCTCGGGCTTTGATTTCGAGTGGAGGCAATGGTAGTTGCGTCAGCGGGAGGGGGAGGGGCAGGAGAGGTGGGGGAGGGTGGGTTTCGCAAGCTGCGCGTCGCTCGTGGGACCTCGAACCAGAGCGCCGCCCCCGCCCCCGCCCCCAACCACTGGCCTCCACTTGGCGCCTCCCAGCGACCAGGGAGGAGGACCCTGCCGCTCGCCCTGAAGCACGCAACTTCCAGCGGCCTATGCTCCAGGCTAGCCTTCGGGTTGCTTTCGGCCTCGTATTACTCCATCTCGTCCTTTCCCTTCCATTCCATCACCTCCACTCCTGTCTCTTGTCCAATTCCATCTCCTTGTTCTCCGCTTCTTTCCTATGCGTTCTATTCCACTTCACTAGTTCCTTCTTACTATCTTTTTGTATGCATCTGCGTGCCTAAATTTTAAGTTATCTGTATTTTCCTGACTTCCTTCTCATTTATTTACCCAGACGTCTATTTTTTTGATCCTTCTTTCTAACCTCCCGACGTCTTTTTCTTGTCCTGGTATTTCCCTTTCGTTTCTTTCTTCCAGTTATGTTTCCTTTTATGCTATCATTTCATTCATTTTCCTCTTTTTATACTCTCATAGTTTATTCCCAGTAGACCTTACCTTTTTATTCATTTCCTCATAGTTAATTCTCGCGCACTTTTTTCTACCTACTCAATTTCTACAATTTATTCATGGTCAATGTGAGACCGATCGATATGTCACACATTTTTGCAATTCATTTACGGCCGATGACTTTGTATAGAGACTAAGAAATCAAATGCAATTTACATAAAAACTGTTTATTGTTAGGCAATGAAATCTCAAACATCTTAGTCTAAATATTCACCTCATATCTAATACCACGTATTTTATTCTTATGATTTAAATGAACATCATCTTGTTATTCCTGTGATTCAAATTAGTTTTCCATACGTTTCCTGCTCCTTTTCTTCTTTAAGTTCTTAACCACTTTTTGTGCCAGTAATATTGGATTTCATAAGAAAGTTTTAAATTGTTCCTCTCAAATTTTTCTTCCGTACTTCGGCCTTTTTATTTTTCCTTCGGCCTATTTTACACGTCGAACCGCTCCCTCTTCTCCGACAGTTTGCCGAAATGCCCGTTCTCCGATTACGTCGCTCCGCCCCCCCCCCGCCCCTGTCGCAAGAGCGAGTGTTCCTCGGGGCTCCACGCGACGACGCCCACTTAGGATTCGGAACGTTTTACCCCAGATTCCTCAAGAGCCTCGTTTTGTGACTTGGGCGGAGACCGCATTCTGATGGCGAGTAGACATTCTGCTTGATGTCTGAAAGGTCAAAGAAAGGACCCGCTGGCTGCGAAACAACAAATTACCGAACTTGTTTGGGCGTAGTTTTCGGTTAAATCAGACCCACGTTCTACGAAATTCAACCATGAAATGTTTATTGTAAACGCTGAGAACTTCGCTTATGATGCTCCCGGACATGAATTCTGTCAATCCAGTTTCATCTGCAGACCAATTCGCACCTTGCTTGCAGATTGTAGGGTAATAAACCTACCCATCCTAAGGTTGTAGGTGAGGATAGGATGGGGAAAGAAATATCGCACACGGGCCGTGGCAGTTTATCCAATGTGCTGCTGCGGGATACTCTTGGAATTGATCAGAAATCATGGAAACTATCTCTCAAGCGCTTAGAGTATTCTCATTTAGGTAGAGACTAACCTTGGTCCAGCTCCTTAGTGGTTGACGAACATTCTGCTGCCGACAGAACAGTACCGTAGAATCTCTCACACCTATAAGTTTCTCATACGCAAACGCATCCGGCTTAATTCCCACCATCCCTATTCTTCCATTTGATCTATGTCCTAGAAGAAATCCTTCTGGGAATTACTTCATAGGTATTCCCCCATTCACTTACAAATGTCAGCAAGTGGTTCAGAACAGGTGTGGATGGAGCGCCTTAAAAGTTACGACGTTCCACAGATGTCTCGGTTTGTGGCTTTGGGCGCGACTGCATTATGGCGATGTCGAGACCCTCCGGTTCAGACTTAAAAGGTCAAAGAAAGGCCAGGAAGGGGCATTTAAGGCTGTTAAATAGTGATCTACCTCCGATCCGCTACTCCTTGTACGTGGATGAGCCAACGTAGAATAACCTTAAGGCAAAAAGTCGTTACATCAGGTATCATGAACATTATATTACCGGAGATGACTGCGCTTTTTTGTTGGAAACTGCGAGTTGGGCGGCGTGTAATTAACGATGACGTGATGGGGAACATCTTGACTGTAGCGACGAATTCTCAATCAATATTACACGGTGATAAAGGTTGAAACGCATCAGCGCGATATTTTTAACAGTGTCTATTGATGTGTATTGAATATATTAAAACATTTAAAGGAGAATCATATTCTTCAAATATATGAATGTATTTTCCAAACATTGAAATAAGACGAAACGTATGTTGCAATATATTATCAAATTCTTTAGCCTAGGACACCCCTAGTATTAAAATCACTACTAATACTATTAAATCAAGAAGGGGGTACTTATATTTCCTTTGTATCTGGGCAACTTGTATAAGGGAAAATATACATACGACCTTGCACATACTCAAATTGTATTGTCTCGGACTAAGGTGACAGTGACTGTCTAAAATTTGAAAGTCGAATTGCTAGTTTATGACTAAATTTTGCGTAGTTGCTTATTAGATGAAGTAAATTAATGCAAAAAAAAAATGTTTAAGAATCGATTCAAATTAATTAATGGTGAAATGGCATCGTAGCAATTTCACCATTAATGAGCAATGAGACAGCAATGAGAACATTACATCTAAATAATGTTCACTAAATGATACGTTGAGCTTACGAATATTTGTAATCGTCTTATCTACTTTTGGTGACAATTCTCATTTCATTGCATACTGTAGCCATTGAAAGTGATCATCTAGGGTTCCCAAAATCATAAATACAATTTCATTGGTTTTTAGAACATGTTTTTATTACATAATTAACCTAAATCGATGTTGATATTACAAAACGCGTATCACTTATTTTGAGAGAGTAGAATTTCTCTCCTTCACGCAACTGGTGTGTCGAGATCTAAATAGGCTGAAGGTCACATAAGGCCGAAGAGGAAGAAATGTCTACGAAATGGGAAAATACACGGCGCCTCCGCCTCCCTCTCCGTCTACTCTTCCACCTCCACCTGCACCTCCCTCTCCCCCTCCTCAACCACAACCACAACCACTACTACTACCACCACCACCACCACCACCTTCACCAGCTCCGCCACTGCCACTGCCTCCGTCTAGCCGCCGAACTGCCTACGTCTCCACCTCCATTTTCATCTCCACCTCAACCTCCGCTCCCACATCCCTTCCACCGCGGTCTCCGCATCGACCTCAGCCACCGCCGCCTCCACCGCCCCTCCATTAACTTCTCTACCTCCGCCTCCGCCACCACCTTCTTCGTGGAAACCGCCTCCGTCTCCGCCTGCGCCTCCTACTCCGTCCCCGTCCGCTTGCCTCCGTGCCGCCCGAGCCGCCTCCGTGCCGCCCGGGCCGCCTCCGTGCCGCCCGGGCCGCCCCCGGCGCCCGCTTATCCCAGCCGCTTGCCACGCGTGAATTTCCCAAGAGCGCGGGGCGGCGAGGCGCGGGCGAGGGCGTTCCCTGGAATGGGCGGGCTGGGGGGGGGGGCGGTTGGGGCGTGTCAGGCGGCGGAGCGGCCGGCAGCCGGCTAGCGTCGCCAGAAATCGCCCGCCTCCAAATGCCGGCGCGGCCCAGCGGCGCTGGACCGGTTCCCTGGCGACAAACGCCATCTCGCCCCGGCACCTCCTCCCTCGTGGCATGCGGGCGCGGCGTGACGTATGTGGGCGTCAGATGCCGGCGATCGCCCTCTGGTCAGGCTGAGCGCGGATTGACATATTCTGGCTCTCTTCGAGCTCCGGTGGCTACGTAACTGGTCGAATTCTACCACTGTCTGGAGAAGAATTCTACTGGGAGGATGCTCTGATAGGTGGTTTTTCGCGGTTGCCCAGATCGATACCAGGCATATATCGGAGTAGTAACCTAACAAATCTTTCCCCTACCTTTTCTAATATGATCTTTCCTTCCTCATTCTTCCCTTTTGAACACACAAACACACACACACACACACCACTTACAAATTCAAGTGTCAGTCAGGAGTTCAGAGTTTAGAGCCGTAGATGTGGACAAAATTCGGGAAGTGGCAGAACCGTGGTGTGCTGAAATTTCGAAATGGGACCTTTAGTCCTACGTAATAAAACTTTTAATTTCCGCAAATACGATAAATTCTTCACTTTTACCTTTTACAATTTATGGGGACTTAATAATGACATTTTTGAATGTGGCTCTCCAAACAAGCTGGAAACTCTGTATGTTGTTCAACAAAGAAATCAATTATATTTATTAATTGTATCAATGCAATTATTTAATTCTCTTTGTATTATTTCATTTATTTACCAGTAAAATGGGAAATAAAAATGTAATGGAAAAGGGACACAGAGAGTCCCAGGAATTTAAATTGCTTCCCTCTTTTTTTAGACAGCATACGCATATAGTTTGAGATAGTCGTAGGTGCGACACTTGCTGGTGCTATGTAAAAGGTAGAAAACCCCGCAACCCCCCGTTGGATATCGCGTTCCGTCCGGCGGAAGAGGAACACCGCCACCTTCTGGGATTCAGCAAGCTTTCACTTATGAGACTAACGTCTTAATTTAAGCGGCCAAATTCAATAAATACTCACTCATTGACTCACACGCTTATTCACTCACTCATTGACTCATTCATGCATTCACTCACTCACTTATGGACGCACTCATTCATTCATTCATTCATTCATTCATTCATTCATTCATTCATTCATTTACTCATTCATTCTTTCACTCACTCTCCAGCTCTTTCCCATGGGAAAGTGTGAAGTGGCGTGGCGTGGCGTGGCGTGGCGTGGCGTGGCGTGGCGTGGCGGGGCGTGGCGTGGCGTGGCGTGGCGTGGCGTGGCGTGGCCTGCCACGGCGTGGCGTGTCATGGCGTGACCAGATCCCGGCGGTCGCCCTCTGAACAGGCTGGACATGGATTGAGACACTCTAGCCCTCCTCGTACTCCGGTCGCACTGTCGTGTCACACCCGCTCCACTGGATCGACGTGTCGAAGTTTCCCTTCCCGTTTTACGAGCTAAAGGTTACACTTCTTTTCGTAACTAGGCGATTAGATGGGAGGTGCACTACTTTTAAGCTTTAATTTTTTTCTTATTTTGTAGAAAGGGATAAGTATTTTAAACGAGTGAATAAGTATGTTCCTAATCAGTGAAGTCAATTGAGATCATGCTACGTGAGCTTTGTTTTATAGTCAAACTTTATATAAATATTGCCTAGGAACTAGTCATCATTAGTTACCACATTATATCAAAGTAGTGATGTGAGTGAGTTTATTGTATGTGTAGGAGATTTACGACTCGGTGATTTATGCTGTATAAAGATAATATTTAAATAATGTTATAATATTCACTCAATTTCTCTGTTCATTCTTCCTACTCCCTCGTAAGTTTTCTTCATTTGTTTTATCTCTAAAGGGTACGCGTATACATCACGACACAACCAAATTAAATAAAAGAATCTCCTGATGTCATCATGACGAAGTCTCAATGGGAACACTGCCAACACGTTTCAGGAAGCTAACGGTGGCATCACACGACGTTAATAGCCATTTTTACGAGACTAGTCTAGTGCAGGAACTCATCAAATGACGTGGAGAAAGTAGTGTTCCTGGCGAGAATGACAACACGAACTAGCAGCGTAGCTTCCTTGATTTCGTCCTATTTCCTGTTACTAGGTCTCCTAGAAACTAACGAGCTAATTATGTAGGGCAATTAACACGAAAATGGGTAGAGAAGCCTAATTTATTACTCTGAAGACGCAGAGGGCATTCCCAAAATTGTTCAACTCTTCTAATCCCGCATGATATTTTTATTGTATGTCATGGGGAATGCATGTGCAGACGACCATGAATATTGTACAAGATTGTCTCTATTACTTAAAAATTGAGTCAACTTTTTAATAAATTATTTTGTATGAGACATATAATCATGTTTCACCTATAATCAGTCAGTTTTGACGTATGGAAAGCTGTTGTTGCATGCCTTGGCTTTGAAACTCTCTCTGTGGTACTTCCCTTGACATCTACTGCTACACTTCGGCGATTATTGTTGGGGATTTTCTCATTGGAACCACTATGAGTCCTAAATCTAATTTTTACTTTTACATTGTTTGCCAGGAACCGACACATAATTGATCTGAGTCCTCCGTTACTTGTTGCTCCCTGACTGTACATGTACAGAAACAGCTTAGGATAGAAATTGTCCGAGGATTTTATTTTCCTGGACATGCACTTCAGGGTTCCTTTACAGGACATAAACATAACGTACACTGAGGCAGATTCTTCTGAAATACACCACCCGCAGTGAGTTTTGAAAAGCAGTGTGCTAATCCTTATTTAATTGAGATCCACTTTGACAATATTTTCCCTCGAAAAACATTGATCAGTTTCTTCTTAAAAATTACAAAATAATTCTATAAAATCATAGATATTACGTAAATACATATTTAATGCAGCCAACAAATTCCCCCAGAGATACGAACTAACATCCTTTCCATCGGTTTTACCATTCCATTTGTCCCGGGTACGAAATATGAGTAATAAAAGTAGATATACAAAGTAATAAGATTTCAAAATTTAAAAACACCACTTCAAATGTCACAAAAATATAATAAAAGTGTCATAAAAACATCATATTTACTTCGCAATAGTACTGGTGTCATAGGATTATCGACTGAATAGCAGATTCGCAGAAAATGAAAAATCTCTGGAAACTTAACTTGTGGCGTCGTCTACTACTGGAGTTTACTCTATTCCTTAAAGCCTGTGGTAAGGTTGGAACTTATATTGAAAGGAATGCTTGCAAATTTAAAAACATCGAAAGCGTCCCTTGGCATTTGTCAATCGAAGAGATTATTTCAACAATCGAGCATGACTAAATGTTTTTCACAAACTATTTGAATTAATCAGGCAGAACTTTTAAAATGTTATTACGATACGAGTTTAGAAAGGATATAAATGTACGTTTAAGATGATCGAACATTGAAATATATATTTTGTTCTCCTAACAGAAGTTTTAGTCGGTTTCAACGGTTTAGGACGGAAATTCACTCCTTTTTTGGGTATCGGAGAATGCGTTAGGAATTGTATTCGCAGTCAAAATCAATGTTCACAAAAACGTGTGAAATGAAGCTAGAAAAGAAAAATGAAATTAATTATAGAAGTAACGTGATTTGAAACTTAGATTTTAACATAGGAATGCAAACACTGTATATTGTAGTTACTGTATACGGCGTGGTAAGCTTCGTAAATGGTGTACATGTAATTTTATGTTATCCTCGAGAAATTTACGACTAGTGACTAAATAAATCAATAAATTATTACCTCCATTTTCGAAGTACCGAAATAGCAACTAAAACATTTCATTTCCCTGCTCTCCCTCTTACAAGCGCACCGGTATCTTTGCTCTGCTAATACTTGCAGCCTCGTTCAATTCTCCACGCGTAATGTTCGCGGCGCCGCTCCGCGCGGGCCATGCAATTGCGGGTCGGCGCATGCGGGCGAGAGAAAAAAGTGCGCAAGTTCGGGGTCGTCCGTGACCCAGAACCGGTACCCGGGCCCGGTCCACCGGGAGCCGTGGCAGGGCGTGGGCCGCCCGGCCGCCCGACCGCCCGGCCGCCCGGCGGGCGAGGCTTGGCGTCTGACCGGGGCGGCCGAATTCGGGCCACGCCGCCCGCTCCGATTACGCCAAAAGGTGAGCCTGCCACACCCCCTCACCCACCCCGCCCCCTCCCCGCCTCGCCCCGACACGCCCACGCCGCGGGTGAGACATCGCTGCGGGGAAGCGCGCGTTAAAAATCGGCCGGAGATGATGAGCGGGAAAGTATCGAGTCGACGCAATTAGACTGAAGGTCGCTCGCGTGATCGGGTGATTACAGGATTCTGCATGAGGCTTTGCGTTAAGAGTGGCGCGAAGAATGAATCACAGTTGAGTAACATTGAATTAAACCACGTAACAACGTCTGATGGGTTATCTGTTTGTGAGCAGGCTGACAATTTCATTTCATGATGTTATAACTTCATTTCGTTTCATAAAAATCTAGTTGATGACATAATATCCATCAAAGTATGATAAATTGGAATTAATGAAATATTACTTTCACGTGCTCCATCTACTAGGCGTGGTCAGTGTGTGTGATAAGTGTGTGAAAAAACCTATTAAGAACTTGTGAAACCCGGTATCTGTTTACTAATGAGGCTAATATGCGACCAAATATGAGAGTGATAAGTAATATTGTTTCTTTTTTTAAATTGTGTGCCGTTGTCGGTAGTAAAACAGGTCATTCAAGGTAGATTTCAAATATTTCAACATTTCCTATTCTGATTTGACAAAATCATTTTAGTGTATTAGATAGATAGAGTATTTGTCCTTTAGGTGTCCTGTAAATGGCATTTGTCTATGGATTCATAACTGCATACACGTGAGTCAACGTGACTTTACATTTTGTAATAGATGCTTGTAGATGAAACAAAATTCATTTTTAATAGCAATTCTAAATTACAATAGCACAATTGCTAGTCTCCCGATACTTCGTAATTGCATTATATTTATGAATTATGTATCCTTTCGTAATTACTTGTAATCTCAGATGCAGCAGCAAGAACAAAACTCTTAGAGACGGAGCTATAATGTAACAAAAAGAAAACAAAATTGCATCCACTTGGAATGCAAGTAATGGAAGTTGCCTTGGACAAGGAATTACAGTGCGGCAACACACTGTTCTTGCTACATATTTTACTGATTTTCCTGCTTTCCTTTGCGTTAAAAAATCTCTGAGCGAAAATAATTTTTTTAGTGGGTCTATATATCCTTTTCAGGACTGTCATTTTCAAACGCAGTGTACGAAGCAATTGAATTCTTACATTTTTACTTCTTGAACTTTAATACGTACGCTTTGTATGAAGAAAGTGCCAGAGATATGGTGTCCTTAGCACTGTCCCTTGTTTGAATCAAAAACACAAATATATAATGTTTTCAGAAGTGAATAAAATTGTGTTCGGTATATTTTCCTTGATTTATTGAAAATTTTGACATTGATGGTTAGATAATACATTCTTTCTTAAAAAATATATTTTTAATTTGGAATAGGAAAACAATTCAAGTAATTTCATTAAATTTGTAATTACGAAATATTTCCTGAAACGTGTGTTAAAATATATTATTAAAATGTTTGAAATGTAATAAAAACAATATTTTGGCCTTCGTTTAGAATGCATGCAACACAAACTCAATAAATGCCAAAATGACTTCATTAGAGAGTTCGAGGCATACTGAGCCGACACTAGCATCTCTCCTCGCCTATTACGTTGCAAGACAATGCCAGCGGCCGAGCGCTTATCTGGCATAATCATCGCAACGGTAATCGGTCACTTTCTGAATAAATTTACGTGACAAAGTCTCTTAGTATTATGACACCTTACACCACTGAAGATTGTTTTAAGTTTATTGTTCGTCGACATGCTAACTGTGCGGCAGTGAAAATCTTCCGACACGGTAAATTTATTGCTGTAGAAATCTACATGAAATATGCAATGCCCTAAAAATATATAAAACATTGCGTTGCAATCATTAAAATTTAAAACATTGGTAATTTACTCGTGTATTTGTGGCAGAAATGAAGATTTAATATGACGATATCTCGTTCATTTGCATCAGAACTTAAGAGCTTTATTTGCAAATAGCATTTTATTTGTGAATACCATGATGAGTAATTTTATGTTTATTTTTCACGTTTTCTTGTCAAAGCCGACCTGGATGGCCGAGGTGGCTAAGAGCGAGTACCGACTCAGCGCTTCGGTGCGAAGGGTCGCAGGTTCGAGTTCCGCCTTGGGCATGGTTGTTTGTCCCTAGACTTTGTATGTGTTGTCGCGGTGGGCCCCGCGTTCTGCTGAGCTCAGATCAGAGGAGCCCGCAAGTGTGGTCTAGTGTACGACTGAATCTGCGTCCCATCGAATCTGCGTCCCATCGTAAAGGGTAACCGGCTGTTGGCTGGATAAAATCCCTAGAAAAAAAATCTTGTCAAACATTTGTTAAAAATGTCTGCGACAATTTATTAAGAAAATTATTAAACTCAAATTTTAGGATGCTCCATAAAGCGTCCCTGTTCTTCACTTCCAACGTCTTCCTAGTGTCGATACGTAACTACCTACCCACAACACAGCGTATTCGCAAGCACAAACAGCAGGATCCCGCTGGCGAAGACCTAAGTGACGGCAATTGTCGCTGTCAGAGCTGACTTACGAGGTGCACGGCTGTCCGCGGCAGGCAGCCATTTGAGCCGACCGCAAATTCTAAAGCGGAGGAGCCGGCGAGATGGGGGCGATAGCGGGAGCGAACAACAAACCACGCAACCTCCGGCAGCGATCGCTCCAGGAAAACAGTTGAAGCGGCGCGGCGCGGCGCGTCGGTGTGGCCGATGCCTGTGATTGAGCGCCTTCGGTCTTTTAGGCAACCGCCCGGGGTGGGCGCGCCATTAAGGTGGACGAGATAACGTATCCTTTGGGCTCCGACGCGATCCGCTGACTCAGCAGATTGCCCTCGAACACTGAGCTCCCTCTCAGAGCGGCGGAGCGTTGGCGTAATTCTTCTAGAAGCTCTTTTTGCGGTACTTAACACTTCTTGTTACTGTAAGATGTTACTGCCGTACTCTCCCGGCTTCATGCACTTGACTGACAACGCAAATCTTTTCAAGTAACTTTCAAAGTACCTTCTATAAGTCGTATTTTAATGTAAACTCTCGTATATGTGATGGTTTATAACACCACGAAACTTTCTCTTCTGCTTCACCGTAGATCGTGATTGTATGAATAAAAAAATCTTTTAGGAAGGCTTTTTTCAATTTTGCAAAGAATCTTACGAAAGAAAATCCAACTAAGTGAATGATAAATTCTTATGCATAATACGTCATTCTACGACAGCACAATGTCAGAATTCTGAACTTGTTTTGACTTTGCAACTTCTTTCAAGTGAGTATCAGCGTGGGTCAGTGTCGAAACTAGTAAGGGCATGAATCCAGCAAAGCTACTTTTTATTCAAAATCACAAGAAATGAGCTACTATCTTTATATTTTCTCTAAAATGTTTTATCAACTGCAGGAACCTTTAATTACCGATCAGTAGGTTGACAGAAAAAAAAGTCTACATAAATAATGCCAAATATTTGAGGTCTAATGACATTTCATCTTCTGTAAAAGCTGTATATAACAAAGGTCTACCTGCCACGCTAGTGTATGCAAAACTGTCTAATATAAATATGTCTATGTATAAAAATGCTCTTCCTACATTAGTTCGGAAAGAGGAATTGGAGATCCATGTTTAATTGGTAAAGCACATTTGTAAAATGTTTACAAGACAAGTATAGAACACATTTTCAATAAATTTTGTGAATGGGTTAATAAATTACATTAATCCAGAAAGAGGAATCAAAGATCCATAAATTAATAAGTAAAATACATTTGTATACTTTATGTAGTACACGTATAGAACTTATTTTCAATAAATTTGTAAATGGATAACCTAAAATTCATTTTTTCTGTCATCTGCTCGCAATTTTAAGCACTAACTTAAACCTCGACTGGTACATAATTTCGCTCTCTGTATTCTTCATAGCTAGATACCATAATTTACACTTGCTTCATATTATCCTGATGAGATTTTTAATTACATTTTTAATCTTGAGTGTCCTCGGAGAAGATGTGTAATGAAAGCTCATTGTATCGTCGATCCCGTTTCATACAGTTAGAAATTTTTGTGTGTTGGTATAGTAAGTAGAGATATTTTTCGGAACTTTTTATCATCCTTGCTATGACAGCCTATTTATAAATCGTTCTCTAAAATCTGTTTAAAACCATGAGATTAAAAACCCAAATTATCACGGAAACGTGGCGGTATTGCTTGCCATCTTCTTCTTCCAGGCACATTTTCAACTTAGTTATTTTCATGTAGCTGACTACTTTTTCATGTATCTGTTCTACTTTGTCATTGATACTTTCACTGTGCAAATATTCGAAAATACCGACCAGATCATTAGAAAGTTCGAAGGGCAACCCAAGGAGCTGCCGAACCTCACTTTCACAGTCAAAATTGTATTTGTTTTATGCTTCTTGCCTTTTGTATTGTTACATGCTTCTTTTGAGCCTTCATTTGCTTATTCTTTCCAATTTGTAGAGACGAAATGGAAAAGACAGTCTAGCACTTGCGTTTAAGGAAAAGATTTTCTCAAGGGACTCGTGGTTGCCAATTCAAAGTTAGTATTATTTCAGCCTTCACTTCATACCCCAACATTTTAACTGATAGACGTTTTAGATTAGAGACGTTTAGCTCGTACACGTTAAATGTCTATGGACGTTTTAGTTCGTAGGCATTTTTGATGGTAGATATTTTAGTTTAGATATTTAATCATTAGACTTGCATATTGTAGTTATAGATCTATTTTTATTAGACATTTTTCCTACTAGAATTACGTGCTTATGTACATTTTTACTATAGGCCTCCTGACCTTGAACCATAGCATTAATTGTCAAACCCTGAGAGTTCACAATCATCTTCTCTCCGCATTTAAATGAGAAATAAGTTCATGCCATGGGTAGTTCCCGTATCGTTTTGCTTAAGTCGTCTTTTATTTGGAACATAGGAATGCAATTTATATACCCCTCAATAACAGGTAATTTTAAAAAACAAATTCAAATTGTCCATTTCAAACTATTCTCGTATTCCTTTATATTTTTTGAAGATAAAAATACTAAATATTACAAGAAATATACATTAAAAAATTTCTTTGACATTTGAACGTAGTATACAATAGCAGAAATGCACAATGACCTCTTCAACCGTTACCGTGTGTAACGCTCCTTGCTTGCCAGCCTCTCGGGAGAAAGGCGTTGAAGTTGCAAGCGCGTCTGTTGCTGGGACGCATTCGTGACATTTGGAAGTGCTCAGGGGCCAGGGCTGTTATTCCTAAGACGCGAATCTCTTTTTGTTTTTTTACTTTTTTTTTCTTCCTGTTCGTCAGTTTTGTCTTTCAGGGGTTTGTACATTTTTATTTTTTTAAACATAAGATTTGGGCATACAATCTCTCACTCTTGTATCTTACTAGCTAATTTACAGGATTTCACGCATTATATTTCTAATACATACATCTAAACATTTACATACAATACACAAATTTTGCAATACATTATTCAATTTTAATTCCAGATACTCTATATACACACATTCAGAAATCGTCATTGAATTTCGGATGAAAATTTACATATATTATATACATTATTATAGTGGATATTTACTTTTTTATGGGGGTTTTAACATGTTCTTGGGATATCGTGAGCGTATTCTTTTGGAATTGTTTAATTTTTTTCCATTGTGAATTTTATACTGCGAGGAGAGGATGAAAAAAGTGTAAAAAACATTCACAGTTTTTTCTTATATGTTCAGTTAGGGGTTCTATTTGAAGTTCCCTTTGAATATGTGTATTCGAGATGAACCAAGGAGCCTTTGCACATTTTCGTAAGACGCGTATCTCGCAACTGCATCCAGAAAACGCGAGAAAAAACGCGCTGCTCCATTGAACTGCTTTCGCGTGGATCTGCGACATTCCATTCCTTTCCATTTTATGTTGGCGGCCGCCAGAGAGGCCAGGAGCACGAGCGATTGCATGAAGCATGTATGAAAAGTTGGCGACAACTAAGAAAATTGGTATCCAAATAATGAATGGGAAGAAAAGGCTTAATAAATAATTAAATATACCGTATGATCATTGGAATGGGAAAATATTGAAGGGTTATAAAATTATTTAAAAAATTATAAATTTACGTGGAAGTTTAGAGGTAAGAAAAGTAGTTTGGTGTGCACAAATGTAATTAAAAATACAATACATTGTAAATTAGAATGTACATAAAACGTTGCCGATATTAATACATTTCATTAGCATACTTAATTAGTTACCAAACTCGGCCTAATTGCCTACTTTTATAACTCTAATATCAGAAGATGTTGTGCGATAATTATTTTCTAAATAACTAGTGGATCTTGTTCCATAGAGTAAATCTTATTGTCTCATTCACAGTGAAGTTTAGTTTTGAGATTTCACTAATAATTTTATACTTGCTCGTCCTGTCTTCAAGACCATCTACATGCATTGTAATAGAAAGAAAGAAATATATTTTCAAACTAACAAACAATTTGTTGTTGAAGAATTTCAGAAGGTGTTTCCGAAAAGTATCAGTATTTTAATTGTTCAAACATTCTTTCTTTTTGAATGATCTCAGCTGTCCGGGTGAGGCAGGGCTGGTCTGCCCCTGAAGAAGACCACGACAAGATGGTCGAAACGTCGGCAACACAGCCTTCGACGCGGCGTCACCCGGACGGCCAAGATCATTCACATGAGTCCGGCCGCGGAAGCCTACGACTTCTTTATTTTTAACCAAAATCTCAACAAATTGAATTAAAATTCATTATAATTTTTCTATTTTGAAAAGTTAATTATTCTGCGTGTCTACAATTTGAGGCCTCATCAGTCCTTCAACCCAATGAGGAAGAGGAAGATTCCGCGCCTTCGCAATATCTCGAGGGTTAGCAGCTGCTGTGGAGCAGAGCAGGGCTGCGAGCGCTGCGACCATAAAGAGCGTTCAGGGGTCTTCCTCGTTTCTCCGGAGAGGCCCTGCTCCGCTCCATCGGCGGAGGAGAGGGCTGAGGAAGAAGTGAAAAAGAGGAGGAGGAGGAGACGACAAGAAGGAGGAGGCGAGAAGGAGGAGGCGAGAAGGAGGAGGCGAGAAGGAGGAGGCGAGAAGGAGGAGGCGAGAAAAAGGAGGAGGTGAAAAGAGGGAGAAGGCGAGAAGAAGGAGGAGGTGAAAAGAGGGAGGAGGTGAAAAGAGGGAGAAGGCGAGAAAGAGGAGGAGGCGATAAGAAGGAGGAGGCGAGAAGAAGGAGGAAGCGTTTATAATAAGACACCGCCGCCACCCCTCCAACATACATACACACACACACACCACACACTCCTACCGGGTGCTGCACGTCGAAGCCCTCACCTGACACGATACGGGGAGGGACGTGCAAGAAAGATGGACGTGTTAAGTGAGTTGTGACATTTCGCATCACTGGGTTCTATTCATAAACGTGAAAGTGGTTATACACGGAAATGTGAAATTAATCCTATAGCTTATAGAGTTTTGTCTGGGTGCCTAAAAGAACATGTGAAACAAGCATTTGTCGAACAATTTTAAAAAGTTTTCGAATATAGTCATTAAGTTATGAGTTTAGAAGGTAATTTTCATTGAAGTATCCTTCTGATGTACAATGTTGGTGAATTTGTACGTAATTCAATTATCTTCCAAGAAAATAAATTATTTTCGAAGGATCTCAGTTACTTTGAAAAACATATTGTGAAGCTAATAATTTGGATTAATAGGTGAAGGATAATTAGGCAAAATGAAGTGCCCGGTATTGAATCCAGACGTACACAGAAGCTGGTGCGCGAGTTGCTACCGCCGGATCCCTGCTAGGGCCTGCTTGTTTTATTGTTTCTCTTTGCGTGTTTTCCTTTCGCCAAAGCGTTTGTCGATCATCTTTTTGCTTGCCGATGGTTATTTCTTCTAGATGATTTTGCCTTTCTACAAAGAAACTATCATAACGGTAACAATACGTCGACTGAAACATTCTCGTTCATTTTCTTGGTAGATACATCAATGCCAAAAGAAATCAAACTATGAATTTATAGAAAATTCAACCACAATTCCAGAAAGAATAAGGAATCTGAAGAGGTGTAGAGCCTTCTTTTCGCATAACTCATACTTTTGCAATTGTAGGACCAGGTATGGAGCTGCTCTATTGAAGAGTGAGCAGGAAAAAACGGAAGATGAGTATCGTATTAACTATCAACTACTCTTAATACCTTACAATCTGCATTCACCGCTCCTATTGATGAAGTTGGCACCCTTCAAATCAATACTGAACCGGTCTCCGAAACTGTCAGTTACATGGGAGATCTAGAATTCGCCTGTGACAAATGACCTACGTCAAACTTACTCTTCAACTTATCTCACCTCGCCTTTTTTGCTCGCTGAGAAGCCCTGCACACCTCGCGACTGGAAGGTCCGTGGGATCCGCTCCACCAGACGAAACAGCTGCCTTGAGTCACGGCCTCCTGGTCATCTGATCGTCTATCTGCCTGCGTCTGCGGCACACTGGAACGAGAAGGCGATTTATTCAGGCATAATTAATTTGTGCTTCACATATTTATTATTATGTTCCTAGTTTTGTACGAAGGACAGATATTTATCGAATGCAGATGAAATGAAATCGTAAGACCCCGAGGTTTTCATGGATTTGACGTAGAGACATCCTAGAAAAACAAATTTGTTTCATACAATTTGAATTATTACATACGAAGAACTATCACCACTTTTGCTGTCATAGAACGATTGTATTTTTATAATGTTAGCATAAAAAGTATTTGCCAGCCTTTGACGATTTTTATTGAAATTTAACTTGTGTAAACGTCAAAAGATGTGAAAAATTACATTCTGATGAATATTTAAATCAACGAAAATAGTTTTTCATTTCAAATAAATCAAACGTTTAATTTAACAATTACATAGATATGATCAGCAAGTTAAAAACCATCTAAAACTAACCATTGCTGATCCTTCTAAAACCACGCATTTGCCTAATAATAATAATAATAATAATATAATAATAATAATTTAATAATAATAAGTTAACAATAATAATTTAGTAATAATAAAAATAATGAAAAAACAAACTCTCCTGCAAGAATATATGCTAATAAACAGAAATGTTATAAAATTAAAGGAATAACTTCGTCACATTATTCCTATACAATATTTGAGTAAATTCCGAGTGTGCGAATGTGCGGTTCCGTCACTTACGGCCCACTCTCGTCACTCCCGTGTACCAAAGCAGCGAACGAGATGTATGATGTGTCTTTCGAAGCGTCTCGGTTTCCTGATGGGGAACTGAAGTTTCGTTTTCGAATCCACCCAAAAGATTCAAAGAAATTTCCAAAAACATGTTGTTTTTTTTTAGTTTTGGCGCTGCGATCTTAGTGAGTAAGCCGGAAATTAAAACGGCGCCACTCAAATACTGCAAATGCTGAGGCCCCTTGTTTTGCTTCTGAACATATATGTAGCTTCAATATGCGCATGTTTTGTTGAGCTCTCCTTTTGCTTGTAGTGGTAGGAGTAGAGCTGACGATGAGTTACTATATTGTTAGTAATGCAGAAAAATCTGCAGTTCGTTTACGGTTGTAAATTGTTTTTCTATAACTCGGAAAGGAAAATGTCTAGTTTTTCAAATATTGCTAACCTCGTCCTTTTTTAAATATTACGATTATTACTATTTAATTTTCGTTAATTTCTCAACTATTTATCGTTAAAATGTTGGGATGGCATTCTGGTACTAAAGAAAACGTGCGCAGATAATCTTCTTCCCCATATGTCACATACAATTTTTACTGTTTTTTGACCAAATAAATCAGACCAAATAGATCTATGTAGGTGGCTTTGATTAAACTCCAGTACACAAAGGCATTTTTTCGCTCAATATGCCATAATTTTCTTTTGTGACGTTGGCAACACTGATGTAGACATCTGTAAGTTAACAAGTGAAGTTAATTGAAACAAGTGAATCGCGCCGCATACTCTATTTTCATTTTTATCCGTTTATCCCTATCCTATTACCACAGTTTAAAAAATAGATTTGCAAAACCCTAAGTATTGCCTTGGAACTTATTAAATTTGAAGAATTTCAAGTGAATACGGAGAAAAAAAACTGTGAGGAATGTTAGAGAATTAATGAACGTTCTTACGTTCGACTTCTCACTTTTACGGTTTTAAATCTGCAAATACCGATTTTCAAATGAACTAACACCTTATTCCCAAAAAATACAAAGTATCCTTTTAATGATTATATAGATTCGCGTACAAAACGATTAATAGAGCAATTGCAGAAGTAGAAATGAGCACAAAATAGACTGAGTTTGTGGAGTTTTAATCTTTACAAAAAAATAAGGAAGAAAAATATGGAGGTATTAAGCATATCCGTGAAAGAATCAAATGTAGTTGCAGAAACTTTTGCAAATGAATGTTCGGGACAAATTGAGAATGATCTTATGTTAGGATTAGAGAATAAATCAGAAGAACAGCTTACAGGTGAATGTGCATCATTGTGCATTTTAGCAAAAATTCTAAAAAAATGTAGCTGTACTAACCTCTAATTATTAGCATTATCAATACCTGCAAGTATTTTTTACCGCGAGTATAATATTGAACTTGCAATATTACCAGGTCATATCCCGCGTGGAGGTAACATACAAGGCTATTGGGTGTTGGGAATTTTTGAAGGGAAGTATTATCGTCTACTACGATTCATTTGTAAACCCAATACCAAATACTGTAAGAACATATTAGAAAAAAACTACACATGAAAGAAATGAAGTTTGAAAGAATATTTCAACACATGAAAATACTTTAGAATAGTTTACAGCGTCAGCGACGCCATATTTAACTAGTATTAAATATTTAGATTATTACATACATTACGAGAAATTTGAAACCAGACATAAAATGTAAGTAATAAAAATAATAGAATTAAAAATATTAAGTACAACTAAAATGGATTAAAAAGAAAAATGGATTTGTGTGCGCAATGGCAGCATCAGGCCCAGTGTGCTTCGGCCGCCTCGCGCGCAGCTTTCCCCGCTGACGAAGGGCCTAAGGCGGCGCCGGGCTCAGCGCGGCTCAGCAGCGCCGGGAAATTGTCACCTCGTTGCCACGCCCCCGCCCCACCCTTCACAGGCAAATCACGAACCCCCGCTCCACCCTACCCCCTCACCCCCGCCTCACCCAGGCAAATTCTGCGCCCGCCTAGCCGCAGGCCCGCCTCGCCTCGCCCAGGGCCCGCCCCGCGCCCGCGCCCGCGCCCGCGCCCGCCCCGCGCCCGCCCCGCGCCCGCCCCCCCCCGCCCCGCCCCTCACCCGCACACCACCTCACGTTACTCCGCCCCGCCCCACCCCCGCACCCACCCAGCCCCGACGCCTTCCGCGTCAGCCCCGCGTTAGTCCCTCGTCCGCCCCGCGCCCGCTCCACGTCTACCCCGCGCCTGCCCCGCCATGCCCGGCCTCACCCCTTCCCGCCCCGCCCAGCCCAGCCCCTCCACGTTCCCCCCTGCGCCCACCCCATCCTGCCCCACGCCCACCTCACCCCGTCCCGCCTAGACCAGCCCAGCCCAGCCCAGCCCAGCCCAACCCAACCCAGCCCAGACCAGCCCAGTCCCTCCACGTTCCCCCCCGCGCTCACTCCATCACGCCCCACGCCCACCCTCACCCCGCCCCGCGCCCACCCCACCCCACCCCGCGCCCGCCCTGCTCTCTGCCCGCACCCGTGCCGCCCCGCCCCCACCTTCACCCTTCCCCTCCTCACGCCCGCCTCGCCCCGCGTCCTCCCTTACCCGCCTCACGCCCCCCTTCACCCCGTCCCTCCCTTACTCCATCACGCGATCCCCACTCCCACCCTCATCCCGCGCTCCCTCCTGCCCTGTCGCCTGCGACCCGCTCCCCGTCCGCCGCACCGCTGCCCCTCTTCTCCGCCCAGCCCTGCCTCGTTCCAAGCCAGCCCCGCGCCCACCCTGCCATCTCTTCCCTGCCCCGCACCTCCCCGCCTCGCCACGCCCCACCCTAGGCGCTGCCTCCGTCGCCCCGAGCGACGCCCTCGTTTTCTGCACATCACGCAAAGCTCCTTACGTAATTCGCGAGGGGCATCCTGAGGAACTGTTGCCGTGCAATTACTCTTTGCGGATTTTTCACGCCTTGGAGAAATTGCGAGAGCACAAAATAGCTCATCCTCACCATTTCAAATTAGCCACGCTTACTTTCTTGCAAGAGGGACGCGAGAGTGGAAAAGGGAATCGGTTGAAAATGTTTCGAACATGTTGTCGGGGAAAAAGCACGCTAAGAATTGTATATTTGTCAAATATCAATAATTATGATTTCGTATTTATTGTTTCTTTAAAAACGAGCGTTACAAGACAGACCGACAATATATCTAGTTCACAAAACTAATAAATTTTGTGTTTTCCGTGGTTTCTCCGATCAACACCAGGCGAATGCCGGAGCAGTACCCTACCAAACGGGCCACGGACCGCGCGCGATCTGTCCTTCCTCTTCCTTATCCTATCCTCTCCCCTTAAACACACAGTTACACTAACATGCACTACACTACCACATATTCCGGGAGACCGGTCGGGAGCTTAGAGCTTGTTCCGGCTGGGGCGGTGGCCCAATGGTGGGAGAGTCCTGGTTAGGGGGAAACCCCAGTAGCCGACGGTAGGTCGGTGCCGGATCTCGCCATCCAGCGGGAGGAAGATCACTTCCATATCCCGAGAAAAAATATGCACTATACTAACGGGACTACTGACCGAATCAGTTGACACGCCCGGAAACACGAAAAAATCAATCAATCAATCAATCAACTTTGTTTTGATGTTAATGTTTTAAGAGAGTTAAGATTTCACTCGTACGTCTACAACTTGTCACCTTTCTTTCGAAATATTCTGTGATAAAGACATTGCTATTGTGAAACAGTATTTAGTAAATTGTTCAAAACAGTTCTCTTCCTGACCGGTAATCGTGTCAGGGTCTTCAGAAGAACATTCAAATCAGAACACAAGAAGAGAGACGGATAAATATTTTCTCTGAATACTCGTAATTTCTCAGTCATTAATTTTTTGAAAATGTAGTTGCAATTGGGAAACAGGTCATCACAAAAAACTTGCTCAATTGAAAGAGTCTGCAAATGGGAATGCCGCAGAAAACTGTAACCAGACGGCAATTCTACTCTTCATGACGAAATAGCAGCGCAATTTAGTTCCACTGTCAGTTGCGTAGCGTGTGTCTGCCAGTGAAATGACCAATGACCACTAATGCCGAAAATGAGTAAGATGTGAAGGAGTCTCATTTATATCGGGAAGATAATAGTCCGATTTAATGGAAGGTTGATGCGAAACGTATAAATAACAGTTCGTAATTACACGGCAGCCACAAATGACACAACCTGGTATGTAAAAAATACTTTTCTAGGTTTTTTTAGAGCAGAGTAAACGCTTTGAAAATGACAGAGATTTTAGTTTAGTTCACAATTATTAAAATCCTTGAAAAGTGGAACCAGACATTTTTTATGACAATGTAAAACGAAAAGTGTGTCTTCTTCAAAACCAAGAAGTAATATGAAAATAAAGTTTTCACACGGTTGAATTATTTTTCCTCAATTCAATGAAGTTCTAAAAATATTTCAGAGTTCAAATAAACTAAAGGAATGTTTAATAACAGTATTTGAAAGGCCATATTCGGTGAAACCATGTTGCTAAAAATGAGCTATCATTTTTACTTTATTGCCCTTACTTCGTGAGAAGAGGATTAATTGTGCGCTGAAAAAACGGTGTATTTTCGACAGAAAAAACTTATTTCCGGGTCCTGGAAACGAAAAAGTGTTGTTATTCCTATGTATAATAAATTACTCGTCCTTTAACATGTTTAGTAATCAGAATCTATGTTTTGTGGGTCCTTGATACCGAAAAATAGACGGATGGTAAACTGTCTTTCTATCTGTGGTCAAAGCTAGTGTCTAAACCTTACACCCGATTTTCTGAAAAATGGCTCCTAATGTTTTGAAAAAACTTTCTCCTCAGATAGCATAAAGGACGCTTAAAACAATGACACAAGTCACATTTTAGTTGAAGTCTCCGAACTTTCGTAAATTGCAAATTTAGAAACAATGCGAGAGAGTAAGTGATTTTGTAACAGCACTAGTTTAAACGAACACGCTAGGTGCAAACTTAGGCTGTTGACGATGCAGAGCCTGTTGGGCTTCTGTACTGCAACTAGCCTCCCCGTCTCAGCGCTTGTAGTTGTAACGGCGGGTGGGAATTCCCGCGCTAAGACACAGCACGAGAGACAAATCACATGCGCGCCGCTTCCACTTTCCTCAGGTGCGCTGCACACGCACTGCGCCTGCACGGGCGGCGGGGGCGGGAGGGGAGGGGACGGTGGCGGCGGAGGCGGAGGCGGCGAAGACGCAGGCGGCGGCTCGGGCCCCAGGCTTCGAGGACCGGTGGGCGGTGGCGGTGGGTAGCGGTACCGCGGGCGGTGGGCGGGTGGACGGGTGGGCGCGGGTGCTGCCTCTTTCGTAACGCGCCTGCCCGTCCGCGGGCGATTCCGCCCCACCGCCCCCGCCCCGCCCCGCCCCGCTCCGCCCAGCCCCGCCCCGCCCCGCCCCTCCCCGCCCCGCTCCGCCCCGCCCCGCCCCGCCCCGCCCTCTCAATGCCCGGCTCAGACCTCCGCAATCGCTGCTACCGACGCCCCTGCGGTTCTCTTCTCTGGTGGAAACTTCCACATCGCTGTTATTCGGGTCTTTTTACAGTCCATTCTGTTTCTTTTCTTTTACGACTGTCAATCATTCATGGTTGACAACCTCCGTATTTCCCTTTCCTTCCATCCCTTGCCTCTCTGTCCTCATTTTCCCGTTTTCTTCTCTTTCATGTTTTATTCATGTGTCCCCTTCCTGTCACTTCTTGCCTCAACACACATTTGTTTCCTTTTTCATCTTTCTTCCTATTTTCTTTTCTTTTCGTTTATTACTCTTTATATTAGAACATGTTCTCCTTCTCTTCCCGACATTTTCTTCTTTACGATCTTTTTAGGTTTCCACCTTATTGTCATTTTTTGTTATTCACTTTATGAACTTTCGCTTCATCTCTTTATTTATCCAAAAATTCTATTCATTCGATTCATTGGACCCTTCTGTTTCTTAATTAGCTTTTGGGTCGTCTCTTTTTGCGTATCTTTTGAAGCTGTTTTTTTCCCTATTCGATTATAATTTTAATCCCCATCATACTGCTACTATCCTTCTTCGTTGTTTTGAACCTTTCCCAAATCTTCTCCTGGTTCGTCTTTCTTCGTCTGTTTGCTTCTCGAGCCCCTTTTTCCCTCCTTCAATTCGTGTTGTGGGCGCCGCACCTGCGCGCGCTGTTTGGGCGCGGAGTTCTTTCCTTCGGCCGCCGCCCGGGGCGCTGGCGTTTCCGCTGGCGGCGGTGGCGAAACGAGAGCGATCCCTGCGGAAAGGGCAAAAAGCGAGGGGCAAAAAGACGAGGGCGCGGAGCGGCGCGGCGCGGCGAGATTGCCACGTGACGCAGCACATCGCACGCGTCCGCTACCCTCAAATGGAGGACGAAACGACGCAATGTGGAGGTTGCGTTGACCGAGGACGACGCCTTGCCCCATTCACTACCACGCGGAAACACATGCCCACAGCGGAAGTGCAGAAAATTAAAGGGAAAAAAATACGCAATTAAGGCTTTCTTTTGAGGCTTTTGGGTTTTTCCACGTGCAATGAAACGCTTTTTGCTGGACCTGCTTTGAGCTTCTAAGCAAATAAAGAGATCTTAGGAAAAAAAATTGGTGGTACTTAAAATGTGGGCAGAATTTGTTGAATTATGAATAATTTACGCCATCCATCGCATCTGTAGAAAGTATATAATTACATCATTTGCTTAATTGGATATCCAGTGTAAGAAAACACTTATTATCTTTACTTCTCAAGTCTTGGCTGAGTGAAGTAGATGTGATGGTATGCTGTGAAAATTATCATTAATAAAAACACCTTTTAAAATACTTCTTCTTGATTCCAAGAATTGGTTAAATAGAAAAATTCTTCAATAATATACAATTATTTGATAGAAAATTAAATTAAATTGTTCCATTAAAAGTGAACTTTCGATTCCTTCACTTACGCAGGCCAGGTCTGTTTCCACTGTCCGTGTTCCTAAACACATAGACGCTCCATTAGGTACTTGATATAACAAAATATATTGCTCGGCGAACCGTTAACATGATTAACGGCTCAAAAGATGAGGACCCGACACGCGGCACGAAAAATGTCAGAGAGCGTATTGTTCTTGCTCCACAGCGAATTAGTTGGGACGAATGTCCGGGAGGGCGTAAAGGTCGACTGCTGGTGAGAGGACGACGAAGACTGAAATGTCCGATTCTGCCGCCGCTTGGGCCTCTCGACGTTTATACTCTTCTCCTCTTCTTTCTCTTTTCCTTTTCCTTCTACTTCTCTTCTTTCTTCTCCTCCTCTTTTTTCCCCTTTCCCCTTCCTTCCTGTTTCCTTTTTGTTCTACATTTCCCCTTCAAGCTATTTTCCCCTTCCCGGTATTTTCCCCTTCCTTCTACTTTTCCCCTTCCTTCCAGTTTTCCCCTTTCTTCTACTTTCCACCTTCTACTTTCCTTCTTCCTTCTACGTTCCTCTTCCTTCTACCTTTCCTCTTCCTTCTACCTTTCCTCTTCCTTCTACCTTTCCTCTTCCTTTTACCTTTCCTCTTCCTTCTACCTTTCCTTTTCCTTCTACCTTTCCTTTTCCTTCTACCTTTCCTTTTCCTTCTACCTTTCCTCTTCCTTCTACCTTTCCTCTTCCTTCTACCTTTCCTCTTCCTTTTACCTTTCCTCTTCCTTTTACCTTTCCTCTTCCTTCTACCTTTCCTTTTCCTTCTACCTTTCCTTTTCCTTCTACCTTTCCTTTTCCTTCTACTTTTCCTCTTCCTTCTACCTTTCCTCTTCCTTCTACCTTTCCTCTTCCTTCTACCTTTCCTCTTCCTTCTACCTTTCCTCTTCCTTTTACCTTTCCTCTTCCTTCTACCTTTCCTTTTCCTTCTACCTTTCCTTTTCCTTCTACCTTTCCTTTTCCTTCTACTTTTCCTCTTCCTTCTACCTTTCCTCTTCCTTCTACCTTTCCTCTTCCTTTTACCTTTCCTCTTCCTTCTACCTTTCCTCTTCCTTTTACCTTTCCTCTTCCTTCTACCTTTCCTCTTCCTTTTATTATTTTTTCTTGTCCTTCTCCTCCTCTTCCTGCTGCTTCTATTTGTATTTCTTCCTTTTCTCTTTATTTTCATCCACTTCTGTTACATCCCTTACGAAACGTTGATAACAAGACATCATTAAATGATTCTTGTCATTCCTGTGCTCTCGTGAAGTGATTTATATTATTATATGGGATTCAGGTGGTTTCTTTTTGCCTTACACGCAACAATCGCAAGGTGAAAACAACCACGCTCTACGCGAAATTCAATCCCGCAACCCAGGCGAATGCCGGTTGCCGCGGCCGTTCGCGCTGATCGGACCGGCATCGCGGCTGCACCCGAGGGCTAATTAGCTGGAACATTCCTGCACGATCCGACGGGAGGGGAGGCGCGGCGCGCGGCGGGGGACGACGGGAGCCCACGGAAAGCAAACAGCCGTCAGGTGAGCCGATTGGCGCGACGGGGAACCCCCCTGCGACAAAAGAAGGCCGCCCAAACGAAGATCGCGTGCGCGCACACAATCGGCCCATTGTTCGTCAATTGTTCTGGCGCGAGAAAGAGGCTTTCGCCGCGGCTACTGAATGATAAATATGAAACCTCATTTCAGTTAGAAGTGTTTTATTTGTGGGCTGCTCAGGTAACAAATAAATAAACATTTGCTCTTATGTGGGTTTCAGGATTGATTTATTTTATTATTATTCAGTGTGTCCTATTGCATAAGACACGGTTATTCAATTCAACGAAGTCGTATAAACACACATAAAAATATGTTCATGGAATTTGATAATGCATTGACAATGCGTTTTCATTAACTTCTTTTGAATTTCATATTAATTTGAAGCCAAATTTAATACTTTTTGAGAAAGTTATCTCTTTCATCTCATTTGATCTATGAACTACTTGCATTTTCCGAAAAGATAAAAACCTTAACTATTGAGAAGTACATTTGTATGGATCAAAGAGAATGTACGCCCTTTTCTTTCCATATTTCGACGATTTTACCCAATGAAAAATGAAAAGTTGTGGGAAGATTAAGGATATAATATCAATGTTAAAATGGTTTGTAAACCATTTTTTACGGAAATGGTTTGTTCTCTTAATCCATAAATTTTAATTCAAAAGTTATTTAGAATTAAAATACTTGTTGTGGCTAGGAAGTTTTATGTAAGGATAATTCCATTTGTTTGATATTGATGTTATCCTTTAGTTGAACTTCGGCCTTTGATTGAGATCCAAATTGCTTCAAATTTCCGACTTTATATTTAATTTTGTGTAAGTCATGAAACTCATTATTGGTCAGATTGTGATTGTTCAGACAATCTAAGAATAACAAATTGGTAACATTTGATTAGTTACATCCAGAATGACACTACGAAATATTTACTAGAATATACATATTTGTTTTCCCTGTTCCTGAATCACGGCTGAGGCACAGAGAAAATAATCTTCTTAGTCTCTGGCTGAGGTTTTGGTGAGGGACGGGGAATGAGCTTATGATAATGATAACGGGATCTGAAATGGAGGAGAAATGAGAGCTAAGAGAAGGGAAAGACAGCGGGAAGAAGAAAGCTTCCGCTGAGGCGCTTTGCCACCACAAGTCATAAAGTCTAAATCTAAGTGGTCTAAGAGATTAAAACCCCGATACATAGAGATAGAAATGTGATGACTTGGTTCCTCCTCAATGGATTGCTCTCATAACGAATACGGACAGAGGAAAGCGTACATGTCGTGGTTGAAACCCTTCCTTGGTGCGCCAGTTGTTGTTGCCCACTGTCGCCCCGGCGCGGGTTGGGTGCGGGCGGCGCTGGGGGAGAAAGGGAGGCGGGGAAAGCGCGCGCCGGAGCCCTGGGGCGCAGGGCGGCGGCGGCGGCGGCGGCGGCGGCGGCGGCGGCGGCGGCGGCGGCGGCGGCGGCGGCGGCAGTGGCGGCGGCGGTGGCGGCGGTGGCGGCGGAGGCGGAGGCGAGGGAATTGGCGGCGGAGACGTCTTACTCGCAGCGGCCGAAGCGAGATGCAGGGCAACATGTGATGTGATAGGCAGGTGAAGGCAAACCTACTGCGAATAGTTGTATGGCATCGACGCTACGTCACCCTAACAGCCAAGATCATTTGAGTGATGACCGGAGAAGTCTTCGACATCATTTAGCCCTGGCGGCAGGAATTGCGGATTAGGGAGGCGATGAGAATAATAAAACAATGGGGAAGAAAAGAAGAGGCGGCGGCGTGTTGAAAGTGTAAATTGCAACGAACAGAGTGGAAATAACTGGGACAGAAAAAAGAACGAGAGAAAAAGATTCGAGTAAGAACCGCCAAAGAGAAGAAACGACCAGAAGATTGAAAGCGAATAAAAGTGAGTAGTGCAGAAAATATGACGCAGAGAAGGCAAGGAAAAGTGGAGCGCAGTGTTATCGGCGGAAGTGGTGAAGGGGCAGAGCGAGAGGCCCAGGCAGCTAACAAGGCACGAACAACTCGTACGTCTTCGTGGCGATGACCCGGAGGGGGTACCAGCGATAGCGACGCGACACGAGCTGTATTCGCCCGCGCGGACCGCAATGGCTCCAGTCCTCGGAGGAGCGGAAGCAGAAGAGCACGGAGGAAAAGGAGGAGAAACAGAGGGAGGGATTATTTTATACAAATGTAAACTTACCTCCTGCTTAAGGCCGCCACTGGATATGAGCTCTCCTATGTTATTTTCAACGAACGTGTTTTTTTTTAAAATACGTCAAAGTAATTATTAAATATTCAATTAACTATATACAAAAACAATACATCTTTTATTTTATAGCATTTTGGTAAAAATAAGTTTAACCTGAAATGTATATATGTAAGTATGAGCATTTGATTTATTATCATTACACATTCCTAATTTCTAATGTGCCCAGAAATTGAAAGAAAATAATACAGCCTCAGGCTATGTGAGAGGTGTCTGTGGTTTCCTTACATACGATGAGCTAGGAAGTGTTTACCCTGTTACACAATGTAACAGTTTCGATTTTGACTGATAAATGCAAATATTTTATTGTGTTATTCCACATGTTCTCATATCGTGAGAATCGACTGAATTCTCATACTCAATGCGTCACTGTTCACGACACATCTAACACCATGCGACAGCAAGGCTACAAGTATGAGGAAATGTTCATTGAATATTTGCTATTACCGTGTTACGTGCTGGAATAACAGATATTTTTACTCTCTCAGTCTTCTAATTTCAGTTGTAATGTGTAAATATATTTTACTAGGTTATTGCAGCAATCGTTTTGACTGTTTCGAAAGTGTTTTTTCGTTGTTCTTGAGAAATGTGAGAAGCACGTTTTGAAAAACCTTTTTGTGTAGTTTAGTTTAACAGTATTTTTCTACTGCAAGACATTGGTTTGAATATATAATTTGTGAATTGAAAGGTTCTGGTTTATTTTGTATTGATTTTTGTTATCTGTATTGAATATTTCAGTATTAATAGGGGAGCTTGTACACAGGTCATGCCTAGGGGTCCCTGAAGGAAGAGGAGGAGGAAGAGGAAGAGGAAAAGGGGGAGGAGGAAGAGGAGGAGGAGGAGGGAGAGGAGGAGGAGGAGGGAGAGGAGGAGGAGGAGGAAGAGGAGGAGGAAGAGGAAGAGGAAAAGGGGGAGGATGAAGGGGTGGAAGGGGGAGAAGGAGGTGAAGCAGAAGGTGGAGGAGGTGGAGGAGGAGGGCGGGAAAGGAGGGTGACACGGAAGCCGCGCTGATCGCCCGCGATCGGCGCCCGCGTCGCCCGATGGCCGCGACGTGAGTGGGCGGGGCGCGAGCGCGGAAAATGGCGGTTGTCGCTTCCGAGGGCGACGTCCGCCTCGTAAATCCAGGGCTGCGTCGATCGGCGCCTTCGTGACTTCGCTCGCGGCCAGCGCTTCCTCGACGCGTCACGTGCTCTCCGCTGCAACTTGCTTGTATAGGTGCGCTCCGTTACGGTTCATCGGTGCGGGCAGCAGCTCTGCGTCAACGCCCAAGTTACGTTCGAAAATTGGTTCTCAACCTCTTCGTAAATTGCATTCCTTCTACTTAGCTCTGATAATTATGACGCATTATATAATGTAAAGCATTAAAAATTCTGTATTAATTATTTATCACCGAATCTACAAGAGTATGTTGCTCGCATGGACTACTTTGCTGTAAACAATACTAAAATTTTAATTAGAATGTGTAAGTATATGAATCCACAGATCCGATTAATTATCGGTCCATCAGATGTACCCGATGTCTCCACGCTCTCACTAAGTGTTTACCGCACTGATTAAATACTTGCTAGCAGTTCGCAAGCTGGAAAACGGTCCGAACGACAAAACAAAGGAAACCAAAATAGATGAATCACTAGGCGACAGTTGGATGATAGATATAATACACAATGCACAATACGTAAGAATGTAATTCTTTGTAACTCTGTTCAGAACGTGATATTAGCATGTTCGTATCTAATCTTAAAACATTAAAATATCCTCTAAAGATGACCACTTATGGCTCGGGTCAAAATAGATCTTTTGCAGCAATTCTATTGGAACGTGTTTCACCTTCCACCTTACATCTGGATCTCGCCTCCAGCAATTTACATCATTTCTCACACCCCAAGAAATGTCTGTCCGTTCCGCATTCCTCGTATCACAGACACAGATGATTGTAATACACAGATAGATGGTTGTAAAACACTGATAAAACACGTCCCAGGCGACAGACATCGGTGACACAGGGATACAAATGTTGATCCCACGGATGGACAAATGTCTCAATTCTGGTGCTGATCATGTGAAAAAAAATGCCCAGTATGAGCTGCATCTGCTACAGTGAAGATTTTGCAAGATTAATTGATTGATTATCTCGTGTCTCCTGTCGCGTCTACTACTACTACGGCCATTAGTCCCGTAAGTGCAGTGCAAATTTTTATCACAGGAGGGGGCGGATTTCCCCGCTGGATGGAGAGATACGAGACCGATCTACATTTGCTTGGTGTTGATCGGAGAAACCACGGAAACTACCGATAAGAGCAGTCGACCTCTAGAATTCTCCTACAGAAAGCGGCCGAATTCTATGTAGCTATCTAACTAGTGTTGAAAATCCTGCCTTCGTCGGGGTTCTAACACTAGAACCTCCCTGTCAGAGGCACTGCAGCGACATCAGCTGCTGCTCTGAACCTCCTGGAACGACTTTACCAAGAAAATATGTCTTCTTTTTGTTGACGACCTAGGGAAACGTACTTCCTGGATGTGCCTCGTATTTCTTGAAAGGTGTCGTGGGTGTGATCCCTACCGAACAGTTAACTTCCCGAGTGGCTAGATTACCTGACACCTCGGACACAAGCTCATCCATAGTGAAACTCGACATGGTACATTCACTGACACCTGCTTGATTCTGTGTTCTGACAGTTCCTCCCCTCTCCATAACGCACGAAAAGAAAGTGGTTAGTTCGTAATTGACTTGTTCCGCTTCCCCAATACTTTGGGAGATTGCCACCTGTACTTCTACCGTGTACTGGAAAGTAATCCTTCCTCGACAAGTGACAAAAGCACGTGGTTAGTACATCGCAATGGATGTGTGTTACACAACCAGTGCTGCAATTCATTATTTTCTTTTAGCGAAAACATCTTAATGAAGGGAGTTTTCTTTTCATTTTGTGTGAAAGGTGCGTTTATGTCATGGGATGTCTAGCATTAAATTTCACATCTACTGATGCGGAACAAACTTCCTGAATGTCAAGTAATGACATTTATAACCTTGTACATTCCGCGGGTAACCCGAATGGGTATAAATAGAAAACCTGAAAGTTATAAAAATAAATATGCCCTTTCTGTAAATTTGCAGTCCAATGTGCTCAAAGAACTCATATAATTTTGACTCACTATTTTCGATTTGTAGTTTTGCTTAATACATTCCCACTATCCTTTCCACTCTCTCAAAATATTCGTGGGTGAAATGAAAGTTTCTACGAATGAATAGTCGAAACTACCATATATTTTGCGAAATTATGTCATAGAGAATTTATGTACAGACATCTCAGCACAGTCAAAACTGTTTTCTGCTCCTAGACAGGAATTAACAACTTGTCCTTAAAAACCATAAAAAACATTTGTTATTCCTTGATATAGCGAATAACCAGACATTCTATTTTTTAAAATTATCCAGTCAACGAAAGTAATCGATGCAGATTCAACCAATAAACAACCTCTTGTGACTCAAATCCTAGAATGTTAGTCAACTGCTTCGCATAAACTATTCTAATTGCAGCGCATAATCCGACTAGAATTACTTCATAAATTACCGCGTCGCAAAAAAAAACAAAAAAAAAAAAAAAAAAACCGACGGACTGCAGCCATTTTAGGCTGTCCAATTCCACATGGTGCGGTCGGTAGCACACTCGTTTCGCCAACCGCTACCGCAAACCCCGACCGGTTGGCGCTGCCTTCCTAGTCCTTTCCCTGATCTGCATAAGCGCGCTCGCCTTCCTTTCGCGCCCGTCTTCGCAGGCGACGCACGTGATGCGTGGCCTTCGCGGCGCACAGGGCGTCGAAAGTGCTTTCGAGGTGGACGCGGGGGCAAGGTAATGCAATTGACCCTGGAGGCGGGCACTGCTTGCGGGAGGTCGGCGGCGGGAAACCCGCTGATGGTACTGACACCTATAGAATAGTAGGAGGTGAATAGGGGAGGTGATGGTTCGTGACGAGAGAACAATTGAATTAATCATACGGCTTGAGTGCTGCAGCACACCGCGTTGTAAATGGAATGGATTTCGTAAATAATCCTTGTTGGCTGATTGTTTCTGTTACAATGCTCAACGTTTGTTTCTTTGAGTGTTATTGAAATGGCCTCGAAGGATAATTGATCATGATATCTATAGCAGAGCTGCTTGGTTACATGGTTCACTTGCACAAAATTTCTTTAAGATGGAGTAAGTAAAGGCTTACAGTGCCAAGATTTACGACAATGCTGACCAGTTATGGACCATACTCCATAAGCAAAAGATCTATTAACAATTAAAGTATAAAAACCGAATTGATTTCATTATAAACACTGCGTCGAAGTTGATAGACGCTGTCATTCTACAGAGAATACATCACGAAAATATACCGTTTTTCTGTGACTGTTCAGAATGTATCGATAGATATGTCAGTTTAAATGTACTAAAAGTATTAATAAGATAATGAGTTTATTACATATACCTACTTATTTATAATTAGCAACTCATTACAGAATGGCTTGAAAAGACATGTTCGGAATGTATTTCAATAAAGAAAACAAATTATAACTATTGACATTCTTACCCACCTGTTCAAAACTTCTGTATCTCGTACTTCATTTCATCACCAGTGTTTTCAGGTTTCAATTGAAATGAGTTATCACACGACCATTTCCTCAGCGCGGAATTCATTATGTTTTCTTTCAGCGATTAGATGAAAGAACGAGTGTAGCCTTTTGCACTACATTCAAACCACATTCATAATTACGACAAACCGAGGTCACGAATCGCACTACCTTACCATAATGGGCTAGTGAAAGCCCGGAGGTGCGAATAGTTTGCTGCCACCAACATAATTTATTAAAAGCGATATATTAAAACGGAATATTCGTGAACGTCAGGTGCAGTGCCATTGAAAGCCCCCATCCGACCACGCCTTTCGCCGCCATTCCGTACCGAGAGGCGCATTATGCGCCATCGCACCGCGCATTATCTCCGATCGATGAATGGGACGAAGAAATGGAAATTGAAAACCGTTTTTAAAACGCTTGCGTAACGGGCAATCTTCCATAATGAGTCAATCGTGTAACAGGTCGCGCCGTACCCAGGTGGCTGGGCTGGTTGGGCGGGTTCCTACATCCGCCCGCTGCCGCCCCGCCCCACCCCTCCCCGCCCCGCCCCGCCCCTCCCCGCCCCGCTGCAACAACTCCAGCACCCCGCCGCCGCGCCGGCACGCGACGCGGTACTCACCTTTTCCGCGTCGCGTGGGCGATGAATTGATGTATGAATTTCGCATATTAGAGTTGAATTAATGCCAGCTATATAACATTTGCCAGCTAGCGGTGTTCCTAGGCCTGGACCCTGTCTTTATTATCTAAGCCTGGGAGTGTGGCGGACATGAGACTTCAGAGTATCTCGCATTCTTGGTCTGCGACGAATTGTATAAGATACCTACAGCTTCATTTTTGCCACGACCGGAAATCGAACCCAGGATCTCTCCACGGAAAGCTGTCCATGAGCCACCTGAGGGCTCGATTATTGATTGATTAATTTGTTGATCCGGGCTCATCAATTACTAAAGCTATTGGTACCGTAAGTGTAGTCATGTGTTTATAACGGAAAAAGGCGTTCTTCCCCTGATGGATGGTGAAATCCGGCGCTGACCTACATATTGGCTTGAGAGATTTTTTCCCCATTCCAGGTATCTCCCACAGCCCGCCGGGACAAGCTCTCCCAACTGGTCTCCCGACAATTGTGATAGAGTAGTACATATTAGTGTAAGTGTGTATGTAAGGGGTGAGGAAAGGACAAGGAAGAGGAAGAAAAGCTCGCGCGCGCTCCGTAGCCCGTTTGTTAGGATACTGCTCCAGTATTCGTCTGGTGTTCATCAGAGAAACTACGTCAAACTACAGATCACATCAGCCGACACTACAGTTCTCCTCCTGAGAGTGGCTGAATTCAACCTAGCTATCTAGCTAGTGTTGAGAATCATTTTACCGTCGGAAATCGAACTCTACGACCTCCCGGTTTGAGGCACATCATGCAGTGATCTCGGTGGATACCCTGAATCACTTCAGCCGTTCGCTTGGGCTATTACCTGCCACACGCTCCAGCCAGACCTTTTACTGCCATTAGACCGATAAACAGCCAGTAATCAAGCGAGTCTGATACTATGTTATCGTTCAGTAGGTTTCGTAATGCCATCTTCGGCAAGAAATATTCATCTAAATAGGAACTAGTTTCTTGGAGTATGTGTATACGCCACTTCACCTACAATTCAATTAATTCGATTGCTCTTAACGAATTGTGGATAGTTAAATTTTTAACGGACGCGGCCGTTAAGTGGGGCTTTTGTTTTTCACTTTCCTTAATAGGAATAATATGTTTAGTAAAGTGAAATTTATTACGAAAATTATTATTTATAAAATTTTAATTGATGTTAATTAATTTTAATTTTTATAAATTTTGTTTTATATTTTAGATTCAACCGATTGCAGTAGCGTATGTAGTTGCGAGTCTGCAACTGATGCTTCGTATTCCGCGAGGTCCTAGATTCTATATCTGTTGATAGCAGGAGTCCTAAATCTACAGAGAATATATTCATCAAATATGACGTATTTCTATACTTATTTAAATTGCAGATGTAGGTACGTATGTTTTAAAGAATAAAAAAGGCAAATAGGATTAGAGGACAAAAGACCAGTTACCATGGTTTCCTCTGATCAATATTTCTTATTCGGAAGACCTAACGATGGGCATATTTCCATCGTCGTGTATTTTATTCTCTGCTGCATTGATCGACAAAATCTCTGAAAAACGTCGAAAGTCAGGAATGTATCGATCAGCAGCAACCCCCTCGAGGCTACGGGAGTCCCTAGGTAGGATAAAAATCTCAAGGCTGATGTTGACTGGTAACTGTTTCGCGCGATGAAGTGACAATACGTGATGCATTTCTCGTAAGTGCCAGTGGCTTTCAGTTGACGGGTCGCAGGCTTTTGTATTTAAACTCTCACGCGCAGTGTGATGAAATTGAACCCTGCTGTGCCTGCTTTGCATGTTTCAGAGCAACATTATATAAAGCATATTGCAATGCAACACACCACCTTTCGTTTTTCATGTGATATTATTTACGAACCCATTCATGTGAAAAGCAAAGTTTCAGAAGTGGCTGGATTTTAAATCTCACTTTTGATAATAGCATACAAGCGAAACCAAATGGTTAGTTTTTAAAATGTCAAATATCGAATATTTTGGAAAATGACGTTTGTTTAACTGCGAATTTAAATTAACGTTAGAATTCATTCTTTCTAAAAAAAAAATATACGTCGAGGGAGAAACCTTTATTTGAGAAGATTTTAGAAGATGGCCAGAACATAAGTGGTAAATATTTTGAACATAATTACAGAATCGTTTGTAGTCTACTGGCAACAAAATGTGATTAATCACATCAAGATTGCTATTTCACGCAGGAGTTCATGTACAAACATTCCCTCTAATAGTTCCCTTTCAGTACCGTGACCTCAACGTCATCTTGAAGCGTGCATGTACACATTCCCACATCCCGCGATTTCGCAAACTTGTTAGCGCATTGCCCCACGCGTGAGGGCGCTTATCCTCCTCGACGGCGCACGGGTCGCGGCGCGCAAACACCGCTCCACAGCCCTCTGACGAAATTGGATTGCGGGAGGCCTCTCCGCGGCATTAATAAGTCGCGAGCGAACACCACCCTCCCCCCCGTTCCGCCCCTCCCCACCCGCCCACCCCGTCCCGCGCGCCAACGCCTCATTCGATCGTACCCGTCGCCCCGCTTCGAGTGTCTCCCACCACACCCGGCGCCCGGCCTCACCCATTGCCCCGACTCACCCATTGCCCCGACTCACCCATTGCCCCGACTCACCCATTGCCCCGACTCACCCATTGCCCCGACTCACCCATTGCCCCGACTCACCCATTGCTCCGACTCACCCTTTGCCCCGACTCACCCATTGCCCCGACTCAACCATTGCCCCGACTCAACCATTACCCCGACTCACCCTTTGCCCCGACTCACCCTTTGACCCCATTGCCCCGACTCACCCACTGCCATGACACACCCATTGCCCCGACTCACCCATTGCCCCGACTCACCCATTGCCCCGACTCACCCATTGCCCCGACTCACCCCATTGCCCCGACTCACCCATTGCCCCGACTCACCCGTTGCCCCGACTCACCCATTGCCCCGACTCACCCATTGCCCCGACTCACCCATTGCCCCGACTCACCCATTGCCCCGACTCACCCACTGCCATGACTCACTCATTGCCCCGATTCACCCTTTGCCCCGACACACCCATTGCCCCGACTCACCCACTGCCATGACACACCCATTGCCCCGACTCACCCATTGCCCCGACTCACCCATTGCCCCGACTCACCCATTGCCCCGACTCACCCATTGCTCCGACTCACCCTTTGCCCCGACTCACCCATTGCCCCGACTCAACCATTGCCCCGACTCAACCCGTTGCCCCGACTCACCCTTTGCCCCGACTCACCCATTGCCCCGACTCACCCATTGCCCCGACTCACCCATTGCCCCGACTCACCCACTGCCATGACTCACTCATTGCCCCGATTCACCCTTTGCCCCGACACACCCATTGCCCCGACTCACCCACTGCCATGACACACCCATTGCCCCGACTCACCCATTGCCCCGACTCACCCATTGCCCCGACTCACCCATTGCCCCGACTCACCCATTGCTCCGACTCACCCTTTGCCCCGACTCACCCTTGCCCCGACTCACCCATTGCCCCGACTCAACCATTGCCCCGACTCAACCATTACCCCGACTCACCCTTTGCCCCGACTCACCCTTTGCCCCGACTCACCCATTGCCCCGACTCACCCATCACACCGTCTCATCCGTTACCCAGTCTCTCCCGTCACCACGTCTCTCCCGTCACCACGTCTCAACCGTCACCACGTCTCTCCCGTCACCACGTCTCAACCGTCACCACGTCTCAACCGTCACCACGTCTCAACCGTCACCACGTCTCAACCGTCCACGTCTCACCGTCACCACGTCTCAACCGTCACCACGTCTCAACCGTCACTACGTCTCAACCGTCACCACGTCTCAACCGTCACCACGTCTCACCCATCACCCGTCTCACCCATTGCCCCGCCTCACCCGTCACCCCGTCTCACCCATTGCCCCGCCTCACCTGTCGCCTCTTCTGACTCCATGATCCTCCTCACCTGTCTCCCCGCCTCACCCCTTCCGTCGCCCCGCCTTACCCGACGGTGCGCCTCATCTGTCACCTCGCGTCACCCGTCTCGCCGCCTCACCCGTCACCCCGCCTCATCTGTTGTCCCGCTTCACCCGTCGTTGCGCCTCACTCACCCCGTCCACCTCCCCTCGCTTCTTCCGCTCTCGTCACTATGACGATCTGCTTCACCCATTATCATGGCCCGGCAGTCCCCGACTCGCCGCTCTACCTCACCCGAAGGTCCATTCCCGACCATCTAGTCTGTGCCCCGCTCATCCCCCCCGTCCCCCCCCGTGGGCTCGTCCCTACCTCTCAGGCCGTATCCCGTTCTACCGTCCCTTCTCGCCCCGGTTTTCCACCCACCGCCCTCCTCGCTCCTCTCCTTTCCACTCTGCCCCGCTCATTCTCCTTGCCCACCTCCTTTCACCCCACCCCACACGTCTCTTTTCCTTCCCTCCCCACCCACTCCGCCACGCCCCTCTCACTCCCGCCCCTCCTCGCAATGTCACGCAACTCCTCGCCCTGCGAGAGCCACGCCTTGGTCCGTCATGCCCCGCCTCGTGCCGCCCTCGCCTCGGGCCCTTCTGTCGCTTAACGCTCCGCCTCTGACGGATTTCGGCGCTTCGTGTGCGGTCGCCCCCACACGCGTGTGTAGGTAAGCACCTGTTTTCCCCGAGTTCGCTCGTGCGCTGATCAAAGCGTCGCGTCGGGAGAAACCGCGAGATGAGGGAATCGTGCCTCTTTCGACACACGCTGTGCACACAATCACATTAGGAACCCCACGTGGTGTACTCACAGGAACCTCGTGTCGCCCGTTCCTGAAATTACGTTCTTAGCAAAGATAACTGGAATATGAAGTAAACATGCAAAATCTGGGGATGGTAACGTATGTTACAGGTAACATTCAATAATCTACAAATGAAAATGTAGGATGATTTTAACATTTTTAATTTAGTTGCTACTTTTACAAATAAATTTGTATTTATCAAACTCGATGTCCTGAGACCCTCATTATATATTTTGGTGTGATGTAACTTTTTTCCTAAGGATAGGGAAAAGGTTTTAAAAATTAAATTTTATGGTGTTACAAACTAACAAATGAATTTAAATAATTAAAAATACCCAAAAGGAAAACTGAGTTTTTCATTTATATTTTAAATACTTTTCTAGATGGTTGTGAACAAGAAATAAGAAAGAAATGCTACAGGAAATTGGTTGAGACGCATTACGATAAGATCTTAGCCACAGTTTTAAATACGCTTTGTGACAACTACTTATACAATGAAGTGCCCTCATAATGGATACTAATCAATTATAATTATCAGGAATATACTAATTATCACCAATATCATTATTAATCACGAATTGAATACTTGTCACTAATTAAAACATCACATCTATTCGTGTTTGACATAATTAAAATGACCCCATAGAAGGAACTATGATAGTATGTCCATGCACTATTTGTATAATCTTTGCTGCTATGAACTGCACTCAAATAGGTATTTTTTTAAATGGTAATTGATAGTGTATGCTTCATGTCAAAGAGATACCGACTTCCCTTTTGTTCACCATAACAGCTGAACGAAATATTAGAAGTAGACAGAAAAATTAATTGAGGTAGATGTAGTCAGCTCATAACAGTAACCATTATGATCAGATTACATCTATTTCATTAATGTTTACACATTCATAATCCTGAGACCATTTCCGGACAAGTCTGGAGCGAAACAAAAGTAATCCCACTGACAAATCATGGCGTAGTTTTTCGCAAATTACACAGCATTAATAGGAGTAGAGTCAAGACGAAAATACGAAAATATAATTCGAAATAATTCAAAATAGTCTTTGTACTATTGTGTGAAACCCACAATTGTTGCATCAAATATATTTGCCAATGAAAATAAATGTAGAGCAAGACGTAATGTCACTAGAAATTTTTTGAATACATGTGAAAACAAGACGCATATGTTTCGTCTCTGTACACAAGTAAAAAGTATACTAAATCTAAGTTTTATTATTTTCTCGTCCAAATGAATGGATAAAGAATAATTCGGTTGTTTTATAAAAGGAAGACATTAATTCAGTTTTTGATTCAAGAAGTGAGAGAAGCACATGAGTCATCAAGAGTTCATTACAGGATAGACGCAGAACGAGCAGGGAAATCAGACGAAAAGAAAGCAACAAAAAACAGGCGAGAAATAAATGTGGATATTATCGATTTAATATCCACTTACATCATGTCTAAAATAAAATAAATGACTACCCTGTCGTCGCGGCGTCAAATTCCTACACCGCTTGTTTTCCGCCGATTTGGGGCTCTCCTTAGGAGCACGCGCTGCAAGCGACACGTAACACTGGTCAGCGCGCGCGAGCGGCGCATTTTGCCCGCATCCGGCGCCCGGGGCCATCGTTCGCAGCTCCGCCCCGCTCCAAGCCGCCACCACCGCCGCCATCCCCCCACTGGCACCCATTCCGTAACCGCCAGCCATGCCGCCACTGCCAGACATGCCGCCACCTGTACTTATGGCCGCCACTACCACCCATGGCCGCCACTAACACCAATGGCCACCACTAACACCCATAGCCGCCACTATCACCAATGGCCACCACTATCACACATGGCCACTACTACCGCCTATGATTTTTTTTATTTATTTTCTTCCTGTTCAACATACATACATGTTTTTCAGGGTTGTCAATAGAAACATACATAACGTTTGGTTTATTTCCTAACTGTGGGTGCCCTGAATGGGTGGGTTCAATGTTTTTGGTTTATGTTGAAAAAATTTCAATTATTTTTGAAAGAAAATTGAAATTACACAGAATGATCGTTGATATGATTATTCGATGGAGGATATATCATGAGGCCAATTTCCTGCTGATTTATGGTGGTCGGAATCTGTCTTTAGGGAAGCGTGAATTTATACGTAAGTTCGGTTCTTCTGTGCGCCCAAGGTTGAATATGGAGGCGCTGGGAGATGTGGAGAGTGATGAAAAGAAATCTTCGGACAGCTTGACCGCCACTACCAACCATGACCTCCACTACTACCCATGACCGCCACTACCACCCATGACCGCCACTACACCTATGGCTGCCACCACCCCCATGACCGTCGCCGCTACATTTAGTCGTCATCGCCACCCATGCCAACGCCTTTGTCGCCACCCATTCCGCCACCGCCACCCAAGACCCAACTCCTCTACATTTCCCATTTCCACCGCCTGCACCACCGCCGCCGGGGGCGCTCCAGGCTCCACGAAAGGCGCGGGCACAAAGGCACGCTGTCGGGAGGGCGCGCGTGCGTTATATAAAAGCAGGAGCCGCAGTTTGCGGGTCCAGCAGCCGCTCCCCGCGAACTGCGTGCGATCGCATGCAGCGGAGGAACTTTCTCCGAACCGCGGCCGCCGCGCCCGCCCACGCTCCCGCCCCGCCCCTCCCTCGCCCGGACCACAATGCGCGCACTTGGAGATTCGAGGTTATGTGCGCGTCGTAAAGATCTGAATTGCGGGAGGCGTAGAAAGTGCCCCGCAGCGCCCGGGCGGGGGAGGCTTTGTCACTGCCTCCGGCGCAAAGAGATTCGTAAACTTCTCAAGCCAGTTCCATACGCCCAGGAAGAAAGTACGATTGCCCATTCTCCTCTTATTCATATGAACTTTCGTACGATTCAATGACAATTTCTAGGCTGAAAAACGAAGTGCAAATATTTGATTCAACCGGAAATTGAGTCTGGGCCCTTGTTTTATCCAGACCGATTCTCTGCTGACTGAGATATAGAATCAAACAGTATGCGTTAAAATTTAGCGATCTTACAGCAATCAGCAAGCTTGTGTAATGGTACAATTGGCATGAAGGATTAAGATTCCATTCATTGTCACCCTCCATGTCAATTGTACCGTTTTACGATCTTTCTACTAATATATCTAATCCATTTTTCTGTACACTTCTTGCAACACCAGAAAAAAACGGAGGGAAGAAAATGCCTGGTTTGCGGAGAGATAATCTATATTGCATGAAGTGTTCGCATGAGTGTTTTGAATATAATCACTACAATTTTAACTCTACATTATATAACGCATGTGCAGTTTAAGAATAAATATTTTCTTTGCATCCACCGATCTCTTATTTAATTTAACGTTCCCCAAGAAACCTATGACCAGGTCCGCCTCCTATCTCTGTAGTTTCAACGGACACAGCGGAGCGGTGCCCTCTTTGCACACTAGTGCGGGAGTGGAAAGTATATATAATTTTATGCTATCCCGTTAATGATTACTTTCACAAGAGGAAGAAAGTGAATGAAGGTTCGATTATCGATTAACATGGATATTACGCGCTATGTATCTGTGACATTTATCTTATTATAGCGATGAGGATCAGTGCAAGACTTTCCATAAAGTATTGGCAATAAAGATTAATATAATCAGAATCTGTGAAGCAGAATAAATCAAAGTATTGAATATCATTACTTTAACGAGCGAAATATAAAAAGACATTTCCAAATAAAACCGGCATTACAATAGTTAATTCAAGTTAAATAATAAACGACATTGAAGATGATTGGAGACACATTTCACGTTTAAATATCATCATGTCGAAAAAATTATTTGTGAATATTGATAGAAACGTCAGTAACTTAATTATCATATTGAAACATTTCTGTTCATCGGGTCTATACCGCCAAACTGTTATCTCTTTACAGTACTTGTGCAACGATAAAAGAACTAATTGATTCGGAAATGAATGAAATATTGCGCCAGTGAATCACAACAGTGCAGATCAACATAAAGTATCAGCTCATGTCCACGAAGTAGACTTTTTCAATCTACCAAGATGTGAAAGATCAACCTCTGACAAGAGTTTAGAGCAATTTGAACAAGTAGCTATATGGTATCTGCACAATCATTGCATCTCTCATATGACTCTACATTCTGCAGAATAAAAATCAGTAGGCTACATACTTAAGGTATGTATGCTATGTCATATGTTAAGATGATTAGAATCAGACAAGGCTTAGCAATAAACGTGCACGTGTATATATTGATTATAAGTAATAAATTATTCACTCATTTTCAAAGCTACAGCTAAAAAACCCTTTGGAAGATTTGTTTCCTCAAAACGCATTATTACCAAAGGAGTGCTCGGCGGAAATCACAAATCTGCGCCACGTCCTTTGTCAGTCCCATTGACCGACTGCCGCGACGCAACCGCGCGAAAGTGCTCACCGCTCAGGCAACGAGGTGTCACCGGCGGCGCCTCCCGGTGCCGGAAAAACGTCACTGCCCCTCGCTGCCTCGCCGGATCCACTGCTCCAGACAGCTGCCGCCGCCACTGCCCTCATCCAACGTCATGGCCTCTGCCAACACTGCGTTTCCGCCTACTGTTCCATTTTCATCAACAATTCTACCTCTATTAACGCCTGCGCCTTCGTCAAAGCCTTCGCCCTCGACGCCTCCAGCTCCGACAACGCTTCCACTTCCGACAGCGCCTTCGCTTCCGTCCACACCTTTGCCTCCGACAACGCCTTCGTCTTCGACGACTTTGCCCTCGCCTCCAACATCTCCGTAACCGACAATGCTTCCGCTATCCCAACGTTCGTCGTCGACAACGCTTTCGCCTCCGACAACGCCTTCGCCTCCGACATCGCCTTCGCCTCCGACATCGCCTTCGCCTCCGACAACGCCTTCGCCTCCGACAACGCCTTCGCCTCCGACAACGCCTTCGCCTCCGACAACGCCTTCGCCTCCGACAACGCCTTCGCCTCCGACAACGCCTTCGCCTCCGACAACGCCTTCGCCTCCGACAACGCCTTCGCCTCCGACAACGCCTTCGCCTCCGACAACGCCTTCGCCTCCGACAACGCCTTCGCCTCCGACAACGCCTTCGCCTCCGACAACGCCTTCGCCTCCGACAACGCCTTCGCCTCCGACAACGCCTTCGCCTCCGACAACGCCTTCGCCTCCGACAACGCCTTCGCCTCCGACAACGCCTTCGCCTCCGACAACGCCTTCGCCTCCGACAACGCCTTCGCCTCCGACAACGCCTTCGCCTCCGACAACGCCTTCGCCTCCGACAACGCCTTCGCCTCCGACAACGCCTTCGCCTCCGACAACGCCTTCGCCTCCGACAACGCCTTCGCCTCCGACAACGCCTTCGCCTCCGACAACGCCTTCGCCTCCGACAACGCCTTCGCCTCCGACAACGCCTTCGCCTCCGACAACGCCTTCGCCTCCGACAACGCCTTCGCCTCCGACAACGCCATCGCCTCCGACAACGCCTTCGCCTCCGACAACGCCTTCGTCTCCGACAACACCTTCGTCTCCGACGCCTTTGCCTCCGACAACGCCTTCGCCTGCGACAACGCCTTCGCCTCCGACAATTTCTCCGCCATTCCCACCTCCGACGCCGACGTCTTCGCCTCCGACAACGCCTCGCCTCCGACATCTCCGCCTCTGATCCACGGGCCAGTCCACCTCCTAAAACGACTTTGGCTCCGACATCTCCGCACACGCCTCCGCCTCCGACAACGCCTCCGGCCAGAGCCACCACCCAGGCCTCCGCCTCCGCCTCCACCATCGCCCCGCCCCGCAGAAGAGCTTCCGGGAAGGCTTGGGTGAAATGCTCCGCTTGCAGGGCCGTGGCGCGGCTGCGCTTCCGCCAGCGGCGGGCGCTCGTCGCTTGTCTCCGGCGGCGGGGGCGGTGAGAGCGGAGGCGTCGCGGCGCGCATGGGAGGAACAGGCGACGCTCGCGCGGCGACAGCTGCTCCGCATTGTCCGACAGCTTTAGAGCGCCCCGCCCCCACACTTCCCCCCACCCCACCCGCCTTGGGAAGGCAGGCGCTTGTTTTCGCGAGGCAGGCGTCGGAAAAAGTGGAGGCGGTAGATTTGATCCGCGAAACAATGACAATACGTTGCGTGACTCTTCAATAAAAGGTTCTTCCCGGATGCCACAGTCACCACGTCTGAGCATGCTACGATGTGCACGTGATGCGTATCGTACAATTGTGTAACTAACGAAAAAATTGAAATAAATATTTTAACATGCAAGAACTCCCACTTGATTCGAAAGAGTAATATAGTGAACAGAGAAACTAGGTTATGTGTGAACTGGAATGTCATCACTGGTGAAGTACCAACGCTGACAGTACACCAAAACTCAAGATTTTGACCTTTTCCTTTCTTCTTTTTTAATTTTCATTTCATTGAAACCTGACGATTGGTGAACGCGCTGTCAACCGCGATGAACGAGTCCAACTGCTGAACTGCTGTCTTCGTGACGGCCCTCCGATATTTCAAGGTAAAGGATAAAAATGAGTTAGCAATAAATATGTTTGGAAGTTATTATTAAAGGATGATCTGATTTGATTTAGGTACAACTGTATTCCCTCTCCGCTAAATTTAATTCAATTACGAAAGAAGATTTAAGCAAAATTACGTTTCCTGAGCTATTGAAAGAAATTAACGAAATGTAGTAGAACGCGAAGAAGCAGATTTACAGAAAGGTCAAACGACCAAAGAAACCACCAACACGTTTCAATAGTCAATCCATTCTTTCATTATGTAGTCAACTTCAGGGAAAAAACTGATGGTATGTAAGCAGACAGGTTAATCTCAATCTCGAACGATACAATTCCACGCAGTCGAGTAAACTACTCCAGATTCCTGCAGACAGGCTGGCAGGCAGGCAACCGCCGGAATGCACAAAGGGAAAGAACCCGAACCGGCATTCCCTTTGAGAAGCGGCAATATCGAGCCGCGCAATTCCCGGCGTCCGCGTCCTCTCGCTCTGGATTCGACGAATTGAGTTCGGATCCGGAGCGCGCTCCGGCGCGGCGTAATGGCACGGCGGACAAAGGGGCGGAGAAAGGAGGGAAAGCGAACGCAGTCGCCGCAGCTCACCGCAGCTCACCGCGGCTCACCGCCGCATCCATCGCATCGCGGTAGCAGCAGCTGCCACGCCACACAACATGCTGCTACTCCACTCACCTCTGCATTGTCCACATAACCCGCCGCCACTCCACACAACCCTCCGCCCTTCCACACAACCCGCCGCCACTCCACACAATCCTCCGCCACTCCATACAACTCTCCGCCGCTCCACATAACCCGCCGCCACTCCATATACCCCGCCACCACTCCATATACCCCGCCACCACTCCACATAACCTGCCGCCAATCCACACAACCTTCCGCCACTCCAAACAACCCTCCGCCACTCCAAACAACCCTCCGCCACCCCATACAACTCTCCGCCCCTCCATATAACTCGCCGCCCCTCCACATAACCCGCCGACAATCCACATAACCCACTGCCACCCCACACAACCCTCCGCCACTCCACATAACCCTCCGCCACTCCACACAACTCTCTGCCACTCCACACAATCCTCCGCGATTCCACACAATCCTTCAGCACTGCACACAACCCTCCGGCACTTAACACAGCTACTCCGCCATTCAAGAATAGTGGTCAGATATCTTTATAGATACACCTAACCGAATACGTTAGTTCTCCAGTCTTTCCCGTTCCCACCGTGGCTGATTTCCATTACGTGCTAAATAGTTGAATCGGAGGACGCATCTTACCATTGAGACGATTAGAGTGAGAGTTAGCTCACATCCTCAACATACACTCAGCCTGAGTTAGGCTGGTCTCTCCTGTTGTTTCTATTGCTGGAATTACGTTTGTAGCTCTTGAATCAGTTATTGGAGGCTTGAAATAGTCTACTGAGGATAACTGGCTCACTCTGGATCAAACTGAATCAATTCTGAAATTGGTATAGTCGGATTGGCCAGTTTCTTCCATGGCTCGATAAGTTCGGAGGATTAATATGTGTTTTTCTAAATATTTTAAATATAGTAAATGTTTTTTATTGCTGAAATCAGCGCTACAATGAAGAACGGTGGGTTAAAATATACATGTAGTTGGCACTAACACTTTTGCGGGCTCCTCGATTCTCGGGCCTTCTGCCATACAACAAACACACACACAAACACACACACAAACACACACACACACATACACACGCACTAATACTAAGAATACTGTCAGAATGAACCCGCGTTCTGACGTATTCAGTCAAGCTTTCGCTCCTAAACGTTTCTTCGGGATAACTCTGACCTCACTGGATGACACTCGAAGTGGCCTCTTCAGATCGAAGTGTTATACCAGTAAGCTTTCAAACTAACTCTTTCGTCTACATCGACAGATGTAATAATTATGGTGAATTATGTGTATTGATTCAAATAAATGTGAGATGGTAATAAATTACACTCAGATTGTCAAGAGAGGACGAATTGAATGAGAGTTCACGTGCGTACAGTAAATGAGAGGTCATTGTCGCAATCTCAGGGATAGATTTTAAACAGTATTTTCAAGAGCATTGAAGTTTCCTACCTGAAACTGATTCAGATTGTGAGTGATACAAGTACATTAGAAATAGAAGTTGGGTTAATTTCTAAATAAATCGTTGAGGATGAGATCAATTGGAGAAAATCTATCAAAAGATAAATTGAAATTTTCGTAGAATTTTGTAATAATTCTTCTGTAGCTGATTCAGTTTGGAAGATATGGTAATTGCCTACGATTTAATTAATGGTTTGATGATAACTGTAATATTTTGTCCTAAATTACGAGCCATATAACGTGGTTGTTGTTCGATGCACCGCTTGGAGCACTTTCTGAATCGCCTGAAAATGCGTAGTAAATATAACTCTTCTTTATGACACTGAATGTAAGAGAGATAGAGAGTATACTAAAACGGGCTATGACCGCATCAGCAGTATAAGGCTTGACTATAAAGCTCTTGATAGTTTGAGCTAGTGATCGCTGCCCACATCACGCACTACGTATTTAGAGCTCATCCCCATTCCCATTGAAAAATCAGGTGAGTCTTACACAGGGTGTTCACGCAGACCTCGGTGAATACTACCTACCACTCCTAGAATAGAGAACTCGAACCTGAACGCCTTTGTTTATGTGAAACTAGCTGACCCGGCGAACTTAACAGCCTTAACAGCCGGTCCCATCTTTTTCTCGCGTCGCACTCACTGTGAGAAACTGTACTATCCTTGTTACATTGCGTACGTGCAAAAACGTGCGTTCTCACACAGGAACGCAGTCGAACGGGATAAACAATATCCTATGCCCGTCTCCTGGCTCTAAGCTTCCTGCTCACCAAATCGGTACAGCCGTTCTTGAGTTATAAATAGTGTAACTAGCACGACTATATGGAATATAACGGCGAACGAAGGCGCTATCACGACATCGCCTTCTGTTATCAGTGCGGCGTTACAATAATGGGTCCGCAACGAGAACGCAATGACCGCTAACATGCGAAATCACGCGAAAACATGCGAAATCACGCGAAAACGTGCGTTCTCACACAGGAACGCTGTCGAACAGGATAAACAGTATCCTATGTCCGTCTCCTGGCCCTAAGCTTCCTGCTCACCAACTTTCAGCCAAATCGGTACAGCCGTTCTTGAGTTATAAATAGTGTAACTAACACGACTTTCTTTTATATATATAGATTCATTTGACCTCACGTGGCATGGATTTATCGAAACACTATTTCGAACATAAACGAAGTGATGCGTACTATTACTGAGTTTGGTGCATCGAATACTAATTTTCCGTCGCATGGCCACTTTGTCACATAGCACATCAAGTAATTTTTGAAACAGAAATTTTTAACACCTTTCGCCTGTCGTTGAAATATGGCACTATCAGCCTCGGTCAATTAGACTGTAAAAATCGGAGTCTGTGGCCCAGAGAAGGTAGTGAAGATTAATTACTTGGGAGAATGAACTTGCATAATAGTTACGGAGGCGAAGTAGCTTAATGTTAAAGTTCGTACGCTCTGTCACAATAAATAACTTTATATCATGTTGAAAGTTGAATTGATCTTTGACCTGAAATATTAAAAACGGGTACAAGTACATAACTGTCGTGCATATTTGGCGTTGTCAGTCAATAAAATGTATCTTTTCTTCTCTGGAGCGAGTTTTTGTTTGACCGCATAAGAACAGCGTCGACACGACACTACACTGTGGGTTGCAGATCAAGATCACTGAAATAGTATTAGAGTTCTTCTTACCTTGGTTACCTATTATTTTCAATAGTTATTTATGTATCTAGACGTTAGATAGATGTTTTCGCCCTAATCGTGACTTTCCAACCGAGGGCTTCTGGTCCGCGGGTTTGGAAGTCGTCCTCGAGGCAAAAGCATCTGCTTAACGTCTTATATACATGAAGAAGTATTGCAAGGCTATGCTGAAATTTGTCTATGAAAACACTAAATTAGAATAGACATTTGTATCTCGACTGTGGATAGAGATCACACTGAATACTAGAGTTTTTTTTCATTCACTCTTTGTAATTCTTACTGGATTTTGTGTGATTTTTTCACCCTAATAACTTTAGCGTCAACCAACAAATTTCTATTACCTATCAAACTATCTATTATCACCTTGAGAAGGATACAGACTATATTAATTACATAAACATAAATGTTTTATGTACAATATTTATTCCTGTGCATATAATAGCGTCGTCAGATATTAAACACCTTAATTGAATCGTTTATTTCAGAAACCCGCCAAACGCCAAATTTCTCATGTCGAGAAAATTCAGAAAAAGTGTCCCAATTTATTAGATTTCAAAATATTTTTTAATATTAAAGCAGTTAATAAATGAATATTTTTCAGGTAAATATGGAATAAGCGATGTGTCTATCCTCATGGAACAATATTCCACCGCTAAATTGCATTTTAAATTTTGGCGTTTGACGGGTTTCTGAAATAAACGATTCAATTAAGAAAATAACGAAGCTAATTGATTAAGTAACGCCTCTCTTTGATTCAAGTGTTCAGGTTGGTAGTGTCGTAAACGTTGCAGCAAACAAATGTTCTGCACATGTAGGGTCGGCACATAGTCAAGCACAGTATGTGCTTCCGAGACACAGCTAACCTGACCTAAGTACGACGATGAGTTTTCCTATTCTGGTAACATCTGACTAACATGATTGCAAACCGCGGACTACGCTTGTAATTTCTACTATGCACATACATGCACACACGCAAGTATGCGCACATACATGCATACACCACATGTACATACATGCATTCATACAACCATACTTACGAGGGTAAGTCAATAAGTACCTGCACTTCCGTTCTAATTCTTTGTAGGTTGACTACAGCTCTGTGCACATACCAGTCTTAAATGACATCTTGAAGTGTTTCAATTTCAGCTATATCACCGAATGATCGTATGAATTGTTTCGACATAAACATGGCTTCACCACTTTTCCATTTGCTCAAAAAAGAACTGACTTTCCCTGGCGAAGAGTTTAGCAGTACATTGAATCATTCAAAAGCAGTCAAACAAGCATGCGGCCTGAAAATTAGCACAATGACCAGCATCATCCACTACTGATTTCAATATTGAGTAAGTCCATGTACTGATTCTAAATTACTGATGAGTGATTATTAATGAAAAGGCATACTATACGCACGTTATTTACGTTCTGCATATAAGTTCTCGGAAATAAATTGTCAAGAAACATTATTTCATTGCAGGGCAAATCACATCCACATACCGCTACCCAAGCTCTCAAAATTTATATTTGGAAGTGTAGAGTATCCCAGTTTTAGTTCCAATCTTGTGATATCTAAATACCTTCTGTTTGGTCTACTTAAAGATGCTTTAAGAGGCCGAAGACTTGCCTCCGAACTACAGGCGAGGAAAAAGTGATTACATGAAATAGAAAATCAATTTTCTGAGGGTTTCGGAACGCTATTATGGTCCAAGTACATTGAAAAGCTTGGTGCCTACGTTGAAAAAGGATGTTACTGTAAAATTTGCACTGTAAATTGTTGTAATCAATTATAAATATTGAGTGCAGTTGCTTACTGGTATACCCTCGTACATTCTTACATCTATAGTTCAGCATATGAAACCTTTGAAAAAACAACATATGAGTTGAATTGAAACGCACTATCAGCGCGAATCATAGATACGTCTTCCTGAGCGTGAAGCTTTTTAGATCTATTTTGTGCGCTTGTTCGTTTTCAGAGATTCGCTATCCCCTCTTTTGAGGAGGCGGGGGACTGGCGGGCGAGGAACTTGGCCTTCCACATCGCGGGCGGTCCGCGTGCGAAGGGTGAGGGGCGAGGGGCGAGGGGCGAGGGGCGAGGGGCGAGGGGCGAGGGGCGAGGGCGAGGGGCGAGGGCGAGGGCGAGGGGCGAGGGGCGAGGGGCGAGGGGCGAGGGGCGTGGGGCGTGGGGCGTGGGGCGTGGGGCGAGGGGCGAGGGGCGAGGGGCGGTAGGTGGCCGCCGCGCCCGTGTGAGCGTGACGCCGGTGACCCGCTTCTCTCTCCCGCTGGCGGCCGTGAGCGCCCGCGAGCCGCTTTGTTCCGCTCCGCTGCGGCCGCAGGCGCTGGCGCACGCGGGAAGACTGGCAATGGCGGCGGATGTAGGGATCTACACACTAAAGAGATGACGCGATAAGCCCTACTAATATACTAATATACGGCATACTAATATACAAAACGATCAAACCGGGAGCGGTAGCTCAGTGCATCAACTGATGTCACTACAGCGTCTCATACTGGGAGGTCCTAGGTTCGAGTCCTGACGGCGGCAGGATTTTCGACACTAGCTTTTCAGCTCGGTCGAATTCAGTCGCTGTCTGGAGGAGAATTCTAGCGGCAGGCTGCTCTGATAGGTAGTTTTCCGTGGTTTCTCCGATCAACACCAGGCGAATGCCGGAGCAGTACCCTACCAAACGGGCCACGGACCGCGCGCGATCTGTCCTCCTCTTCCTTGTCCTATCCTCTCCCCTTACACTAACATGCACTACACTACCACATATTCCGGGAGATCGGTCGGGAGCCTAGAGCTTGTCCCGGCTGGGGCGGTGCCCCGCTGGTGGGAGAGTCCTGGTTAGGGGGAAACCCCACTAGCCGACGGTAGGTCGGCGCCGGATCTCGCCATCCAGCGGGAGAAGATCACCCCATCTCCCGCGAGAAAAACATGCACTACACTAACTGGACTAATGACCAAAGCAGTTGACGCGCCCGGAAACACGAAAAAATCAATCAAACAAAACGGTGAAACATCATGTCTCCCACCAGACCAACTCCAACGTGGAGTTGCTACAGCACACAGGTCCATTGCACGCCGCATCTAATCAAGGCAACGGCCCTGATACATTATATTGCACTTACACTATATTAGTAAGCCCTAAGGAAGAAATTACATATTCCCAAACGTTGGCAAACTAATGTGTTTTATTAATTGACCAATCCCGTGATCCATATCTCACAATTTATTAATAGTCGTAAATTCTACAATGGTCAATAACGATAATAATAATAAAAAAAATAATAATAATAGTAAAAATGACGACAACGACCACCACCACGACGCCCATAACGACGACGACGACGACGACAACGACGACGGCGACTACAACGACGACGGCGACTAGAACGACGACGACGACAACGTGCACAACGACGACGACAACGACGACGACAACGACAACGACAACGACGACTAGACGATGACGACAACGACAACGACGATGATAACGACGACGACAACGACGACGAGACGACGACGACAACGACGACGACGACGAGACGACGACAACGACGATGATAACGACGACGACAACGACGACAACAACAATCCCGTGCGGTGCCGTGCGTGGGGAGCGGACATTGTGCGCGCCGGAGCCATAGGCGCGCGGCGCAGCCTTGGGAGAGTTGCGGCCTAACGGAACCTCCGACGACTTTTTTGGCGGAAGAATACGTTGTGATTAGCTTAGCCAATAACAGACTGCCAGGTGGAGGCAAAAGTGGACCTACGTAGAAAAATACGCCGATGTATACGACGAAGCTGGGCGGGGCTGATCGTCGCCTGGCAGGGCTGGACAAGGCAAGCAGAAGTATATACCCGGGCAACGCCGTCCATCGGCTAGTTCAAAACCATTAAGATCATCGCATTATGGATTGAATCTATTGATTCATATGTTCCTTAAGAGGTTCCTTCCATCGCTTTATTGATCTAACCATACTATTTTTCCGTTAGGGTTATACTTGTAGAGAATATTTGACATTCGATCGTGCGGCATTCTTATTAAATGATCATACCAATTCCTTCTTAGTATTTTTTTCTGTTACGCTGAAGATATTTTAATTTCGTTATCCGAGTTTCTTTTAAGGTTTAGTATTCAATAGCTATCATGAAACGAGGCGCTACCACACAAGGGTTAAGTCGAATTTATTCCCTTATTTTTCTACTTGTTAGTTTTGTTTTTAGAAATGGACATTTTTATGGTGTTCGCTCGTGGGCCAGTCCCTTGAAGTACTCTCGTCCCGAAGCCCTTCATCCAGGAACGGTGGAGAGCCTGCTTAAGGGCAATCGGTTCCTCCGCCGGGAAGTGCTTGTGGTGGCGGCAGGGCGGGAGGGCCCTCGTCGCTCGTTGCGCACTCCGCCGACAGGATGCGCAGGCAGCGCCCGCCCACCCGCACATTACGGCGCTCGTTAAAGGCCGAACAATCGTCGCCGAGAGCTCCTTGTTTGCCATTGCCCAATACCGAAGCCCCCACCCCCGCCCCGCCCCTTCCGCTGCGGGCGAGGTAATAATGGAGGATCGAGATGCGATGTAGGTCGCCGCTAACGCATTACGTCCCGAATGGAAGGGCTATGGGAAACAAAAAGATGAGACAAGTGCCGTTTGCTTTTATTGCTCGGTAGCGAGAATTACGACATACCCATTCGATTGGTTGGTTGGTTGGTTGGTTGGTTTTTCGTGTTTCCGGGCGCGTCAACTGCTTCGGTCATTATTCCCGTATGTGTAGTGCATGTTTGTTCTCGGGAGATGGCGGTGATCTTCCCCCGCTGGATGGCGAGATCCGGCGCCGACCTACCGTCAACTAGTGGGGTTTCCCCCTAACCAGGACTCTCCCACCAGCGGGGCACCTCCCCAGCCGGGACAAGCTCTAAGCTCCCGACCGGTCTCCCGGAATATGTGATAGTGTAATGCATGTTAGTGTAAGTGTGTGTGTAAGGGGAGAGGGGAGGACAAGGAAGAGGAAGGAAAGATCGCGCGCTGTCCGTGGCCCTTTTGGTAGTGTACTGCTCCGGCATACCCATTCGAATTCTGTATTTTTAGAATGTAAATTTTTTGAGATTTCTGTTGAAATTTTCAACTGGTTATTTGCATAATGTTAAATAGGGTTTGAAATACACATCTAATTTCTGTTATCGTGGTTTACGGTGTTTGTCTGTCTTCAGTATTTCTTCCTAGGTGCGTGTGCATCTCCAAATATACTATCGTCTTCTCACTTTTGGTTACGTATGAAGGAACTATACGGATGAGCATATGATAAAATTAAAACATATTTTCTACCCTTGAAAGATAATTGTTCGTGGAATGGCGTGCTGGTGGTGGTCTACATCGAGCATACGAATAAGAGGTATTTGTTTCTGGCGCTTGACCATGGACGTCTCTACACAATTATATTAAAATTACTATAAAGTTTGTGGCAATGTTCTACTGAGTATCTAATGCGTCAAGTGTTCAGAAATATTGATACCCTGATCGATAAGAAATTATCAAAATTGTTCACATTTTAACGATCGTATCGATCTGAGCGGCGAAATATTTTTTTTGCAGACAGTCCTAAAGAAGAAATGTTTCAAGAAAACAAGGCCTTCCATTTTCTCTTTCGGTGTTGTATATGAATTATTCTTTAATTTTCTCTGAAGTATATTGCACCAAAACAATGCATATTTGATATACCATCTATATATAATTAAGATTTCTAAATTATCTAACATCTACCATAAACTGGCTTAAATATGACCCACTAAAGATCGGAGTTAGAACATAACACAACATCAGAAATTTGACTACTCCCTCGTAATTCGTGAGACAACGGTTCTGTGCTTGGTGAAACAGATATCGAGTGCGGTGGTGTTGTTACTCCGCTCCGTTGTGTACCTAAAGCAACCGACAGTAAATAAAACGAACAGTTAAGGTGCCGCTATTGCGAAGGGACGTGGTGGCGGAGAGGACAATGGAGAAGGCGATAATGCGGGCGAGAGGCGATGGAGAGGGCGAGGGGCGATGGAGACGGCGAGGGGAGATGGTGAGGGCGAGGGGCGATGGAGAGGGTGAGGAGCGATGGAGAGGGTGAGGAGCGATGGAGAGGGTGAGGAGCGATGGAGAGGGCGAGGAGCGATGGAGAGGGTGAGGAGCGATGGAGAGGGTGAGGGGCGATGGAGAGGGTGAGGAGCGATGGAGAGGGTGAGGAGCGATGGAGAGGGTGAGGGGCGATGGAGAGGGTGAGGAGCGATGGAGAGGGTGAGGGGCGATGGAGAGGGTGAGGAGCGATGGAGAGGGTGAGGAGCGATGGAGAGGGTGAGGAGCGATGGAGAGGGTGAGGAGCGATGGAGAGGGTGAGGAGCGATGGAGAGAGCGAAGGGCGATGGAGAGGGCCAGGGGCGATGGAGAGGGCTAGGGGCGATGGAGAGAGCGAGGGGCGATGACAATGTTCTTTAACCGATCTGTAGAATTCTGTGGAGTAAGGTATGTTAGGAGATGGTGTTTCCAGTTCTTCAAGTGTTCATGAAAGTAATCCCTATGGCATAGAATGCAAAACTGAAAAAACGAGCGAGGGCAAGAGACGAAGGAGAAGGCGAGAGGCGACGGAGAGGGGCAGGGGCAATGGAGAGGGGTAGGGGCGATGGAGAAGGCTAGGGGCGATGGAGTGGGCGAAGGGCGATGGAGAGGGCGAAGGGCGATGGAGAGGGCGAGGGGCGATGGAGAATGCAGGGGGTGATAGACGGCGAGGGGCAATGGAGAGCGATTGGGGCAATGGAGAGGGCGAGGGGTGATGAGGACAAGGTGCAATGGAGAGGTCGAGGGGCGAATGGAGAAGGCGAGGGACAACGGAAAGGGCGAGAGCGCGGGCGGGAGCGATAGAAAAGGCGAGAACGCAGACGTGGGAGATGTCGATTGCGGAGGTGAAGGCAGGGGGCGGTGCCTACCGTCGCTCGCGTTCTGCGCCTGCGCACAACGGCTGGCGCGCGACCACCGCGAAATCGGTGATTAATCGGCGCTAATTGCAGTAGGAGGGGCGGTGGCTCCGAGAGAAGAGCAGCGTGGATGGGCTCGTTAACGCCCGCACTACCGCTCCTGCCGACTGAAGCACACAGCTTCGCAAGATGGGCTGCACAAGATGGGCTGACTCCATGACGGGGTGTCTTGATGCTTTGTCTTGTGGATGAGTATCTCAGGGTCGTTCAAATTAAATGTAGCGATATTCAAAGATTAATAACTAGTTTGTAAATTTTGAGAGAAACGAAGCGTCAGTGTCATAATGGTTTTCTATCTGGAAGAAGAAGAAAGTTGTAGAAAGTGTTGATGTACAGCAGTTTTTGACGATGTTTGTGCGCGGTAATTACAAGATGTTCCGCAATAAATACAACTAGCGAAGTGAACATCCGTGTGATTAAATTGCACGGGTATATTAAATTCAATTTTACTTGCCCGAGTATTTATTTATTATGTCCATTTTTTCAGGCCCCAAAAAGGAATGAATTTTGTCTCTATTCTATCGCCACCCTGGTCTGTTTTATGCCAAACTGCTCAAACACACCTTTCTCCTTTTCATAGTTCTCGCCTCGTCGTGTGTCTTACTTGACTCCACTTCTGTCCTCCTTAGCCTGCTATATATGCTATGATCACTGTTGCCATCACCCTGAAAATTACTAATTAGGAACAGTAGTAGAAACAAACTTTGAAAAACGCCTATGCGACTTCAAACTGGATGAGCTGTACAAATAACTACGCAGAATGATGCGCTGAGATTTCACTTTCAGGTTTGTCGCCATAACTGTTTACGTGACTGTCCAAGTTATGCTTAATTCATTTTAACATCTAAAAATACTTTCAAATAATAATAATAATAATAATAATAATAATAATAATAATAATAATAATAATAATAATAATAATAATGTTTTATAGTACATACAAAAATAAATACTACACTATATACGTTTAACGTACAGTCATCGGGTCTTCCAAGTTTCAAACAGTTATTTGTTGAGATTGGCGATTCATGCGGAAAAGAGATACAACACATTTTAGAAATAACAATTTTGTTCAAATATAGTAATATATTGACAGATTCATACGTTCCAAAACGACGATTCATGCAGGTTTTGCAATTTGACCATCAACCTCATTTTTATTTTTTGAATACATAATAATCTAAAGCAAGTTCTTTAGAGTGATGTATTGACAGTTGTAACAGTAATGTTTGACCAACACTTTCTCGTCACTATTTTTAATCACAGGGTTATTTGAAGTTTCCTACGTTCAATATTATCCGAATAGTGTAGAAAACATTTCAGATATATGTGAAATCTTTCGTATTTGGCGTGTAAATTGAGCGTTCAATGTAAAATCATTCTACTATGCAAGATTAAAATTTGAAACATCTTTTCTTCTTCTTTCTGTTGAGGTTTAGGTCATGAAATCTGTTCAGGCACCCACTTTCTTCTCGGACTAAGGCTCTTTTTCCTTTTGCTCCTTTCTTCATAGACATGAATGGAAGTCGGTCCATTGTTTTGTTTTTATTATTACTGATTGTATCACTTTGTTTTGTTTTGAAGAAGGCTTTCATATGAAAACAGAAATATTTGTACTTTGCATAGAATCCATGCGTTGGTGCCACCCGTTTGACGGAAGGCTCTTTGAGTCCGCCGGCAAGAACTCTACGCCGCCCTCGTATCAATTAACTGATCGTTTCCGCGCACGTCAACTGCAAATGTAATTTAGCCCGTAAGTGTATGACAAGGTTTTTCCGCGGAAGGTGGCGGTGATCTTCCCCCGGTGGACGGCGAGATCTGACGCTGACCTACCCCTTGACTTGCGGTCCCCAACCAGGTGTCTCCCACGAGCCGAGCAGCGCCCTAGTCGGGACAACCTCCGCGCTCCCGAATGGTCTCCCGACATGTACGGTAGGGCATGCAAGTGTAAGTGTGTGAACTTAAGTGGAGAGGGTAGGACAAAGAAGAGGAAGAAAAGATTGCACGCGGTTCGGGGCTCTTTTTTGGGGGTACTACTCCCGAAACCGGCTGGTCTTGATTGAAAAAACAACACGGAAAATAACTATTGATCTACTAGCAGCCGGCCGCTAGAATCCCCCCCCCCCCCGACTGCTGCTGATTTCGACCTAGCTACGCTGCTAGTGTCGAAAATCCTGCCTCTGTCGGGAGTAGATCTTAGGACCTCCCGGTCAGAGGCACTGCAGCGACATCAGTTGATGCCCTGAGCCACCTCAGCCGGACGTCACAGCAACAGCGCACGGAACCATTCACTCCGTCCTGCGCGCCTCTCCGGGCAGCCCGCTCCCGCCCTCGCATGCTGCCCGGTCGCGCACGAGCGCCATGCAGATCAGCGGCGGACGCCCCCCGAGCGAGACCAACCAACAGTTTCACCCGGCCGCCGGTTCGCTTCCCTCGCCCCGCGCTCCGTGCCGCAGCCCATGCGTGCACGGCGCCAGCCCACGAGCCCCGCTCGCCATTTAAATGAGGACGCCCGCCCGCCCGCCCGCCCGCCCGCCCGCCCGCCCGCCCGCCCGCCCGCCCGCCCGCCCGCCCGCCCGCCCGCCCGCCCGAACGCCCGCCCGCCCGCCCGCCCGCCCGCCCGTCCGCCCGTCCGCCCGTCCGCCCGTCCGCCCGTCCGCCCGTCCGCCCACCCACGCTGATGTGCTCGAGTGATTCATTATGGACGAGCCCATGCGGAGTTTCTTCGCGTACGCCGGATGAAAACATTCATACAAGGTGAAAAGGAACGCAAAGGTGGGATTACTGAGGCAAGACGAGGGATAGACGCTAATGGAGAAGCAATAATTTGAATGGGAACAGATTTGGAGATAAAAATATAAGATGTGGTAAAACTTGTAAACAGAAATTATTGCCTTAATCACCCACAAAGAAGATCCTTGAAGAACAGTTGAAATACAGAAACCAAGGTATTGTTCCTACTTGGAAATTTAGCTACAAAAAGTCTAATCCGATGCTGATTATTATTATTATTATTATTATTATTATTATTATTATTATTATTATTATTATTATTAAAACGATAAAACTAAGAAAGCAGTAACCTAATTGCTGAATGTTGTATAAACATTAAAAATGTATTTATATTATTTAACTTAATTATGTATTCAAAATACTTTAAAAATAAACCCAAAAGGAGGCAAAAACTAGTAATTAGTTTCTATGCTAGAATACAGCTTCGAAAGAGTACGCAAAGTTCTTTGGGGCTTCTTCCCAGAACAACCATTCGCAGATCGCTCACTCACCTCCATGATTCTTCTTTTCCTCATTCAAAGTGTCTTTTGCAACCAGTCACACCACTTTCATAGAGTTTCTCTAAGGAGGAAAGATTGATCACCCTTGGTAACACGATGAGTTGTGACTTCCATGGGACACCAGTAAAAACAATAGGGGCGGGAAGAAACGCTTCGCCGATGAACACAAACAAAAAGTGCAATGTTCTTTATTTGACTACCCAAATTTATTTAACTAATAGCACGGTCAAAGTGGGATAATTTCCCTAATGGCATATAGAGAATGTGCGAGTATCGGGCCCTGCCCTCATATTATCCCACACGTGTACTAGCGAAAGGGGCAGTCAAGGTCCAGTCTGAAATCGACCCTGGTCTGTACTTAAGAACAAGGTCGGTGTCATGCAGAAGACAAACGTATGCGAAGAAAGTGGATCCAGTTGCTTAACCGGACACCACGATGCGACGTGCACGGTTACTCAGGTGTAGCCGAAGAGCAGCAGAGGAACAAGTGGTGTCAGTGTCACTGGAACATACTTCAAGTTCAGTATCTGGGACGGTAAGCAAACCAGAGGTCAGGTATCTAAAACAATTCTTTCCTTTGTTGATTTTTTTTGGGATTCTTTCATGTTAAGTCATGCAACACGTAGGGTCGTTCCGAAGAAGAGAGTTAAGAATTACAAGTACGTAATCTTGAGATCATTTCAACATGCGAGAAGTCAGTGATATTCATTCATGTGGCTCCAGTATGTTGTTCACTGTTTGGTTCCAAGTTTTTTATCGACTTTGCCGTACGTATAACTCAAGGTTCGACTTTCTAATCAATCAACAGTAAACGAAAATTTACGTTTCCTTGTAAGTTGAATGAGTGCTGAAGAATATATTTTAAATAGTGAAAACAAAAATATTCTGAGAGGAGATATAGATAAGTAACGACAATCAAAGAAACAGAGGCCTGAGTCTGGCAATGGAATACAAAACGCAAATTGGGTAATTCCATGATAAGTGACTTAGGGCTACCTTAAGATATTTTGAAGAAATCTTGTTATTCTAGTCCCATATATCTCAAAGAAACTCCTGTAAAGTTTTAGCGTCATATGAGAAATGTATTTTTGAAATAATTATTACTGAACGTATTACTGAACTAAAAAAACAACTGAACGTGCTAATACGTCTTCCTCTTTATTCAGAGAAATTAATATCGACTTCTCTTTCATTAGCACTTAGTATGTAAAAGACAAATCACCGTAAAATATCCGCAAAAATTAATGTTCTGAAAATTGTGATAGAACTTGTTTAGGGTGAGTGTGGACCCACATTTCGAATTAGGTTGATTATTTAGAAAAGTGAAGAAACCAGATTCATAGCCTTTGAAACGAAACGTTCCATTTGTGTATGAACTCGCTTATTCTAGGAAAAATTCCTCCACATTCTAGTGACAACACATTTGTGTGTATGTAGATGGAAAACCTCTCTGACCTTGGCAATTGAATCCGGATTATTATTTGATTGATAATTTATTTGAGGTTTCAGAACAACAGGCTCAACTTTCAACATGAAATATTAATGTCGTTTTTAATAATGAAAACGGATAACGGTGCTATTTATACGATTAACAATAGAGCACTGGAAAGAACAATGCAGAAAAAAACATAATGATACTGGAAATGACGCCTGATAGGAACCGGCTCTGATGGCTGTTTCAAAATCAGTGTCATTGCAGCATTGTTGACCCACAGGTTCTGGGGTTCGAGTCCCGATGATGAGAGATGTTCAACACCAGTTTCATAACTGGGCCGAATTGAACCTCTGTCTCCAGGAGAATTCTAGCAGTAGGCTGCTCTGGTAGGTAGTTTCCGTCTGATAGGATCAATATCAGGTGAATGCCTGAGCAGTACAAACGGGCCACGGGCAAACTTTCCTTTCTTTTTGTTCCATCCTCTACCCTCACACTTATAATTACATTCATTAGACCATCACACATATCTGGAGCGTAAAAATTGTTCCTGCTGAGGCCTTACCCCGTTGGAGAGATACCTGGAGGTGGGAAAATTCTGCAGACAGACGAGTATATCGGTGTTGGATTTCACGTTCCAGCGTGAAAGTCGGCCAGTTTCCGGGATCGAACATGCACTACACTTACGAGACTAATGATCACTAGCACTTGACTGTTCCGGCAACCTTCGAGATTTACATATATCAGATTACGAACACCAGGGTATCGATATCTCCGCGGGGGCGGCGACGGCGGCGAAGGGCGGGGGCGGAGGCGGGGGCGGGGGCGGAGGCGGGGGCGGAGGCGGGGGCGGATGCGAAGGCGGGGGGCGGAGGCGGGGGGCGGAGGCGGGGGGCGGGGGCGGGGGCGGATGCGGGGGCGGGGGCGGAGGCGGGGGCGGAGGCGGGGGCGGCACCGACCGCGCATGCGACAGCGCCCTGCACCGGCCGCTCGGCTCCGGTGCCACCTCGGCTCCGCGCCTGGCTGCCGGAGGTGGGCGTGGCGCAGGTGGCGACCCTGGCGAGGGAAGGTCACGGCTCGCGCGCCGCTCGCCGCCGCCGCCTCCACCGTGCCGGACCCCCCGGCCGGGACTCGAACCCGCGACGGCGACGGCGACGGCGGCGGCGGCGGCGGCGGCGAGTGGCGCACGGCCGGTCTAGGCGTTGCCAGCGCCGCGCAAGGCCTCCTAGATGAATAGTTCTGCAGGCATTGCTCCTCGGCGCATGCGTAATACAAGTGCGGTGTAGTTTGAACGCTGTGTAGCAGTCCAACGGTGCTCTATGAAGTTGTTTAATCGGGTTCGTTTTTCTCTAATCGGAATTGTCAAATATCGAAGTCTTTTCCATGGATGTCTGGATGTCATTGTACAAGTTTGGTGTCATCGTTTGCATCTAACACGTCTAGAACTCTTTATTATAATACTGTTTTATTAGTTCTTCTTTTACTTTGAAAAAATTGTCCGTAATGAGTTCATAATATGATTATAGCTGGTACACTGGAGTTAGGTCAATACCTTTCGAATCAGATTTGTTTAACGCTTATTTAAATGCTTCAGATATTTCAAAATTACATTTAACTATTAAAGATAAAGATAAATTTATTTAAACTGCAATTGGGTGTGACCCGGTGGCAGTTAATTACATAAGTAAGATATTAATTTTCATGCAAATAACATAATAATGTTGATAATAATGCTAAAATAATAATAATAATAATAATAATAGTAATAATAATAACAGTAATAATAATAATAATAACAGTAATAATAATAATAATAACAGTAATAATAATAGTAATAATAATAATAATAATAATAGTAATAATATTAATAATAATAATAATAATAATAATAATAATATAAAAACTGGTGAATCTTAAAAACAAACATTAAATTACCTAAAAGATAAAAGAAACGTCAATCTAAAACAGCACTGAGTGCTTAAACAATGAAGACCGCACTGCACTTGCCTACACTTCACTTCATTTCACTTCACTATTACACTAAAAAAACACCTTCATTATTTCTCTGCTCTACACTGCACAACACTTCACTTCACTTCACTTCACTTCACTTCACTGTATAACTTAATATTCCTAGTTAACTACCTCAAACTTAGAAATGCCCTAAATTACTTTCCTAAATTGTTGAACGCTTCGAGGAAAGGGTTCAAAGGTTTTTGCAGGCAATCTATTCCAATCTCTTATCGTTCTATTTGTAAAAGAAAATTTCCCGACATCCGTTCTCTGCGGTCTTAAATTTATTTTGTGCCTGTGATCACCTCTACCGATGTACGTAGGAAAATTTAGCCGCCGTTTAATTTCTTTCCAAGCTGGATGACCGCTATAAGCTTTATACAAGGCGCAAAGTCTTGCCAATGTTCGCCTGTTTTCGAGTGAATCCCACCCTATCCTTTTCTTGTCCCTGAAAGTAAATTTAGCTGCTCTACGCTGAATCCTTTCCAAATTCTTACACTGCATAATTTTGTGCGGATCCCAACAAATTGCTCCATATTCCATTATCGGACGAACAAGCGACAAGTAAGCAATTTCCTTCGCGTTTACTGTACTCTTTTTTAAGATACGCATTACAAAATGAAGAGATCTCCACGCTTTCCCTACAACAAAATCTACGTGATTTTTCCAGCTTAATTTACTATCGAAATGGATACCTAGGTACTTACACGAAGAAACTCTCGGAATAATGTCGTTACTTAAACGGTAATTTGTTACGCTGTAATTGTGACCTCTGCCAAAAGTGATAGATTTGCTTTTAGAACTATTTATGGTCATACCATTATTTTCCGCCCAGTAAGATAATGCATCAAGATCCCGTTGCAGCATATTTTCATCGTCTTTCGAATTTATAATGCGATATATTATGCAATCGTCTGCAAATAGCCGAACATTTGAAATTAATTGCGCTGGCAAATCATTAATGAACGCTAGAAATAGAAGAGGTCCAATGACACTCCCTTGCGGTATTCCTGACGTAACGCTTGCGCAGGAAGATAACTCTTGCCCAATTCGGACTTTCTGTTTCCTGTCACGCAGAAACTCGCTAATCCACGCCACCACCCTGGGATCGATGCCTGAATTTATTAATTTCTGAACAAGTCGGTCGTGTGGAACAACATCGAACGCTTTGGCAAAATCTATAACTACTGCGTCTACTCTCCCGCCCGCGTCAATTTCATCTGCTAGGTCCTGAAATAGCGTTACTACCTGACTTTCGCATGAATAATTAGTCCTAAATCCGTGTTGGCCATGATAGAGCCATTTTTTGACTTCCCACTCTTGCTTAATGTAACTCGCAACTAGATGCTCCATAAGTTTGCAGACCACTGACGTGAGACTTACCGGCCTATAATTACTTAGTATAGTTTTGTCCCCACTTTTAAAGATTGGTACTACAAAAGCTAATTTCCAATCTTCAGGTACTTTTGAATTGTTCATAGACACGTGAAATATTCTAATTAAGTACGGTAATATTGCCTCTCCTCCTAGTTTAATTATGTCCGTAGAAATGTCGTCTGGACCCCTTGACTTACCATTTTTCATAAATTTTACTTTATTACGTAGAACGTTTACTTCAATATTAAATTGATTTGTAACCGAATACCTTTGAATAAGTGGATGGTTCGTATTGCTTTTGAAAACCGAACTGAAATACCTATTAAATGCGTTAGCTTTTGCCCGGTCGCCTGTGATGAGTGTGTTTTGATGTTCACGAACAACTGGGATATACTCTTTGTTTCCCTTTCTTCTACGGACATATTTGTAAAATCCTGACCAGTTATTTCCCTTTTCGTCTAGAATGTTTTTTAAATACGTCTCCTGAGCAATTTTCTTTTCTCGCTCTAATTCTTTCGAACAATTTCTAAAAATATGCATATGCTCGGTACTGCGTTTTCGGTTTTTAAATGCATTTCTCGTTATCCTCTTCATTCGCCTAATTTTTGAATTATAATATTCTGGATCCGGATTATTTTTTAGAGTTTTGCATGGTACGAACTTTTGCAAAGCTTCGTCTATAATATCTTTAAATGCGCACCATATCTCTTCCATACCTCCTTCTGTTCTCAGAAAGTTGTTGTATTTTTCTCTAAGAAACTCATGAAGCCCCTCTACGTTTGCTTTCTTGAACTGACGCACTTTCGTTCCTGTCGCAATACATTTCCTTGAAATATTTTCGTCTAAATCAAGAAGAACCGCTTTGTGATCACTAATTCCCTCAACGACTTCACAAGTTATGAAAAGATCTTTCGGCCTAATTAGGTAAACATCCAAAACCGCGTCCTGCCGCGTCGCGCACCGTACTACCTGGGCTAATCCCCTATCCCAAACTAGTCTGTTAACAAGTGTTTGGACTTTCGCCTCGCTCACGGCTCCCTCCCAGTTTGCGCTAGGAATATTCAAGTCTCCTCCGATAACAATAGGATGACCATTTTCATTTCCCGTTCTTTGTATGATATCTTCCAAAATTTCGTAGCCGTCACCCGGTGGCCTATAGCATGCAATAATTTCTAACACGGTTCCTGAAGTAGTAATTTCTATTCCCATCATTTCAAAATCTGTACTAACCCAATCTAATCTAATATTTATGTCTGCTTTGACGCAAATAAAGACACCGCCACCTCTACTATTTCTATCCCTCCTAAAAATCTTGTAATCAGAATGAAAAATTTCCGAGGATTCGATTTCCTGAGTTAGCCACGACTCAGTCCCTATCACTATGTCGGGATCACAGGCATCAATTAGATTCCAAAACTCTATTTCTTTATTGATTATACTACGACAGTTCACCTGCAACAACCTAATGAATCCCTTCCTCACCTGAAAGTGTACTCGGGAATGCGCGGATCCCGAAGCTGCAACCGCCGTCGTCTCTGCCGCCGCCGTCGCCTCCGGCTCCGCCGCCGCCGCCGCCGTCGTCTCCGCCGCCGCCGTCAACTCCGCTGCCGTCGTCGTCATCGCCGCCGCCGCCGTCGTCGTCGTCTCCGCCGTCGTCGTCGTCTCCGCCGCCGCCGTCGTCGCCGCCGCCGCCGCCGCCGCCGTCGTCGTCTCCTCCTCTGCCGCCACTGTCACCGCCTCCACCTCCGCCAGCACCAATGCCTCAGCCTTCCTCGCGCGCAGTCACTTAGCTCGCAAGCATGACTGAATGACCTCGTCATGCAGGCGACCCAACTTCCATGCACCGCGGAAATTTAGATGCAGACCGTCCCGTGCGAGGTCCTCTTGTCCCAGCCAGTGGTTTGGATCTACGAAAAAACCATCGATCTTTCCGCAGGCCCACCGTAACCCTTGATTAATTTGCCATGTCCTGCCGATGTGCACATCTCGGCGTTGCATCACACCTGACAGAACAATTCGCGCCTTTTTAAATTTGCTTTTCAGAGCACGGCCTAATTCTACGCACTGGTTCACAGTGTCGAAGATAGGTTGCCTCTTCGATACATTTGTGCCCACATGCACAAGGATGACTTCCACGGCTTCTTATTAATTATTAAAGAAAACAATTGTCCCCTGAATATCTGTAATTAAAGTGTCAGTGAACTAATTATTTTTTATTAAATACTAGTTTTGTTGGAAATTAAATTGATTGATGTGATATTGCGAAATGTGTTGTTTTTATTCATTTTACATTCTTTGCCAATAAAAGTCTTGTCAAACTTGTGCTGTCAACAAGACATTTGATATTGATTCAAATATTATTTACATTCTGCCAAATTGTTCAAAATTATTTTACTAACTGTTTGTGCAAAATTTAAGAATGGAACTCCATTTACAGCCTGCGCTACATTCACGAATATGCTGTGTTAGGAGGCTCCCTGTCAAATTGATACTTATTCTCATTTTACAGCATTAAGAAGTTTTACGTGGTTCACTGCAAATTAGATGTAATCGAAAAAATATTCAAAAGATAAAAATACAGGAGCAACAGATACATAAATAATGTCAAGAAATTTCGCTTGAACTTGGTAATGAAAAGAAGTGTATGATAGATAAAATTAACAATGGGAAATTCCTTGAGGGAGATTGAGTAAGCCATTCCTTATTATCAGATTCATGCCAAAGTTTTTGTCACGCTTGAGAAAAGTACTGACCTAATTCACTTTTAACTGATTTACTCACTGCGGACAAATTTATAACTTTTCTTTGTAATTAATAAAAGGCGATATATTTTATTAAATTTTCATTTATCAAAATATAAGCAACAATGTTTAATAAAGTTCTCTTTACTTTAGATTTTAGGATCTATTATTCCCGTGTTCTTGGATATTTTATACACTATAATCTGATTAATCACATGCATACAAAAAACTAAATTGTTCTTTCGATTCAATTATGTTTACTCAAACATTTTGTAATTTATATACACCGAGCATGTTAGTTTCTGATTTTCTTGTTTCAGTTTTGACATGTTATGAATGGACTTTTGATTAATGTTGTGTATCATTTACGTAAATGTGTTCAAACAATATTTAATGATCTAAGACATCTAAATTGTTACACCTTTAGTATCTATCAGAATCTTAATATTTTATTACTTACGATTTTCTTAATATTGTTTAATAGTGGGAGTAATGGTTTGATCATTTTGAAAATTTAAAGCGCTTCTCTTTATTCCACCCAAGAAAAGTGATAACTATTTTTCTCAACCGAGAAACCTAGATTTGTCAGTCCAAATCCTAAGCCGAACTTAAAAAGGGAAACGCCCATCGTTCTGCGTGCACGCGCACCGCGAGATCTGCCAGTGATGGATTAGTAGTCCAACATCATTTCACAACCGGTTTCGAGAACAATTAATGCAGTGATGACAAACGAATACTTGTCCGATCCGGGTTGAGGGCGTGCATTTGGGATCCGCCTCAGTCGGTAGGAGGCAGAAGGACGCCCGCCGACTTAAGCATTAGCTTCTTAAGGTTGCGCGGGTCCCTTTAAAGGTTGAGGACGCACACGGGGAACGAAATTTCCAGCACGACCTTTCTTAGTAGCCATGGAACAAATTAAGGCTTTTCTAGACTTTCAGAATTTCCACAACTGTTTTAAAACATAGTTACATCGGGGGTGGACAAGAAAAAGTGAGGTCTTTTAAAACTTGGCGTTTTGCAGAATGGATTTATCTTGAGCGTCCAAAAACAGATTTTTACTGCACATACAGCACGTTTTGTGAACTATCTTTATGAAATATTTAGTAATGAATATGTACCATTTTCTACAAATATTTCTTCCCTTAACTAAAAGAAATGATGATTTTTGAGACGTCAGACTCCTTTTGCACCGATAATATTGGAATGACAGATCACCTAGTCAACCTAACCTAAAACCTCGCGCTCTACAAAGCTTTAATTTCGAATTCACAATAAGTAACAATAATTAATTCACAACACAAGTTAACACGCCCGGCCGGCGAAGTATCCACATTACATGCTGAGAATATCGAATCTGACTATAAATCTGATTGCAAAATGTAAACTATGTTTTGTATAATTTTTATATTCCGTTTACACCCAACACCAGACACATTAAGTGCATCCGGGTCACTCTTATTACTGCTTTTCGGATCTTCAGTGATTTTTTGAGATCATCTGAATCAATGAAATGAGCCGTGGGAGTATGGAAGATCAGCCGGACACTAAGCTCGAAGGATACGATTGAGGACGGAATAGGGAGAGAAAGATCGCGTGCGGACAATGGTCCCTATTCTAGGGCGCAACTCCGGGATTCGCGTGGAAGTGATCAGAAAAAACACAGAAACTACTGACCAGAGCGGTCGTCCTATGAATTCCATTCCCACAGGTACCACAAACTCATCGTTTCCATTCCGGCAGGTATCACAAACACGTAAGATAAATTTACGAAACCTCGCGGGGATCGAACCTTGTATGCTCAAGTGGCGTAGCGTTACGTTTGCTCACGTCTACCGGTGTTGGTTAAACAATGTTTTAAAATTATAGATAAAATTAACCGTTTCTAGATGTTTCTACTACAAATTATCGTACGAGTTGAAATTCACCTTTTTTAGGCCAGGTGAGAGCTCATATTTTATGCATGCTTTTCTCATTTTCATCGTAGCATTTCTTATCATTGAGAACACGAAAGTTCCATCGAGTAGTCTCGATTGATTGCTATCATCCCCGTAAGAGTACATTTCCCTCTTCTCTCCGCAAAAATCTATAGCCAAATTTCTCGAATACCGTCAGCCACCCACTTCAATCTCACAAAATAGAAACCTCATCGGAAATGTATGAAAAGCAAATGGCCCAGGGAATGTTTTGACACTCTTTAAGCACCGTGGTCACGATTAGCATTTTCACATAATGCAATATACCTTTCTGAATTGAAATAACTACAATTATAATAAACTACCTTAAATAATAATCAATAAACGTAATAATAATCTATGCAAACTAATCAACGGATGAATCAGTCGTGTACGGCTGCTGAGGGCCACAAACGAAGGAAGAATAAATGAATTAAAAAATTAGTCTCGATTCCGAATTTTAACGACGCTTGTCAACTCTGAGGTCTCGCTCACCGTGTGGGGCGTTGTCATGCCGCCCATAGTACAAGCTGCAGCACGAGGTCGGGCAGCGCACAAGGTCTCCCGCCCGCCTGAAACGCATTTTGCACGCAAGACGCAAGCACGGCTTCTATTGTCCTGCCGCGTTTTGTGAGTTCGTAAAAATATTTCATCGCCACGAACACCATGAACTCTATTGTTGTTCTCAAATATTTTTTTTATCAGCGCACTATTGTTGGTTTAATTATCCCCAACATTTACATAACTTTTTATGTAATTTGCTAATGATTACAAAGCGAGTTATTAATGACGATACAAGGCTAACAAGGCTTTCACAGCTTCCTTTTTATACTTTTTTCCTTCGGATGTACCCCTTTCATGACTTTCGGTCATATACCTTCATACTTCCAATAGTTCCAAGGTCTGAACTGTATCATGGGGAACGGACCATACACAGATGAGGGATCAACATATCGGTATGCCCCAAGTGTGGGATTGGGAACAGTTTGGCGAAGGAATATTTGCCCACGGACCGTGATCCGGTGGTTGAAAGTACTCCTCCGATGTATGCCCGAAGTTATCGAAGGAAAGTGTGGAAACGAAATAACCGTCTCAAGAATTCTCAACCCTCCGACAATGACCGGCCTCGGTCTAGATGAGCAGAAGTAGAAATCTGCCATTGCCGGAACTACACCTTAGAACCACCAGTCTTGAAAAATATATCTTTCATAAATAGTATGACAAATATTACTTTTAGCCACTTTCGTTGACAAATATTATTCCAAATTTTCATTGATTCCTAAAGAGTTTATACTAGTTTTTGTTTGAATGACTTCTATTATGAAATTAAACCAAAAGTATCTCATACTTGGATATTGGTCTTTATATGAGAGTATATTTCATTGTGACAAATTTAGTAACACAACAACGTTGTAAATAATAGTTGCTAATTCACGTTTCCAATTCCAATTTTAGTTTACAACATATCAAATTATAATTATGTGCTATGATAATTTTTCCTTCATCAGAAGCGACCTCCATCCACTAAGATGTAATAGAAGATAAAAAGTGTTGCACAAAAGCGGTCCAACCTCGGGCGCCAATTTGCCCCAGTGCGAGGGGGGCGGGGAGGGGCGGGGGTGGGCGGTGCAGTTGTCAAACCGGCCGGGCCACCAGCCAAGGCTCATGGACGCAGCCCGCGTCACGCACAGCGGCCTGGACACGGGCGCAGACAGCCGTTTCTTTGCGGTCGCTCGAAATCGGTTTTTCTTCGCGGTTTTTAAGTTGCATAAATTGCCGACTTGGATGGTCGAGGTGGCCAAGAGCTTGTACCGACCCAGTGTTTCGGTCCGACCGGTCGCGGGTTCGAGTCCCTCCTTGGACATGGTTGTTTGTCACTAGTGTCTCATGTATGTGTTGTAGCGAAGGGCCTCGCTTTCTGCTGACCCCAGATCAGATGAGCCCGCAAGTGTGTTGGTGTCTAGTGTCCCATCAGGACGTAAAAGGTAACGGCTGTCAGCTGGATAAAAGACCTATAAAAAAAGTATAAATCTCCGGTGCACAAGAAATGTCACACATTTTAAAAATCGTCATTTTTTAGTTTAGTGAAGAACTGTGCTGAGAAAATAATACTGTCTTACAAATGAAAACTTTATAAGTATTGTTCATAAAAGAGCGGATGTAGAGTAAAATACTTCGTCTTTGGTCACGAAATAATCGGTTCTCTTGCAAAATGACTGAGAGTTCAGATTTCTTACGAACCAACGGAAGTGTACTCTTGTCTACTAAATACACTCGTGCTTGCCCCATTAATACAATGAATAATCTTTATTTGTACTATTCATATTTTTATTCCTAACAGATCATTGACAATCAACTACAAAGACCTAACATATAGATTTTCTAAGAAATTCTGAAATGAATTATCATTTTATAGGTTATGAGCCTAGGTTATGTGTCTCCGGGGATGTATAAATTTTATAAAGATTTGTTTGTGGTTTGAAAGTTTAAAAAAAATTAATTTCAACTATATGTTTCACATTGTGGCATTTTTATAAAAAATATCTACTAAAAACGTGTTTAAATTTTTATTTCATTACAAAATTAGGTTTAATTATCGTCAAACATCCTATCGGTTCCAAACGATTCATATAAATCCCGGAGAGGAACTTAATTCGTAGCATAACACCAATACACTCGTAGGCTCATTGTTACCAAAACCAAGTTCATTTAGAATTTCCTAAAGGGAACCGGCCAAGAATTCGACTAACTGATTTTTCTTGTCGAGAGGAATCGAAGGAGCTATTGATTACTGTTAATATACGGTAAGTCTCCCAAAACCTTTTGTATGTTAAAAAGCAAGATATACGTTTTGGAGAAATTTCTTAGGATCATCTGGGTGAACTTACAAAAGAAAGATCAGTCCCCTTCGGGATACCGATTTAGTCGAATGACACCTCATTTGTTTGAATTGATGGAAAACAAAAGATGTAACCGGGAGCGGTGGTGCAGTGCATCAGCTGATGTCACTGCAGCGCCTCTAACCGGGAGGTCCTAGGTTCGAGTCCCGACGGCGGCGGGATTTTCGACTCTAGCTTTTCAGCTAGGTCGAATTCACTCGCAGTCCGGAGGAGAATTCTAGCGGCCAGCTCTGATCGGTAGTTTTCGTGGTTTCTCCAATCAACACCAGACGAATGGCGGAGCAGTACCCTAACAAACGAGGCCATGGACCGCGCGCGATCTTTCCTTCCTCTTCCTTGTCCTATCCTCACCCCTTACACACACACTTACACTAACATGCACTACACTACCACACATTTAGGGAGACCGGTCGGGAGCTTAGAGGTTGTCCCGGCTGGGCGGTGCCCCGCTGGTAGAAGAGTCCGGGTTAACGGGAAACCCCGCTAGCCGGATCTCACCGTCCAGTGGGGGAAGATCACCGCCATCTCCCGAGGAAAACCATGCACTACACTTACGGCACCAATGAGCTGTTAACGCGCCTGGAATCCCTAAAAACCAACCAACCAACCAAAGGGTGTAACCGTCAGGGACAGTTTAACTCTTGCGTCGTCTACCACCACACACACAACTTGTACTTCACCAGAGAGGGTTTGACACTCCCTAGTTGGACCAGAACAATGGCCCTTATCCCCGCGGGTGCACAAGTATACCTCTGGTCTTGTATCCAGTTAACGCGAAGTGCTCATCTACGCATTAACTGACAGGGACCGCCTCGCCAGCTCGAGGTTTACTATCTTTCGGAGCTGATACCGAAGACTCGGAGTTGTTACACGCCATTCTCTGCGTCGGGACAAAGTCCCCCTCTATTTCCATAAATATCAGGCCCTACCACGTAGTAGCTAATAACCAAACTGGAGGTCACCAGGGCGGTTAAATCCGGGGGCTTAGAGCCGCCCTCAACATGTGCCCCATTGCAGCCACTTTCATGTTATCGATGTACGAACAAACGGGAATCTCGCACCTGGGCAGAAGATTTCAATTCACCGCCACGACAGACAAACGGACTGACGCACTTTACACAATTACTCTATAAGTATTGTAAGGAAAACATAGTGGTTTTCGATGTCCTTCTTTACCTTAATTGCAGGAGAAAACTGACTTACGCCGGATTCCACCTCAAAATCATAGGGAAAGTCGCGGCAGATTGCGCTATTCATAATGGCAGTAGTTACTTTTCATCTGTATGTACAGGTGTATCACGTGGGGAGATGGAGACATAATTGATTTTTGGTCAGTTAAGGACAGGCAAATAGAACAAATGTGTCTGCATTTTTAACCGCTAGAAAGTTGTCAAACAAGCATCTGGGCTAACCAAGGCCTGCCAGGACAGGGGACGAGTCACGTAAGTATAAGAGGGCGTTGAAGCTGTCTGCAAGACCCTGTCCTTCACTGTCTATCTTAGTGCTTTTTCATTTGCTTTTATTCGTCTTAAAGCCATGAGTGAAATTCGCGATTACAAGGAATTAGAATAATGTGTGCAAAAATACAGTTATATGTTTTACTGATTTAGCATTTAGTTGTGAACAAGGCAATTATTTATCGGTACTATTAATAGCATACAATAATACTAATATGTATACTAATGCTGTTAACATAATTAAAAAATGACGATAAAGAATATTACATTCATTTGAATTATAACTTAAATACATGCGATACAGAAAATTCTATATAGCACTGGTGTAGTAGTGGTTAGTTTATCACAAGTGACCCATGGCAGTAAAATGCGCTCAGCTACAAGGGATCATTTTAAAAATATAATGAAACGGAATGGAATCCTCTGAGAAGATAGCTTTCAAGTCATAACAATATGTGTCAGATCAATATTTTGTACACTGATTGGCAAATGTAAATAAATTTTAACAGAATTATTATATCAATGATAGCGTTGAATTTCTTAATTCAAATAACCACTCAGAAAATGTTCATTCATTGTCATTACTCATTCTTCCTATTAATTTTGTTTTAAAAATAAGATTCTACAAAATTAAAAGTTGTTTAAACATTTTAATACTAATATAAATGAATGGAAAATGTTTAAAATGTGTGCTCACAACTGAAGCTGAAGTTTTCTTCACTTCCTGTCTGATTATGGTAACCAGTATTTTCAGTATTCTGCATTTGAAATTTTTTAAATGCAGAACCTTTTATAAAAAGAACGAATACCTGCCGGAAATTAATAAAACCACTGAAAAGTATGATATGTGCAATGAAAGCCGGAAGATGACAACACTCTGATGTAATGTCACTCTGTCTGATAACACTCTAATGTGCACGAAAAGTGCCTCTGGTATTCACGGGTAAAATGAAGAGTTGTAGATACAAAAAATTTGAAAGCCTGCAGTCAAAACTGTCAATTACTTCTGATCGGATCACTGATCCTTTATTTAGATCGTAAACACAGTTTTCAAGAAAGTACTTAGCTCTTTAAGTTAACTTTAAGGAAATGAACTGATGATGAAATTTAGGAAGACCCAGCAACTTCTAGAGAGTTATCTCTGCTGAATGGATATATCAATGACACAAATGTAAAGATTTCAAGATCTCAATCTCATCCTCTTCGATTTCCTTCCATTAATTATTTGCTTCTATTTTAAAAACTATTTAATTTCTATTTTCAATTTTTCTTTTATTTAATTTACTCTGCATACGTACACCAACCATTTCTTCTGTGCAATATCAACAATTGATGCAAAAACGTCTATTACTCCAAAGCAGCTTTTAGTTTTGAAGTTTCAGAAATTAATTTACTAACTGCATCAGATTTCTGTAGTATTTAATGAAGCTAGGTTATGATATCAAAATACATCCGTAGTGAAAGCAAGAATTGAAATGTTCATTAATTTCATCGGAGAAATGGAAAGCTTCAAGCGCACACTGAACACCCGTTCCCAAGATCTAAGTTACAATTTCAACCAATAAAACTTCTCTGAACATTACAGTACATTTTGCCTTTTGCTTCCTTGTAATTAATATCTCGTGGAATTTCAAAAATGCAACGTGTTTCCTTTCAGAACAAGCGTAATCATTTTGGTCTTTCCCTACCAGTACATTGTCACTTGCCTATTGAATGAAATGAAAATTAAATTTAATAATTTTAAGCTACATCTGTCACATAATAACGTAATCACACATTAAACTGTCAGAAACACTGCTTCAACCATACAGCTATACTGAAAAATAATATTTACCACTAAAATAAGAAAGAAAAGAAGCAGACTTCTCAAGTGGCATTTACGAATGATTCACAGAGACACAGAAACGAAATACTGGCGTCATTCGTTTTTTCATTGTTTGCTTTTACAAAAACAATAACACAATTGTTGCTTTAGTAACTTCATAAGATTCTTATTATTTTGGCACTCTTCTGAGGTTAATAGCACATTGAATGAGATGTTCCTACTGTCGCAGTATTCTCGTTTCGCCACTCGTTCGTGTATGTCGGACAATTATTTTAATTTGGTCCCATCACTACCTCGCAGTTTTCTCTGTCAGACACAATAGCAACGACATCTTAAAAATCACAAAGAAATTCTCCAAAAACCTTGTATTTATCTTCTAAAGTATTAATAATTTTGTGGTAGAAGAACAGGCGCGAGATTTGGATAGTTATACTCAACTCGTGATAAGCGTATTGTGAGAGTATTGTTGAATGTTTTGTGCGATAACTTACATATTCACCTTATTACAAAGGGAGGCCAGCGATCTAGCATTCTAGTTTTGAGCACTGGAATTCAATATCAAAATCACATCGTTTATCATTATCACCACCACCACCACCACTATCATCATCATCATCATCATCATCATGTCTCCTTGGCCACGATGACGGGATGTCTCTGCGAAGACAAATAGTGAAGTAATCGGCAAAAAGTGTACATCCACGCTGTAAGGCCCCGGAACTTCGGGTGAGTTCAGGACATAGCCTTCACGGCAGTCCTGCCTTCCATTTATTCTTCGTTCGCACAAAGATCTTACATTCAAGTTGGTGTCACCCAGGGCGAAATATAAAAAATGGAGAATTTCAGTTCTTAAGAGAATGATCCGATTACTAACATATAATTATTTACACTATAATTCCTGTTCAATTCAGGGTGCTTAGTAGATCTTCAAAGTTGTAATATACATCCGAGATTATTCAAATATCAAACAATATTCCTGCTATCGTCTAGTAGTGGTAGTGATGGGGTAAGGGTAAGGGTAAGGGTAGAGGTAGGGATGGTGATGGTCTAAATGTCAGATTCGCCTGGAATAAAATCGTCGAACATTACGCCTAGAAGGTGCTAGAGTTTCACACCAATTCCGTAAAGATAGCTTAAAAGAAAAAGTCTTAAATTGCCAAATTCCTGCTTTACCAATAAAAAACGTTTTACGAAATAGTGCAACTTCATTACACTACTTCACACAAGACAACTTAGAGGCATATTTCGGGTTTTCCTTTCTGCAAGTTATGTTGTTTACGTAAATTTGCAAACGTGTTTTGAAAATTTGTATTCAAAAAGTTTTCAAATTCGGCGGACCCCGTTCGGCCCCGCCCGAAGGCCGATCGGGTTTTGCACTGAAGGGAGGCGGCCACACTGTGGTTGGTGCGGAGCGCAGCTGCAGGCTGAAGTCGCTTCAGCGCTGTACGCAGAATCGAGCGCTTCTAGGAATCGACTGGGATGAACCTTTCCATTGCCCACTAATGGGCGCTCTCTGATGGAGCTCTCTCTGCAATTTACGCGGGGAATTGCTAAATGAAATGAAGAAGGCCGGTTTGGAATGAAAAGATTCCCATTAACAGCCCAGATAGGGAGGATGTTAATTAAGGGGATAGTTTCGTTTTATGTTGATTGCAGAGTGATGTAATGGTTCCATTTCAGAATGTCAGGTTAACCATCTAACATACGCAACAGTTTGTCGAAAGAGAACATTAGTTTACTTCAATAAAGAATTCACAGGTTCGCAAGGAAGAACTTTTTGTGATATAAAGAACGCATGATAATAGAATTTTTTTATATAAACTGTATACATGACAATTGAACCCATGATAATAGAATATAAATTGTTGTGACTATTGTACGTATTAATACTTTTATTAAACTTTCGAGACAAGATGGTGAAATGTACTATGTAATATTAATTAAAAAGTCTCTTGATCATCTAGTATACACTTTTATTATAAATCAGTAAAATACTTTCTTATATTGGAAAACTGTCAAATGTTGGATAAATGATAACTTGCATATAATAATTGCAAATAATCTTCTGCAAACTTATTTTCAACGAGATTCCTATTCATTTCTCATAGATAATAAAATTTCACAATATTTCCGTTCTCTCCACCATTAACAATAAACTTGGTTTTCCCAGACTAGCGGATTTTCCTTCCAGTCGAAAAGCAGACCAAGGGATTCGGTTAACTCTACCTGGTAGACAGCCGCACGCTGGAAACGCTAAGTTGCGGCGAGCTCTTGACTGAAAGAACGTTACTGCCACATTGATCACTTATTGTAACTCCATTTCAATAGCATATTATCGCATGTATTCACTCTAAAAGTTAAGTGATTTCTTATTATCAGTGGCTGGATTGAAATTTCAAGTAGTAAAATAATTTTCTCTTAAGTCATACATTCAGCGTGTCTCTTAAGTAGAATACTGTAAAACTTTATGTAAATGTAGATAAATACGTTTATCGACCCATTCAATTTTTTTCTATCAATAATGCAATGCCAAGGTTCCAGTTGATTACTCTGTTTCGACTTTCTTATCGATTCGTATTATAAATGAAATTGGTACAAGCCTTTTTCTCTGCAAAAGTAAACTTCTAGAGACCAGACATTTCATATCATCCTATCGTATCTTCCTATTACAGTAAAGCTGGAACATCTTTTTCGAGGGAATACAATTCTACGACCTTCAATTCGCCGCAGCTAACATTTCCTCACCTTCACTTGGTCTGTGACAATCAACCGTTAGGGTAAGAAACAAGGTCTAACCTGGAGCTTGTACGATCACGTAATAATTTAACATTCAGCTTATTTTCTGATATTAGAAACATCATAATTTTCGCCTTCTTAAAAGTAAGTCCCTTTCATCCATTTTCATCTACAATGTGAGATAATATAATTGGAGGGCTAGGTTGAGTTCACTCTCAGTTACGTTTACAAGAACAGTTCGTGTTTCGAAACGTAGTGGATAATGGGGTTGTGGCCATTGAAATACTGTAATTTTAGGTGTTATTATTTTCAGTATCACGAAGAGTTTTCCGAACTAGTACTTTTATAACTTCGCGGAGCAAAGATTATTCTGAAATTGTAAATCAAGTGAGATTAAAAAAGCAGGATGAAATACATTTCTCTAAACTCAACTTTTCAGCAGACTCACAGTCATAAGAAAATATAATGAAATAGATTATTGAAAAATGTTACAGAAGTATATACATTTAATGTGTAAGTGACGTGTTGGCGTGTGCTCTGGGTGACGCAATCGCTGATTCTAGGAGTGAACCATGGTTGGGCCGAATAACAGTCTATGTTCGAGTATTTACAAATAATATTTTTCGGTGTAATAATGGATATGTAGCCTATGTACACTGTCAATCTTCTACAGTATACGGTAACAAAATTCATGGAATAACAGTGTATGTTACCACTCTGCTGGTAAAATTCACGAGAGAAAATAACATTTGCATCTCTGCTTATCCTCTAAAATTCATAGATCGTAACACAGACCGTTATTCTGCTCGATTCAAATGTTTTGTTACATCAGAGAGGATAACTATCGAATTAGTTGGCCAAACTTTGTCGTTTATCGCCACTCTCAGTTTTAGATGTCCCTTTATAACTGCTATAAATGTGTTCATTTACATTGTGTTCTGTAATTTTCTTACTAATTTTGGAAACGATTTTTGAAACGTGTTATTCGAGTTATTTTTGGTATGAGAGGAGTTTTCGGTTCCAATTTCCTTGGGTATTTCCGAGTCTACTATTGCAAGACTCTGAAATCGATTGAGTGTACCAGAGCGTGTGATTCTTCTTGTTAATACTACGCGAATCTAAATAGGCCACGTATGGGAGGATCAACCAGTCATCCTATAAATCATCTATTCTTCCTTTCCTCTGCGAAATTTAATTGTTCGATACTCTTCCTTTCCTCGTGTGTATGAAAGTTTTAATCGGTTTTCCTTTTGAATGTGGCAGCCGACTCGAAGTAGTAAGTGATTTTTAACGCTAGTTAAAACACTATTACAAGATGAAAAGTAGTTCCTGGTATCAATCTATCATTTTTTGACATTTTTGTGGAGCTAACAGTGGCTTTCAGAACTCTTTTTGTACTTATATGCAGGTGTGAAATTCAGTAGAAGTCTCAAGCGTTTGTCATAGTTATGTGGTATACAAAACCTGTCTAGTTGACGGCAGCTAACTATGGTACGACAGCAATGCAAGTCTATGACAGTGGTGACTATGATTACAATGCAGCTATTATAGCTGTTATATTTTTTTAAAACAAATGTTTGCCATTTATATGTATTATCGAATGTCAAATTGCCTTCAATACTTTTAATGCCTTCTGTTAGATATATTGTCTAAATGTTTCACTTCATGACGAATGTAGCACACCGTCCGACCACTCTCGTCGTAAAAACACCCGCGAACAGTCGCAGGCTCTAGACGTATCTACGTGAAAAAGCACGGATCACGCGCGCAGCCACCTTCCGTGACAGCCGGCCATTTCTCGGAGCGCATAATTTTTGCGAAACAATCGCGCCTGCTGGCGGGCAAAGCCTCCATTAGCGCTCCGGAGGCAGCGGTCGTGAGTCACAGGGGGCCGGGGCGGGCGCGCGCGGCACTGCGCTGCACCGGCCGATGCCCTTGATTGGCGCCCAACGTAAGGAGGCCAGGAGCCGCCTGCGCCTGCGACCCTCCGCCTGCCTTGCACAATGCAGCCCAATTGGCCCATCGCCCGGCGACAATGCAAGGCGACGCCGCGCCGCGCGTCTCGATTACGCGCCAGGAGGTTTCAAGCCACATGGCAAGTAATGTGAATGAAAAGGTGTTTAAAACGGCGTGTCACTAGGAAATAAAATCTCGTAACTTCTATTTTTGCTACAAATATTTAAACTACAAATATCGGAACTCCAAATTTAGAGAGATGTTTTTAAGTATGTTTGGTGATTTGAATCTATCATTGCTAGGTGTGTAACGTACAGTTAAAACTAAAGGAACTGTCTCTCTCTTACGTTACGTATCTTCTTGACAAGTGTTTATTTTCTACTGTAAAATTTAGGAAGATGGGGTTAATTGTGTAATGATACTTCTGTATGTTTTAATTGTGTAATGATGCCTCTTGGCTTCAAGTCATAGACTAATCTACCGAAACTAGAAACGACTGGCTACTTTGTCATTAATCATGTTTACATGTACGATTTACAAGAAGGAAATGCATTTTTTGAGGACTTTTGTTTTAATAGCAAAATGTATGATTATTTTTATAACCATTGATTATGTTGCTTTGATATTTTTCACTTTCCTGCCTGTAACGTAAGTGTTCCCCTTTTTGCGAGTGGCATAAATACATTATTAACCAATTGTACCGTTCATGCCTTGGCTTCATTGGTACCACGAACAATGGCATTGTTTCATTTACATAGTAATAAAGACAGTAAAAACTACTTGATACATGTGAGGAGGTAGTACATTTAGAATATAGAAGCAAATAAGGACTCATTGCTATCTTTTCTCAGCAAATCAAGGGACACATGAAAAATAAATGGTCGATGAGCTTATTACAAATCCAGAAGAATTTAATAATATTTTACACAAATATTATGTATTTAAGAATTATATTATTTAAAAAATTAGTTACATATCCGCGTCATTAGTATAGAACAAATATTATCAGTTTTTGATAATCAAATGTATCGCTCATTTTACAAAAACGTTTAAGCAGCAGAAAATTTTCTTTGGCTTTTAAGCTCATAAATCAATACCTGAATTGACGACTTTTCGTGCTATTATTTGCAAATACTCTACGCTTCCCCTTCTTTCCCTTTATAAACACATCTAATATACACTACTTACTGTCACTCAAGCCGGGAGACCAGTCGGGAGTTTAGAGCTTGTCCCGGCTGCGACGGTGCCTGGCTAGTGGCAGATCCTCGCAAGCGACATGTAGGTCGGCGCCGGATATCATTATCCAGCGAGGTCGATACCCCACCATGTCTCGCGATAAAGTATTCACTGCACAAACGGCTCGAATGACCAAAACCGATGGCGGGTTCAGAAACATCAATCGATCAACTGATGCACTAAATACCGTATTGTATAACATCTTTATATGGCACGTTCAGAAGACAAATGAGAGGTGTTTGAACGCGCTGCCCCGCCCCCTTCGCACGAAACGACACCGCGCGCCGCAAAGCACCGCACCGCGCGACGGTCGGCTGAGCTTTCTCTTTGCTCAGTGCATCGCGGAAGCGCTTTGCGTCAGTGAGATACGGCGGACACGCCGCGCGCGGAAAAGGCAGCGCGATCTGGTGGTCGGGAAAATTAGATTAGCGCTGCGTCCGGTAATGCGTGGAGAAATAGGGTATCGTCGCGCAGATCTTAATGTGTCCTGCCCTCCGCGAGGGACAAGTGTTTATTTTGTGTGTCGGTCGTTTAGTGGTAATACACGCTAGTCGTTTCTCAGACGTTAAGACTGTAATCTGCCCATGCGAACCAAAAGACCAGCATTCCAGCAGTCTAGTTAAGAAAGCATTTTGACTTATGTGACTTTCCGAAAATGGTTCGGACAATTTGCCGAGCCGGTATAACTAAAACACGTTTGATTCCAATTTAAAAAAATAATCTCTCTTGCAGAATTTAACAAAATATTTTTCGTTGTTCCTTAATTACAATGTCGTAATAGAAGTCTTAATTGTTTTCCACAAAGTGTCGTATCGTTTAATTTCGTTTTATGGTTCAGTACAGCTGCGTCGGCAATGTGCTATTGTATCTTTTTTGCTTAGTTCTGTCTTCATTCTATGTAACATAATGCCACAGTGCTAATTCATCGAATTTAAAAAGATTTTGTTTAATAAGTTTCGAAGAAATGTACATGTACACAGTACAAGAATTGATTGCTTCAACAACTAGTAGCGAATGATTAGATCGTACAAGGTAGCACAGTTGAATAAGAATTTTGCAAAACGTGCGTGGACTCTGTTGCCGATGATTCACTTATTTGCAGGCAATACAATAACCTAGATCGTAATCTTTGATCTTCACAAATTTGTTCATTTATTTCTGAATCAATTGATTTTTAAATACTAAGAACAATTTCAGATTTTTAATAATAAGTACGATGTAATACGGTGTAATATGCTTAATTTCCCAACATTGGGCAAACAAAAACTACACAAAGCGAATAAAATCATGAGCTAATCTAGTGTATCTGATTATTAAAAAACATTATCAATTATAAATAACTAAATAGTTTAATAACATTTCAATTATTTTTATCGAAGCGTACTTTTTATCAAAATTATCATGAAGGTGTGTTCGCCTTGAAAACGCAACCAGCAAAGCGCTTGTGTGTGGTGGGTTGCGTCGGTGCGCCTGCCAGTTGTATTTCGACGCGCATGCTTGGAAAGCATTGATGCGGCAAGAGATTTTCTCAAGACAAGACACTGTTTGCACTTGAGTCTACGTTGAGTGATTTTATCAGTGTCATTTTCGCGCGCGCGCTGCCTGCGTGCGTGGGGAAGTCATACCGTAACATATGGGCTTCTAACTTCTAAATTCCGCAATCGCTCACATTTTCTGCCACATTAAGTAAGCCAGGGAAAATCAACATGGACGATCTGACAGTCCGCGCTGCTAGCCGCAACGGTGAGAGTGGGTAAATGTGCAAGTGCGGAGAGTTATATGTGACAAAATGTGTGAGGAATATGGAACGTGTTTATGCTCGTATTGTGTTAACTAGAACGCCTTTTCGCAATATATTACGAAAATTGCATGTACAAGCATTTTTGAAGGTAGTTTATTTCACTAAAATATTACAAAGGAAAAATTTTCATTGTGATAAATTGTGTTAATGTTTGATTGATGATTCATTAACCTAGTATATTCATTGTTCTCGTTCTGATTATGCAACTTAAAAAAATAATATTTATTTACGGAAGGGTATGTTCGTACAGCGACTTTGTTCCCGAGAACCCCTTTTTTACAGAATCACTGTTCTATTAAGAAAAAATTGTGTTTTGAATCGTGAATCAATAGTGTAATTATTTCACATCCCCTATATACTTTTTCAAAAATCTTTCGTACTTCTTATATTCCTTAAAACACCATTGTGCACATTCTGAGCTAACCTGGTAATATTTGCTGATGTTGATTTATATTCCGAAGCTTTCTAATTTCATTAAAATTATTGTCACTCATTCACTCCATTGAATGATCATCATTCTTTGGAAGCACATAATGGGCGTCGACCGTCACCGTTGTTATCTGTATTTTAAAATATATTCTATTGCCTTCACTTATTCTGTTACTCTACACAGTTAATTATGCACAAATGTTAATGTAAGAAGGGGTGTGAATTTCCATCTCCTGCCGAGTATTTTTCTCCAACATGTGATTCCTTTTCATTAGTAATTTCACGAGTTGTTTTAACTTAATATAAATAAAATAAAAAAGTATGATTATATTAGAATATCAAGCCACGAGTTGAATGCGGTTAGACTATTTTACGAATAAAAGCCATAAATATAATAAAAAGTATGAAATGTTTCTTTGTTAAGAGTTTCAAACGCTTTATTGATTACAGAAGAAGAAACATTTATTTTCTGAAACATTGGAACATTATCTGCGATAAGACTATAGCGAAAAGTACACATGTGAACTTTTCGCTATCGTCTTCGTTTATAACCATGAATACATTAACATTTAATATCGTCCTTGAAATGTATTAAACTATACTTCAAGAATTGGAACATTAAACGAATATGAATGTAATATAATACAATAGCTTGAAAACAGATTAATTATCATTAAAGAATATTAAAGAACGTTGGAAATAAGCATTTACAAACAAATGAGTTCCGTACTATTTTTGATTGACTGTAGCAGCAATAATTTTCGTAATTGGTTGAATCAGAAAGAGGTTCATAACCGGTAGTTTCTTTATATTCAACCTTACCTTGAACTCGGCACACGGTAAGACTGGAAATTCATTTCATTTACAATGCCTTCGTTTGGATGAAGTAATGTTCTATGGTAAATGATAAATAATAATAGCTAATATTCGTATTCGTATCACGCGTTTAAAATATCGTGGATCTATTATCTTTCATTATAAATACGTTATAAAACATTTATATGTATCTTCAATAATGACCTGCTTTGTAAATTTCGTTTCTCTACAGCTCTTTATAATCAATGTAAATCACATTTTAATTTAAGTATCTCACTGGCAGAAAATTGACTTAGGTGTTCATTATAGTTTTAGTTTTTTATTTAGGGCTTCAGGCGTACGGTTAGTATGCAACATCGTGAACGCAATTTGGAAGCTTACAAAGTACTATTTTCTTTATATAATGTTGCAAATAGAAATATTTAAAATAGAACTGAATCACCTACATATATGCAAAATATGACATTCCATCGATAGTAAATAAAGATATTAGAAAAATAAGAAACCCAACTGTCTCAGTCTAACGTAATATTCATATCTCATATGATCTCATAGTAATTCGTATGTTTAAAGCTAACAGTAATACTAATTCTGCTGTGTATTCATGGAATGACAATACAATGTGTTTAAAGTCAAACAAAGATGGATACGCCCGAACTACCTTAAACAACGTGCTAAAAGCAGCACGGGATCCTTTCTTTTGAAATCTCTTTCCAGTCGCATTGGCTGATTCTCCGTTACCACGTGTCTCTTCCCCATGAAGTAGCAGTACGTACTGCGAGAACACACATTCACTCCAAGTTGAGCGGTAGCAGAAGTAAATTGTAGTTTTTTCTATATTTTCAATGTATTGAAAATGAAATGTATTGACCGCAAGAAACGCATGAACAGGACGCCAGTACCAAATCTGACCATTAAACTTCACCCAATCCCTGCTAGCTCCTCTGGAAAACGGAGTGGACAATGAGCTCGATAGAACCAAAACTTAAGAGGTGTGGCATAAGAAATGATAACAAGATGGTGATATTGTACAATTGTGAGGTGATGATGACAGCAAAATAACTTTAATAAGACACACGTGTATGGGGTTTCCTCTGATGCAAAGAGGAAAAAGATTTGCCAACATTGTGTCATCAGTTACTTCGCTATCACCTTAATTTAAACTTTTTTTTCAGTGTTAGCTCGCGAGTTGCTCGAGACATTTTTATTAAATATGCACTGTTCACATTGGTGCTCCTATTGATGTCCATAATGACGCTGATGATCATTGGGAATATGACGATTACTATGATAATAAAGTCATGATAATGACGGCGAAGTTAATAATGACGGTGATAATTAAAATCATAGTGACGATGAAAACGACGACGATAGTGTCTTTGGCGATGGTGATAACGATAGCATTGTGATGGCGGTGGAGTTAATGATGACAATTTTGGATAATGATGTGATAATTAATGACGATCGATGATAATGATGTGATAATTATTGGTGATAATGATGACTGTCGGTGACGTTGATGACGAAAGGAGATAAAAATACAATGTTGATCGTGAGGCTGCCGATAATGATGATGCTGATAATGACGATGCTGATAACGATGATTCTGATAATAACGATGCTGATAATGACGATGCTGATAATGACGATGCTGATAATGACGATGCTGATAATGACGATGCTGATAAAGACGATGCTAATAATGACGACGCTGATGATGGCGATGCTGCTGATAATGATGACGATGCTGCTGATAACGATGACGATGATGCTGGTAATGATGACGATGCTGGTAATGATGACGATGCTGATAATGATGACGATGCTGATAATGATAACGATGCTGATAATGATGATGCTGATAATGATGACGATGATGTTGATAACGATGACGACGATGCTAATAAGAATAACGATTGTTCCAGATGCAGTGCGGCTGCCCGTCGGCGCCCACGGGCCCCACGCTGGCCGCCACGTGCGGCGGGTCGGCCTTCATGCTGTTCATGGGGCTGCTGGAGGTGTTCATCCGGTCGCAGTGCGACCTGGAGGACCCGTGCGGGCGCCCGCGCGCGCGCCGCCGCCTGGACGACGCGTACGACTTCGTCGTGGTGGGCGGCGGGTCGGCCGGCGCCGTGGTGGCCGCGCGCCTCTCCGAGGTGCCGCACTTCACCGTGCTGCTGGTGGAGGCCGGCCTCGACGAGCCCACTGGCGCGCAGGTCAGTCAGGGTCATTGATTGGTCCGCGCGCGTCAACTTGTAAGGTCATTAGTGCCGTATTTGTATTGCATGTTTTTGTAACGGGAGGAAGCGTATGTCCAGAATAGGAATGTTCCTTGAGAGAGGGAGTGGTATGTGTGTGTGTGTGTGCGTGTGTGCGTGTGTGCGTGTGTGCGTGTGTGCGTGTGTGCGCGTGTGTGCGCGTGTGTGTGCGTGTGTGCGCGTGTGCGCGCGTGTGTGCGCGTGTGTGCGCGCGTGTGTGCGCGTGTGCGCGCGTGTGTGTGCGTGTGTGCGTGTGTGTGCGCGTGTGCGCGCGTGTGCGCGCGTGTGCGCGCGTGTGTGCGCGTGTGTGCGCGTGTGTGCGCGTGTGTGCGCGTGTGTGCGCGTGTTCGCGCGTGTGCGCGCGTGTGCGCGCGTGTGCGCGCGTGTGCGCGCGTGTGTGTGTGCGTGTGTGTGCGCGCGTGCGCGCGCGTGTGTGCGTGTGTTTGAGTGTGTGCGTGCGTGCGTGCGTGTGCGTGCGTGTGTGGGGGGCGCGCTCTGATTGCGTCGTAGTTTCATGGCTTCATTGAGCGAGAATCTGATGAGGCGCGACATATGAGTGAATGATATTTCGGGATATAGAAAATACGTGTTATATTGTGAATCCATGTAATCTGCCAGTCTCAACGTGATTATTCGACAGTCAGATGATATAATGTAATGCTGACGTTACATAATTCACTTCTGTGGAATTCCTAACTACAATGGTTATGAGTTAATTGTCCGCGCGTCTCATTTTATTTGAGTATTTCGGGTTTCCGGGTGCGTCAACTCGTATGGTCATTAGTCCCGTAGATGTAGTGCATATCTTATTCATGGGATATTGCGGTGTTCTATCGCTGCTGAATGGGGAGATCCGAGGCTGTTCTACTCGTAGGCTTGTGAGGTTTTCCCCATCCAGGTATCTCCCACCCGCTGACAAATTCCCAGCCGCGGCAAGCTCTAAGCTCTCGACTGGTATTCCCACATGTGTGGTATTTTAGGCCATGAAAGTGAAAATGCGTGAAAGTAAAGAGAGAGGATAAGACAAAGAAGAGGAAGAAAAGATCGCGCGCGATACGTGGCCCGTTTGTTAGGGTAGTTCCGGTGTTCTTCTGGTGCTGTTCACAGAAAAGTACCAATCATAGCAAATGGGTCGCCTCCAAACAGCAGCTGAATTCGCTCTAGGTACACAACTGATGTCGAAAATCCAGCCACCAGACTCGAAACCTAAGAAACGTCTGGTGCTGGAGGAACTGTAGTGATATCAGTTTATGTCCTGTACCCCCTCAGGCAATACGTGTTTGAAGGAAATAAAGAAGAGCTAACAGTTGACTACTTGTTGGCTCACCATTTCATTTCCCAAAACGGCATTGAAGAGGTTATTTCTAAACTGATGTTAGTAACTTAGCAACTTCCGTTTGCTTACTATCAACATATTCTCAAAACGCTTCTCCATCATTCTACCAAAAATTGTGCAAAAGAACTGCGTTTCTCCTATATTAAACGGCATCCGAAAATTGTTGAACCACGTCGTGACCTATACGGCTGAATGGGAATACTTTTCCTTCTTAAAAACTGTTTCATTTTGATTTCTTACTTGGGAAAAAAGCTCCTCGTTTAAATACACTATCCCCCTACTCAAAAATTTAAATGGTTATATATGGGTAAAAACTTTTTAAACTTCAAATAAAAAAGTCATTAATGAAAACGTCATAATGCCGTAATATCGTAGTTACAAGATATTTTATTTCTAAGCAAATTAATACTTCAAACTTGATAAAAACTATTACAGAAAGAAGTAATTTTATCGAAAGAATGTATAAATATTTTGTATTATATTCCGAGTAAATTGCTATTACAAAAGTCGTCCAAAGGTACAGATGTCATAGTCTATCTCTTAGCCGAATAGGCCAGTCCGGTCCGGAAATTAATTCATGCACTTGTATTATAATATAGATAAAAAAATAATATAGATATTAAAAAATTAATCAGCTTGACTCGAGCATCGGCATTTCAGAAAAGGGAGAATTTAATCCACTCTGCTAATATGAAAAATAGGACAATGAATTAGTTGCTGGGAAAATATATGATATTAATTTATTGTAATAGTAAGGCACATGACGCTTATATATCGACTTTTTAATTGCCCAAAATATTTTCTGACAAATATTGCAGTGTAGTTTTTCGACTAGTTGCTTCAAGTTTTTCCTAAAGATAATGTTGCGCAATAGAAAATAAATCGGCCAATAAAAAATCGATATCTTCACATCTGCGACAGTTTATCAATATAGAATAAATCATCTTTTACTGGTTGACACGTTTTCAAGCAATAGTTTTCCCTACCAACACACTTGAAAATTCTTCTTTCCAAATTCTTCTTTCCTTATTTGACGAGGCTCCAACCTACGAGTTTTACCTAGCCATGGTGATGTACTACATAAAACGCACAATAACACTAGTAAGTAGGAAGTAATATTTGAGCTAACATAATATTAACTATATTTAATTACTATTTAGTGTAATCCACGTATTATTAAATATTTTATAACGCAAGCAACGCAGCAAAATATTTTATTGCATGGAGTATTAATATGAAAAATTAATTGTATTATAATATTGCTTGCAACACGCTGCATGGAAAATCTTAAATTATTTAACTTATTGGCAATAATTTCGTACAAGCGAAAGACAAACTCTCTTTAAATATAACTTTAAAGATATTGAGTAATGAAATGAATAGGGATTCATCAACCAATTCTCGAAGTAAAGCAATGGTAGTATTGTATTGGAAACTGTTGAATCACTGATGCCCTGAGGGTGTAAGGAGAAGAGAGATTCTGCTGGTGGCTAATGACCATTTGTTTGAAAATTACGCCTCGCAATAGTCGGCCGTAATTATCTTTGCTTCGGTTGCTTCGGGACCGAACACAATCTTGACCTCATTTTAAAAAACTTTCAAAGTACAGTACTTCTTCCTTAATAAATGCAAATTACTGGGGAGTATCATCAGTTTCTAAGGTTTGTGGTAAAGTATTCACGTCTTAATTCAGCATGAAAATATTAAATTTCCATCTATCGCGTGTCCAGGTTTTAATTTTCATGTAAATTATACAGAGTGGTTGTTTCCTTAGACAACGAATCAAGGTGGGTGGCTACCATTCGTGGCAATTAGCACATCCTTGACATTCTGGCAGTAACGTCTGAAAGTATTTCCCGTTTTGTACCTTGAGTTTTTGTACGAAACGAACAAAATATGCACATATAAAAAGAAACTTGAGCTATTATTTTCTTCTGAAAACGGAAGTACTTAACTTTCAATAGGAATCGAATGAAGAATATTACTCTTTTACTGAATTAATTTACCTTGTGGTTCTACTGATACAAGGTTTTGTTTTAAAAATGGATAAAAATATATGTACGTCTCCTTCAAGTATATTTCACCTAGTTTACACCAGTCAATTATATATATATATATATATATATATATATATATATATATATATATATATATATATATAAATATATTGTTGGTATAGTTATTTCTCTCTTGAAATTCATCTTGCCATCTTGCAATTTATGCAAACACCTTACTAACAATAACAACACACGTAATTCATGTCGATATATTAAAGAAATAAATATTTTTACAAATTTCTGTTGGAGTCTCGTGGATAAATATTCTATTAACGATTTAATTTTTCAACTGAATGAAAAATAAAACAATTGTAACATTATAGATTATACGTTTACATGGTAGTTTTGGAATAGCTCCAAGGCTTTTGGTCTAGAGTTTACCAAAAAGTACTGAAAATATATGTAATATATTTTTATCAAATATACGTTTGTACGTTTAGCCTATTTATCTTAACAGCCTAAAAATATACTTAAGTGTTCTTATATAACTCTCCACAAAAAAAAGTTTCCAGTTCATCTGCAATTACAATGCAACCTAATCTTCAACCAGGACTCCAAGTACCTCGTATGTGTTGCGCTATTCGACACTTGTGATGAAGAAACAGAGCCCAGAACTCTCGAACGTGGCACAGCAAATGTAACAGACCTCCCTCACGCTTACGTATGCACCTAAAAAAACACTCGTAGTTTCCAGTTTTGAGCCCGGGTCTCGACACCCACACGCATTGTTGAAAACCACTTCTGGGAACCCGCGCTCCTCTTGCCCTATTGCACCACACACTCGCACACACACTCCGCTGCTGCCATACACGGCGCCGCGACTCAGCTAGGAAGAGCGGCAGGCAAGATCGATTTTGAAAGAGATCTCTATTCCAAGTTTTCTGAGACAATTCACTAAAAAAATTAATTCTGATTTTTTTTTCAGTTTGACTACAATTCAAGTTAAAGGTATCAGTTATCCTAATGTAACTTGTTATAAAATCGAGACAGCATTAATTGAATCATTAGCCACTGTACCAACCTTTTGTTCTTGAAATAATAAATAAACTAATAATTTTTTTTTTTACAAAAACTTGTTTTAAACGATTGATGTATCGCAGAGGGATTTGGTGTTCAATGCCAGGACACTCATAAGGCGTTTGAGGATGACAATAAGAGCTCTCGGCAGATTTTTTATGTCGTTATTCCTACCTCCCATTCCATTTTTCCATTAATTACCTCTTCATTATTCCTATCAGCTACCAATTAGTTCATCACTCTAGGACGACCATGATATTAGCAATTGAGAGGCCCCTTAACCACACTCAATAAAATGAATAATAAATCCACAATTATGTGACTAGCGTACGTACGAAGTACGTTTAAGCTATTGGATGCGTTTTGTCCTTGCATATTAAAGCGTCAAGAAGTTTTAATAGCCTTCTTCATGGCCTTTTCCATCCATTTCTTGTGGAGTTCATTTTCTCTTATGGCTCATCGCTTTACTGACGATCATTTGCTAGCGTACATATCTCTTGCACAACCTCCTTTTTGCAACTCATGATATCTTATGCATAATCATTCCAACTAGTTTCTCTCTGATTTATACTGTAACACTTCTTACAAGAGGCATTCCAGAGGATGGTCCTTGACTTTGACGTATTTAATACTGCTTTAACCTTACAGACTTCTCTTCAGCCTTCACATCCGTGTCCGCATTTACTCTTTCCACAGCCTTCTAGTGGTTCAAGAAAGCAATGCAATGAGCGACTACTGCGTCCACTATATTCATCCCATCATATTAATCATCACGAATATAAATAGACTATGTGTAACAGTGTTTTGTATTTCTTTTTTCGAATTTGGTTTTAAGTAGTCATTGTAGTTTTCATTTTATGTTTTCTCCTGAATACTTATTTATTTGAGTTTCGAACATTATTTGTATAATACATATTATACTATAAAGTTTAATATTTTTCTAAATTATAAATAATATAAATTCTTCATTTATAGCAAGTTGAATCAACGAGAAATTTCGTATATTTTGCCACCACCTATAAAAATAATCTATAGCAATTTTAATAAATGCTACTTGTACGTGTACAGTCTTCTAAGAACATTATTGTAAATTTCCATTGATGATTTACTTTTGCTAATGTGAGTACCTGGTCCCCGTAGGTGCCATCCATGTTTCTGAACTTCATCGGGTCGTCCATCGACTGGGGCTACAACACGGAGCCTGAGGAAGGCGCCTGCCTCAACAGCCCGGAGCGCCGCTGCAACTGGCCCAGAGGGAAGGTAAGCGGGGCCAGTGCCAATCAATACAAGCCATTTCGACGATTGCATATTCCTGCAATCGTAAGTCCGAAAAAGAAAAGAACTTTACACTCGTACATAATTTATCTAGTTTTGTTGTCGAGAGAAGTCCTAACGTACAAGATTGTTATATGTCAGGCACATTCAATTGAAATATACTCTTAATTGCTGAATAAATACACTCTCAATCACTTTCACAGAGAAATAAATTTGTATTTTCCTTGTAGTAGATTTGTGTAAGACCTTGATAAGTTGGATGTCAATAAAAATCTGTGCTTACGCCAAAAGTGTAAATAAGACCTATCAACTCATGAAATCGGAAAAAGAGGTGAACTGTAGAAACTTATGCAATGGAATTTAAAAATGTTATTTAATTTTTCTTGTTGATACTAGAATGTTTGGTTATTTTACTACTAATAAGATTAAATTTCTTAAATTTTAAAAGAAAACAGAAAAAATGTATTTCACAAAATTACATCAAAATGTTAAAGTCTACACAACAAACATGTTTTGAGGATATTTCTTAATTGACGGTGCTCCCCATGTACCATGGTAATCATTGCAGTTATGCGTGCACCACAAAATGATTCCGGCAACGGTGTATGCATAACTTCATGTTTACCACGTTACTTGTGGAACCCAGTTACGCGATCAGAAAATATTCTAAACACACGTTCGCTGTTTAGACAGTAATTACGGAATTTTGTGAAATACAATTATTTTTTGTAGAAGATAGCTTCTGTTTTCTTATTGAAAATGAATTTACACCAGATTTCTCCAAAAACCACCGATTTTAAGTTTCTTAAATTAGAGATGGAAATGTATAAAAACAACTATCCACAATTTAGTAACAAACTTTCTTCATCTAATACGTGGCAGTCATCGAGAGGTGTTGTAGGCTACTATCTTCGGAGATCCATTGAAATAATATCCAAACAATTTATTGGAGTTTGGGTCTTCAAGGGAACATGATTGAGATGTTTATGTGGTTAATACTTTGTATCACATTTTCAAAAGGAAAAATTATTTTAATTCTGGATCTATATATTTATTTTCTAAATACATAGAAATGGTTTGAATTGGAAGATGCAATATGTTGTATGTATGGAAGATGCAATATGTTGTGCCGTTGATTAATATTTACTTTACAAATTTACTTTTAAGTAACGACCATTTCAAAAAATACATTACGTGTTTTTTTGTTTTATTTTAGCTTTTGGATTTGTACTGTTCAGGTCATGTTAATCATATATTTAAAAAAATATTTTTTGTAACGTTGATAATTATAAAATTAACGAAATTCCAAGAATGACCATGAACCAGAAAAAGCATAACAAGTAGACCATACAGAATATTGATGATGGCAATAACTACTTGGCCATCCGGGAGGCGCCACTTCCTAGGCACTGGTGCCAACCATTCGGCCGTCATTCTAAGGCGTTCCTCAGGGCGAAGGTCGAGGCATCCAAAACGTTAGCGCCAGGGCCTAGAACGCGGCGTGTCCCAGCTAGCCAAGTAGTGACTGATACCTACGCTCAAAATAAAGATGAAGTTATAACCTAATGAAATCAGTATCAGGGAGGTGACAAGAAGGAACCCCCTTCACACTTTGCTGATACAAAGAGTTGCTCGGTTACTCAACTGAAGAGCCTCATGACTGAACGTAGTGCTGATTGTCAATGTAAAATAGAATTTCCTAACAAACCGACGGCGCGTGGTGCGCAGGTGCTGGGCGGCACGAGCACCATGAACGGCATGATGTACATGCGCGGCAGCCGCGCCGACTTCGACGGGTGGGCGGCGCGCGGCAACAACGGCTGGAGCTACGAGGAGGTGCTGCCCTTCTTCATCAAGTCGGAGGACAACCTGCAGCCCGGGCTGGCCGACAACGGCTTCCACGGCCAGGGCGGCCCGCTCACCGTCACGCAGTTCCCCTACCACCCGCCGCTCTCGCACGCCATCATACAGGTGACGCCCGCCTTCTCTTTGGCTCTCGCCCCGCCGGCGCACGCCCGTTTGCCACGCCCTCACACCAAGCCTTCCCCCTCGCGCTTGTCCTCATGCTTGTTCCCACGCTTACCGCCACGTCCGTCCCCATGCCCGTCTCCGTGCCCGTCTCCGTGCCCGTCTCCGTGCCCGTCTCCGTGCCCGTCTCCGTGCCCGTCTCCGTGCCCGTCTCCGTGCCCGTCTCCGTGCCCGTCTCCGTGCCCGTCTCCGTGCCTCTCCCCTCACGCCCATCACCATCCAGGCACCGTTTCCATTCCTGTCCTCATCCCCGTCTATTTCTGTCCCCGTCCCTATTCCACCCATCACTCCGGCCACGACCCCCATCTCACTCAGTTTTCGGTCTCCTGTACCCACATCTCTTGTTCCTGAAACCTCCGCCCCCCCCCGCCTCCGGCCCCCGCCTCCACTCCAGCATCTGTTCTCGCCTCCGCTCCCACTTTCCCCTTTGTTTCCTCTCCCGCCTCCGCTCACAACGTCGCCCCCTTTCTCCTCCCAACTTCTTACTTCACTGTCATTTTAGTCTTTGTGACATTCTCCGGGCATCGGCTCAAAGATATTGTTTTGATATGTTGTTAGAGATATGCTGTTTATTCTATAACACGATGCTTTAATAGGTTTGTAGACTGTAGTTGTAAATATACGAATGCAGTGATTAATATTCAAAACTTATTTTAAACGTGAAGCATACCCATGGCATCAGAAGACTAACCACATGTTTAAAGAGTGTGTTTAACGACAAGGAAGTACAGATTTGTGAAATAATAGCATTCTTTCGACGATGTTTTTCGATAATATCATTAAAAACATTTTTGACGTATTTGTTTTCGTCCACGAAGTTCATTTTCATAACTTCTCTGTGTTTTCTTCATAGAGTTCTTTCCCATTCTTCTACCCTGTGAGCTGGAAAATGACTTTCGGTCTTTCAGCAATGCCCTCATTCCTGACTAATGAGACTGCGAAGAAATTTATAACTCGAAGTTCAGACGTCATTCTTACTCGTACTTCGGAAATGATTTATGTAATAGAAATAAGAAGTGCGAATATAACACTTTACACGGCGTAACCTTGAGTTAACGACAAAATTGTGTTTATATGGAAATGTACACTTCAGAATTTGTTTTATGAAGAAAAAACCTGTAAGGGGAAATTTAGTTTCATTAATAATGTTGTAATTAAAATATTAGGCTATTGCATAAAACAGATAGGTTCAGTGTGCCGGCATTTATGATTGGGATTAGTACAAATGTTAGGACAATCCTGCAAAATATTTAAATGATATTGAAGTTTCCTAAAAAAACTAATACCTAAGCGATAAGGAGTAAAATGGAAAAAGGTTAAAGGCATGCCTAGATACACAAGTTCTAAGAAGACTTCTAATAAGAATGAGCTGGTATTTAATCATTTTATTTACAGTCATCTTCCCGAGACCTGACATGACATTGCAAAAGGGCTTCCAGCCGGTTTGTTGTACTCAGCTTAGCACTCTAAATCCTAGAAACGAGAATTTTTCCCAATAAGGAAAACAAATTATCTTCAGAATCAGTCACCGGTGCATTACTCTTAATAGATATTGGTAGGGACATTCTAGCAGAAATGCGAGTTTATGCCCTAAATGCATAAACACCTACAGTCCCACGTCACTAAAAAGTTTTAAATAGCGAAGGCTGGGGGTCGGAATTTGACCGTGAATTGCTACCGATTTTGGCAATTTCGAGTCTTGATCATGCTCGCAGTTCATATGCATGGAATTTTGCGTAGCACAAACTCAGTGATAATTTATTTAAATAGAGGAAGCCAAATTTTAGTGCTTTGCCATGAGTTGACGATAGACGCGATACAATTTTTAATTTTTAATAGACGCTTGTGTTATTTACTTTCATTAAGAGTCTATTTTTTGGTCTTTGTTTGCGAGTGTTTTCTTATGGGCGAGCTAATTCTCCCTCTATCTCGAACATTCTGAAAAGCTCAAATGTTTAAACGTCTTCATCACGACCGTTTCGAATAATCTTGTCCCTTACCTACCCTCTTTCCCGGAAACAAGCAAAACAAACCTCAATGTTTGTAAACTAGCCAATTTATTGTCCATGACGTCACTTAATAGTCTTTTGTCTTTGAGCCGCCATATCTCGGAACTGCGCAGACGTTCTAAAATACGTTCTACCTCAACTCACGTTAACTCAATACACTCTTATCCAAGCATTTCCTCAACATGTGCCACAAAGGCTCTGAAGTAAAAACCCTCAGCAACGAGAGGACATCCAAGATAGTAGGTGGTAAGACACCGAGGTAGTCACGCACGTCTAGGCACTAAAGTAGAAAAGTCTAAAACAGGATTGATTGGTATTTCCGAGCACATCAACTGCTGTTATCGTTATCCCCGTAAGTGTAGTGAATGTTATTTATCCCAGGCTGTGGCGGCCCACTAGATGGCGAGATGCGGCGCCGACCTACGCGAGGGGCATGTGAGGATTTCTCCTCCAAGTATTTCCCTCTGGGACAATCTCTCAGCTCCTGTCTGTTTTCCCGACATGTTTGGAGGTGTAGTACCTGTAAGTGTGCCTGCGTAGGGGGGGGGCGGAAACGATGAGAAAGGAAAGATCGCGCGCGGCCCGTTTGTTCGGGTACTGACCCGGAATTCGCGTTGTATTGATCGAAGAAACCGTGAAAAACTACCGATCAGAGCAGCCGGCACTAGAATTCTCCTCCAAACAGCAGCTGAACCAGGTTTTAGTGTTCAGCTGGGCGGAAAACAGGACCTACTGGTGAGAGTCGCTGCAGAGTCAGCGGCAATGCTGGCTTTGAGCTTAACTCAACCTGACGTAAAACAGGGATATGTATTAACCGCGCAACTTTACTTGAACGATGGCTTAGAAAAATGCGGGTAGAGTGGGGGTAGTAGTTACGACATCAGCCACTAGATTTTATGAAATTGCCATTCTCTGGATTATCTGTCATGCTTTCGCAACGTTCTCAATAAATTGTGTTCTAATTTTTCCAGGAGTTCGAGGTATCTCCTGCGATGGATCTAGATCTGCTTTGGACATTTCTTTAGATTTTGTTTAGAAAAATACCATCAGGAGATCTCGGTTCCAACAGTGAATAGATTTTATTACGAGCCAATGAAGATGTGTTTGGAATGTTGTCATCAGTGCTCGCTGCGAGCTTTGGTTTTCAACTGTTATTGCTCTAGGGAGGGGGAAGGAAGGTCATCGTTCAAGAAAAGTTGCGCGGGTAATAAACATAATGCATTGAGTATGCATTGGGCGTTGTAGTAGAATTAGTTGAGCTTAGTACGTGGTGTATTTGCAGTACGTGTTGTATAGTGGTACTGAGGCTGCGGCGTGCGTGCGTGTCCTAGGTATTAGGGCGTTGTAGTTGAGCTTAGTACGTGTTGTATTAGTAGTACGTGTTGTATAGTGGTGGTTCTATGTACTGAGGCTGCGGCGTGCGTGTGTATCCCAGGCATTAGGGCGTTGTAGTATAATTTTTTAGCTTAATATGTTGTGTATTTGTAGTACGTGTTGTATAGTGCTGGTACTATGTACTGAGGCTGCAGCGTGCGCGTGCGCCCTAGACATTTGGGCGTTGTAATGGTATTAGTTGAGCTTAGTACGTGGTGTAGCTGTAGTGTTTGCTTTATAGTGGTAGTATTATGTACTGATGATCTGGGCTGTCCGGGTGACGCCGCGTCGAAGGCTGGGGTGCCGACGTTTCGACCGACATATCGCGGTCCTCTTCAGGGCTGTACTGGCAGTACGTGTGCCGACGTGTTGTAGTACTGGCAGTGTTGGATGTACTGGCAGTACAGCCCTGAAGAGGACCGCGATATGTCGGTCGAAACGTCGGCACCCCAGCCTTCGACGCGGCGTCACCCGGACAGCCCAGATCATGACTCTGGCCGAGGAAGCCTACGATATCATTATGTACTGAGTTTGCGGCGCGCGCGTGCGTGTGCAGGCGGCGCGCGAGCTGGGCCACTCGGTGCGGGACGTGAACGGCGCGCGGCACACGGGCTTCGCCATCGCGCAGACGACCACGCGCAACGGCAGCCGCCTCAGCAGCGCGCGCGCCTTCCTGCGGCCGGCGCGCGCGCGCCCCAACCTGCACGTGCTGCTCAACGCCACGGTGACGCGCGTGCTGCTCAACACGACGGCGCGGCGCGCGGTGGGCGTGGAGCTGCGCCGCGGCGACACCGGCGACCTCGTCGTCGTGCACGCCAGGAACGAGGTATCTACGCGCGCGTCCAATATATTGGACATCCCACTAATACTGACATATTCAATATGTGTAATAATCTAACAATTGTGCAGTGGTTTTTTAATAATATAAACATTTCGAAATTTAATATAATTTAAATATATTGTATACTCAAGAAATTTTCTCATCATATTCATCATTTTCTCTTTACATATTGTGTATACTCAAGATCTTTCTATGGCCGCCTAATGCATGGTCAAATACCCAAAGGAAATAAAACTAGAACTCTTAAATTTGCATATTTAGTATTTTGGTATTAAATGCCGTGTTGCGACGACACCGACGATCTCGTGGTCGTGCACGCCAGGAACGCGGTACCTACACGCGCGTCCAATATATGGGACATCCCACTAATACTGACATTTTCAATATGTGTAATAATCTAACAATTGTGCAGTAATTTTTTAATAATATAAACATTTCGAAATTTAATATAATTTACATATTTTGTATACTCAAGAACTTTTAGTGTTCTCTTTCTATGGCCGCCTAATGCATGGCCAAATACCCAAAGGAAATAAAACTAGAACTCTTAAATTTGCATATTTAGTATTTTGGTATTAAATGCCGTGTTGCGACGACACCGACGATCTCGTGGTCGTGCACGCCAGGAACGCGGTACCTACACGCGCGTCCAATATATGGGACATCCCACTAATACTGACATTTTCAATATGTGTAATAATCTAACAATTGTGCAGTAATTTTTTAATAATATAAACATTTCGAAATTTAATATAATTTACATATTTTGTATACTCAAGAAATTTTAGTGTTCTCTTTCTATGGTCGCCTAATGCATGGCCAAATACCCAAAGGAAATAAAACTAGAACTCTTAAATTTGCATATTTAGTATTTTGATATTAAATGCCGTGTTGTGACGACACCGACGATCTCGTGGTCGTGCACGCCAGGAACGCGGTACCTACACGCGCGTCCAATATATGGGACATCCCACTAATACTGACATTTTCAATATGTGTAATAATCTAACAATTGTGCAGTAATTTTTTAATAATATAAACATTTCGAAATTTAATATAATTTACATATTTTGTATACTCAAGAAATTTTAGTGTTATCTTTCTATGACCGCATAATGCATGGCCAAATACCCAAAAGAAATAAAACTAGAACTCTTAAATTTGCATATTTAGTATTTTGATATTAAATGCCGTGTTGCGACCTCGTGGTCGTGCACCGGCAACCTCGTGGTCGTGCACGCCAGGAACGAGGTAGCGTTACGCGTGTCCAATATATCGGACACCTAAATAATACTCACATATTCAATAAGTGTAACCAAAATCAATATAACAATAAAACTAGAGTAAGGCTTTCAATGCCAAGAATTATCATAATCTAACAATTGTGCAGTAATTTTTAAATAATACAAACGTTTCGAAATAATTTACACATTTTGTATACTCAAGAAATTTTACAGTATCCTCTTTCCATGTCCGCCTAATGCATGGCCAAATGACCAAAAGAAATAAAACTAGAACTCCTAAATTTACAAATTTAGTATTTAGATATCAAAGACTGCGTTGTGGCGACACCGGCGACCTCGTTGTCGTGCACCCCAGGAACGAGGTAGCTTCACGCGTGTCCAATATATGGAACACCCCACAAACATTGAAATATTGTTTGATGAAGTGATTGATTTATTGATGTTTTCGGGCGCGTCAACTATAGTCATTAGCCTCGTAAGTATAATGCACGTGTTTATCGCAGGAGGTAGCGGTGAAATATTTAGCATACGTCGCCTTGATGGTGAATGGGTCTAATCCACAATGAACATGTTTTGAGATAGAGCGATATGCACTAGTAAACACCGTATTTTTAGTTCTAGAAAGTCCTCTTTTCGATTTGAATAATTTTTGTTAAAATATATTCAAAAAGAACAATATTTAGAGTTTCTAGTTTTAGTAAATGTAAATAACCCAAAATTTAAATTTTGTGTGTTAGGACCCTTCACCTCCAAGGCGATTATGTAACAAACAATATAAAAATAAAACCAGAACCCTTCAATTTACAAATTTAGTATTTACATATTAAATACTATGTACACTACAGATTTAAATTATTAGTATTACACTCGTCTTCGTTTTTGTGCGAATTCTTAAAAAATGTGTTTTTTCTTCTACTTCTTGCATACAGTTATTTACGTAACATGAAAGAAGTTATGTATGCTGTAGCGACAACCGGCGACTTTTTGGCAGAAAAATTCGTATCTTAACTCTCTGATACCGAGATAATTTTGGATGGATAATTCTATTTTAATGTCTGAATTGAACTCATTACTTTTGTAAATCGTTAACATTTTTGAACTAGTATATAGTTTTTTTGAAAAATGTATACTTGTTCAAAAATGAATATTGAAAAATATATTGGGGCTTACTATCCTGTGAGAACCGTAAGTACGTGTTTCAGTCTGCCTTTGGATTATTTCACCACAAACATAAAACGAAAGCTAGCCCTGCTTTGTTGGGGCAAAGTGTGCCCACGCTAAACTCAGTCACGACGTAATAGATTCAGCCATAGAGATTTTTTTTTGCACGAGATATTAGAAGTATTATTTACCTTTGCTATTTTGTTATCGTATGGTCAATTTGGATATTAAGAGGATCCCAACTAAAATTTAGTTCAGTGTGTAATGTTGCCATGTGTGTTGAACTGTTATTCTAATACATGTATTTTTTTATGGTTGCTCGTGCTGGATTGTTAGGGTAGTCGGTTTAATGAAAATAGAGGCCCGAAAAACTGTCAAGTTTTAAAACTTAATAGTTTCTGTCTGTTATTAATTCATACTAAGTAGTTACTAGGAATAAGTTGGTAAGTGCATACGATTACCATGTTACTCCCAGGAATTACAGTCGCTCACTCATTATTTCTTCATTATTGACTCATTTGTCAATATCTGAAGGGCTTAGATAAGGGAAAATAATTTAAAATGGCTAAAATAAAACTCTCATTAAGAAATCCTAATAATATGAAGGAAGGTCAGATTATATTACCATACTGATTGATAAAATAATAATGGGTTCATTTACAAATGAAAATAACATTATTTTAGAATATAGTTTTACTATAGAGAAGTATTTTTGAATCTTTAAATTTGTTGAAACTTAATCTTAAAGATTGTCTTTAAAAGAATTTCAAATTGAATCACAATTTGATAAAAGACCTTAGAAAATAATAAGATGGTATATTCGTTGAGAATATATTTTTTGATCTGTATTTCCACTCGTTTTGACAATTGCCAACATTTCACCCATCATATTGACGAGCTTCAACTACTACTTTAACGAACAAAAATATAAGTCAAGAGCAGGTGCCGGAAACATTTACTAGTTTACAACACGAATAAAACAGAAATTTCTTACTTAAAGCTTCTTGCGAAAACGTAATTTATGTTCTTTTGTTTCTTGATTGTGTGTTTCCCCAGAGGAGTACAAAAGGCAAATCCACGAAGGATAATCAGCGAGTTAAAAGCACATCTGTACGAGCGCAAGGTTTTTTGTGCGATGAGTGATGGTGCGAAATTTAAATCGCTTATAATTTAGTACTATTACTTGCTTTGTTATTTAAAGGTTCTTGGCGGGAAGAAATTAACAGTCGCCATTACAATGTCTGTGCTACACAGCATTCAGGAGGAGGGCATAGACATTTCGCGTTGAAGTGAAAGTGTACTGAGTCATATCACTCTTATTAACACAATATTGAGGCAAAGCAATGACATTTCTCTTCTCTCTTTTTATCTTCATAGAATTTTTCTAAATATGTACGTTTCCTGGCTTTTTTAATTAAAAATTAAAAATCAATCGTTAACACGATGAACGCAGAAAGGATATAATACAGTAAATCAGAAAATGAGTTTTTGTTCAATCAAATCCTTAATCAATTACGAATTATATCTTAGATGCACATTTATTCCACAGAGACAATCATAATTTAAAGTTCAATTATTCTGATCCTCGAAAAAAATACGTGAAAATCCTTATAAAATTAGCCAATAAATACCCATCTACGAAGTAAAATAAATAACTACACAGGTATACTTATTGCGAACAGTCCGACGTCATTGCAACAGAGGTTTCGTAAAAGAGGGGCTTTAATCAATCCATCAATTATGCTTTATTTTACGTGGCGAGATTCAGGTCATTAGATCGGCTCTTCCGTCTGATGACACAAATTTCGCTACGCTTCTTCCAGCTTCTAGCGAAGAAACAATGTAAAACTCGGGCGACTAATCAGGCGATTTTGAATTTAACTCAGAGGATTCATTTAGACTTGAAATGTTCATGCAGTAAATCTACAACATGGGACATCCGGCTTTACTTCTCTTCCGAAAGGAGGTCTAGAAGATTTTTCCCCTGCGGCTCGCGACAAAAGCCGAGCGTTAAATACGCAGTACCTTACAACATTTGCACTATTTGAGTCATTGTATAATACCAAGGCCACGGCAATGTTCATCCAATGCCCCATGTTGTGACCTTCGGTTGTGTTGAGGTGGTGACGGTGATGTTGTGGCAGGTGGTGGTGAGCGCGGGTGCGGTGGCGACGCCGCAGCTACTGCTGCTGTCGGGCATCGGCCCGCAGGACGAGCTGCGCGCGGTGGGCGTGGCGCCGCTGCACCATCTGCCGGGCGTCGGCCGCAACCTGCACAACCACGTGGGCCACGTGCTCAACTTCTTCATCGACGACGCCGACACGCAGCCACTCAACTGGGCCACCGCCATGGAGTACCTGCTGTTCCGCGACGGCCTCATGTCGGGTACGGCAACCTCCTACCTATCACCCACGCCCTCCTCCCCGCACTTCCCAGCCTACACAACCATTTCTCAAAACACACTTCTCGAAACAACAACATAATTTAATAATAATGTTTACATGTATTTGGCATTTGGATCGTTTCTGACCTACGGCGACCTCAACCATGCCCTTCTTCCCACACTTCCCAGCCAACACAATCAATTCTTAGAGCACACTTCTCGAAACAACAACAACAACAACAACAACAACAACAACAACAACAACAGAATGTAATAATAATATTTACATGTATTTGGCACTTGGATCGTTTCTGACCGACTTGTTCGGCTAACTAACGGTATCCTCATGCCTGGACCTAAATTAATTTCCACGCATGGGCGTAAGGACATGTGGCGAGCCTGACGTAGTCCCTTTCCGTATCCAGCAAACTATTTAATAAAAATAATAATAATGATCATAATGATGATAATATTGATAATAATAATGATAATAATAATGACAATAAGAATGATAATGATGATAATAATAATAATAATAATAATAATAATAATAATAATAATAATAATAATAATAATAATAATAATAATAATAATAATAATAATAATAATAATAATAATAATAATAATAATTTCATTGTATTTGGAAAGACTGTTGAATTGAGTCAAATGACTTCAGAAAAATTATAGTAGAAATTCCGTTCATTAGTTCTTTCCAATCAGTCTTTACAACCATCTAATCAAGTAACAACTGTTGAAAGGGTTAAAGTCATTCGAAACAGGTTACACAGATAAAATTTTATTAATTTTTTGTTTAGGTTCATCTAAGCCTTGGTACTGTATCTGTACGAGTCTGCTTCGGATTTATTCCCCTATCAAAAATCGATGTTAAGAGATTAACACCGAACTAGAAACACGAGTATGCCTTATTTCGATCAGGTTTTTCGTCCAGATTTCACTTGATCCATTGAGCAAATGCTGAGGTGGCCTCTTGGTTTGCTTCCTGACATAAATGTGGTTTCACTATCTGCGCACGTTTTCTTGAGTCGTTTGCTAATAGCGAGAGGAGAAGGGTGGAGGGAGATTATTTCGTCAGCAATACTATAAAATCAAACCAGTAGTTCAATTGCCCGAACAAATAAGTGATCTATTACACGAGAGTGAAACTCTAGTATTCAAATGTTGCAAACCACGCCCATTAGTTCCTTTATTCCACGGGTTTTCACACTTTTTTCGTGCACGGCCCCCTTTACCTGAACGACTCTTTCCGGGGCTCCTCTGGTAACAAAAAGTTTCAAATATAAGGGTTAAAATAGGCGTACTAAAGATTCAACACAAGTGTGTAAGTGATATAATATATAAAATACAACATATATTATAATAGTATAAAATACATAAATGTTACAGGAATTAAAGTAAATCAAATCTAAATATAATTTTTAATAAAACACTGCCACGCTCCTACCATACGGCCGCGACACCCCTGGGAGCGACGCATAGTTTGAAAACACCTGCTTTATTCATTATTCAATTATATAAAATTTTAAAAAAGGAATAGAGATTCTAGAAACTCAAAAAATCGTGTGTATATTACGTGTGTAAACTAGTGACCATCCACTTACAAAGAAAACCTACTCTCCCCCCAGCTTCAAAGGCGACTTCCCTCTTTCATTTTTAATTCTAAAGATATTGCCTATCTAATATCTAGTCGGACCTAGATCTTTCACGTGTATCAAAAGATCAAAAGATAAGTAGAACTACTTTCTATATTGTGACAAGTAGTAACACAGTATAATAGAACAGGTGTAAAAAGATTATTGAAAACCTGCCGATATTGATTAATAAAAAGACGGGTTGTAACGTCTATCTCCTTTGATTAAATTGGAACTCTAGACATCAACGGTTGCGACTGAATGGATAGCAAATCATGATGTTGCATTAATGGCCAATGAAAAGTGTTTTTGTTATAAAATGTTTCCTGTTTCATTATAGTCCCATTTCCATTTTCAATTGCAATTTCTTAATCATCTCAATAACAATGTCTTTGTGAGTTTTCGTTGTTGAATGAAAATATAATCTTATCACAGCCAGATTTTGGAGTTTGTCTATTTCCAAACAGTCAAAGAAACAACGTTAAAGTAGGTAGTTTGTGTTTACTTATTTTAATGTTAGCTTTTATGAAACTATTTTGTACTTTTATTTAAAGGAAAATTTAATATCGGAGTACTGAAATTATTCCACATAAGTGTAATTCCATTTACGGACCTTTTTATTTCGTTCTATCTTTACGTGTTTTTTGCTATGAAATTGTTTACCTTTTCTTCATGATTATCCCTGATATTTAAATCAACCCTAACAAACAACATAAAAGTAGCAACTTACAAACAATTTTCCCCAATAAATGTTTCAATCAAAATCTTTAAATACAAATACAACCAACAAACTCAGAAGCAAAAACCAATAATTTTAAATCAAAGTTAAAAAAATTATTTTCAGATTATGGCATCACCTTTAAAATAAAAAGAATATAGTGAACCCCAAAACATTAATTACATTTTCTCTTCGTACATAGGGATCCCCGTAACCGACGAATTTTCAACTTTGGGTAGTGGGCTTCGAATACCAGAAAGTATTTCTGAGGAATACGTGGCGGACGAAGAAGGTTTGGAGGAGGTTCTCTCTGAGTCCTCTCGTTTTCCGTCTCTTTTCACCGTCATTCTCATCATTTGCCACACCAACTTTTACATCATTGCCTCTAAGACCGTCGCCGTACCATCGCTATAATCACACCTCAACCCGCGTGCCGCATCGGTGAGACACGATTGCGGTCGCGTTGAGAGACTCTTACAGAAAACGATATTTGAGGCATCTCACCGTAATTGAAGCGAGCGTAATTCACCAAGGGCGGTTGTGAACACAAAATTATGCATGTATATCGACTTTTAGAAATTGCTTTGCTTATTTTTATATAAAAATATTGATGTGAAAGATAAGTGTTATTTTCTTGGAAAATACTTGTCGAGATTTCTGGGTATTAAAATTTGAAAGCGAATTAAGGACGTTAAAAAATTAAAATGTTTGAACATTTAAATGTTAACATGTAAACATTCAAACGTTTAACGGTTAAACTTTGAACGGCTAAGCTTTTAACGGTTAAATTTTTTACGGTTAAACTTTTTACGGTTAAGCATTTAAACATTAAAGAGAAGATTTTAATGTGTGGACTATATTTTCATTGCTCATTTATGTTCCCTCTTCACAATTCAGTTTTTCCAACAATTCTCTCCTCTCTCTTATCGCTCTATCGGCTTGAGGTGTTTCCCCATCCAGATATCTTTTAACGGTTAATCTTTTAACGGTTAAACTTTTAACAGTTAAATTTTAACGGTTAAACTTTTAACGGTTAAACTTTTTACGGTTAAAATTTTTACGGTTAAACTTTTTACGGTTAAGTATTTAATCATTAAAGAGAACATTTTAATGTGTGCACTATATTTATATTGCTCATTTATGTTCCCTCTTCACAATTCATTTCTTCCAACCATTCTCTCCTCTCTCTCATTGCTCTATCGGTCGCCGGGCGTGGCTAAGCGAGGCGGCGGCGGTTGCAGGCACGGGCGTGTCCGAGACGACGGGCTTCATCCACTCCCGCTTCGCCGACCCGGCGCAGGACGACCCGGACATCCAGTTCTTCTTCGGCGGCTTCCTGGCCAACTGCGCGCGCACGGGGCAGGTGGGCGAGCGCTCGGACGGCGGCAACGCGTCGGCCGCGCCCGCGCAGCGCGTCGTCAACATCATCCCGGTGGCGCTGCACCCGCGCAGCAGGGGCGTGCTGCGCCTGCGCTCCGCCGACCCCGCCGCGCCGCCGCTCATCTTCGCCAGATACCTCTCGCACCGCCAGGACGTCGAGACCGTGGTGCGTACGCGAAAGGGACCGGGAGCGGTAGCTCAGTGCATCAACTGATGTCACTGCAGCGCCTCTAACCGGGAGGTCCTAGGTTCGAGTCCGGACAGCGGCAGGATTTTCGACACTAGTTTTTCAGCTAGGTCGAATTCAGCTGCTGTCTGGAGGAGAATTCTAGCGGCCGGCTGCTCTGATCGGTAGTTTTCCGTGGTTTCTCCGATCAACACCAGGCGAATGCCGGAGCAGTACCCTACCAAACGGGCCACGAACCGCGCGCGATCTGTCCTTCCTCTTCCTTGTCCTATCCTTTCCCCTTACACACACACTTACACTAACATGCACTACACTACCACATATTCCGGGAGACCGGTCGGGAGCTTAGAGCTTGTCCCGGCTGGGGCGGTGCCCCGCTGGTGGGAGAGTCCTGGTTAGGGGGAAACCCCACTAGCCGACGGTAGGTCGGCGCCGGACCTCGCCATCCAGCGGGGGAAGATCACCGCCCTCTCCCGAGAAAAAAACATGCACTACACTAACGGGACTAATGACCGAAGCAGTTGACGCACCCGGAAACACGAAAAAATCAATCAATCAATCAACGCGACCGGGTTAATGGTTGCTCCTAGTCTGCCAATGTTTCGGAACTTTATTGCCCCCTCCTCGGGGCTGTGGGGCACATCATTACACTGTTACTTCACAGGTGCGTTACGAGTTGGATGTAATACACAAAAAAAGATTGTTAACATAACAAAACAAACACTGAAACGTTGGAAAACTAGGAATTTTTTTAAGTTAACTATTCCTAGAATTTCTATTCCTATTCCTAGAACTATTCCTATTCCTAGAATTAACTATTCCTAGAATTACTAGTGTGGTCATGAATTCAAGAACTAGTACACGGGAGGGTTCTACAGAAACATTGGTTGGCCGGGAGACGCCGCGTTCTAGGCATAGAGGCCTGCCTAGACCTAGTACTAAGCTGAGCAAGTGTGTCTAGGACGCGGCTTCTCCCGGACAGCCAAGTTTCTATTTTTTGACTCAAGCCGCGGAAGCCTAGGCTTTTACGGGTGTTCCGTTCACAATGAACTTAAGATAAAAGTGTAGAGGCTCTCCCATTGATTGAATTATTTAGTTTCCGGGTGCGTCAAACATATCAACTGTCCCATAAGTGTAGTGCATGTTTTTATCACGGGAGGTGGGGGTATTCTTCCTCCGATGGATGGCGAGATCCGGCGCCGACCCACGCGGCGGCTTGCAGTGTTTCCCCATCCAGGTATCTCCCTCCAGCGGAACACTGTCCCAGCCGGGACAACTTCCAAGCTCCCGACATGGGTGGTAGTGTAGTGTATGTTCATGTGTGTCTGTGTAAGGGGAGAGGAAGGGAGGAGGATGTAAAGGAGTGATCGCACACGGCCCGTAGACTATTTGTTAAGCTACCTGCATTCGTCTGATGTTGATCGGAGAAACTACGGAAAACCGATCAGACCAGCCGGTCTCTAGAATTCTCCTTCTGACAGCCGTTGGATTCTATCTAGTGAAAACTCATCCATATAATAATGTCTCGGTACAATAAGTACTCGGCACAGAAATTATGTATACAACCGAACGACAGTTAGTGAAATGGTCGCAATTTTGCGATGATCACAATGCTTTCATGTACCATGGGCTTGACGAGTGATTCATTGTATTGACCGTTCCATGAGAAATTACGATGAAGAATGGCAATTTATGTTCATAGAAACTGCACAGGTCTGTCTAACAGAAATGCTACGCGTCCATTGGATGGTTCGTAACACGATAGTGCATTGTTCTCAAACCGTTTTAATGTAAACGTGAAAGTTTACAGTTTGTGAATTTCCAGGTTACGCCTAACGTTTATGTTCATGTTTACGTTCACATTCACCGATGTGAAGGGTTTCGTAGAATAACGTGTCACCTACTTTTTTCATTCACATTATTTTGATGTTTACATTACGTTGTGAATGAGCCTTAAGGAATACTCCAGATAATTAAAAAAGATGATTCTTACCATTAAAGTCGAATGCTGGAATAAAATGTCATCGGAGTTTTTCTGCTTACCGGTTGCTTGACCATTTTCGGTCTTGCGACCCTAATTATACTTTTTCAATCCTTGGAAATGTGTTTAAAAATCAGGAAGTGTTTCCATTTTCCACTAACATTCTAATTTTTCCTGATCTTGATTTCTCTCGTTATTTCTTTCACTCACCCGCCAATTAAATTTTTTGGAGTTCTACGTCTTCCTCATTCCGCAGTATTCAGTATTTTGATCAGCATCAATTATTATATTTTATTATGGAATCTATATATCTAAATTATATTTATAATCTAAAAATGTGTTAATAAGATAACAAATAATATTTTATCTACATTTCCTTCTCACTTCTCTTCCTTCGTTTAATTTGGTTTCATTTTCTATTCTTTTCTTTCTTTATTTCTCATTACTTCATCACTCAAAACTAATCAAGCCTTACCTCTTCTTAATTTCTCAAGAATATTCATTTTTCTTTCCTACTTTTGCTCACCACATTCATCATTCGTCTTTACAATTATTTTACCAGAGTGCTCTTCACATTTCTTTGCATTTTTACATCACAAAAGTTTGATTAATTCATGACCTACGACAAATCTCTTCCTTTCCGCTCAGATTTCATCTTTATATCATATTTGCCTATTGTTTTCCTTTCTGCTTCTTGATGAATTTTTGTTTATTTTCCGGCAATACTGAATGGGTAAATGAATTAGTGAGTAATTATATAAATGAATGGACGTGTAAATTATTGATTGAAAGAGAGAACGAAAGAATGGACATATCAGTGAATAAAATGATCGAGTGCATGAATAAAGAATGAATGAGCGAGCGAATGAATGAATGAATGAATGAATGAGAGAACGAGTGAGTGAGTGAGTGAATGAATGAATGAATGAATGAATGAGTGAGTGAGTGAGTGAGTGAGTGAGTGAGTGAGTGAGTGAATGAATGAGTGGGTGAGTGAATGACTGAATGAGTGAGTGAGTGAGTGAATGAATGAGTGAGTGAATGAATGAGTGAGTGAATGAATGAGTGAGTGAATGAATAAGTGAGTGAATGAATGAGTGAATTAATGAATGAGCGAACGAGTTAATGAATCAACGAGTAAACGAATGAATGAATGAATGAATAACTGAACACATGAGTCAGTGGATGAATGAATGATTGAATGAATGAATGGTGTATTTAAGAAGCCCTTGTGACGTGCGCGGTGCGGGGCGCGTGCGCAGGTGGACGGCATCCGCTTCGCCCTGCGCCTGGCGGAGGCGCCGGCGCTGCGCCGCTTCGGCTTCCGCCTGGACCGCACGCCCGTGCAGGGCTGCGAGAACCTCACGTTCGGCTGCGACGCGTACTGGGAGTGCGCGGTGCGGCGCGACACCATGCCCGAGAACCACCAGGCCGGCAGCTGCCGCATGGGGCCCCCGGGCGACCCCGGCGCGTGCGTCGACCCCGAGCTGCGCGTGCAGGGGCTGGACGGGCTGCGCGTGGCCGACGCCAGCGTCATGCCGGCCGTCACCTCCGGCAACACCAACGCGCCCACCATCATGATCGCCGAGAAGGCCGCCGACCTCATCAAGCAGCGCTGGTTGCGGCGCAGATGGGGACACAACTGGTACTGACCGCCGGCGGCGACGGAAGATCGGTGACCGCTGATCGGTGACTGGCGGTCGGTGACCGGTGATTCGTGACCGATGACTGGTGGATGCCGACCGATGGATTACTGGTAATCGGTGATTGGTGGCCGGTGCTACTAGTAATCGGTGATTAGTGACCGGTGATCAGTGAATTTGGTCGTTGTCGACGAGTGACCGCCTTTACGAGGGTGCCTCGCGAAACGTGAAGTGCACTCATGGAATGAATCATCACTCAAGACCTTCCTTCCGGAGTGCACTTTTAATGCCTCTTCAGCCTTGCAAGAATAGAAGTGGTGTATTTGAATTCAAAAATTATTTCGGCATGGGCGAAGTTGAGTAAAGTTTTAACTCGTTTAGAATGACGCAGTAATAATTCATGCGTATGTCATTCAGTGATCCTGTAATGTGAAAACAAACTATTAATCAGTCTTGAAGATTTCTTTTCTAATTGCTATCCTACTCTCCACGATTTGAAGAAATAGTAAAATGTTCAGAGAGCTATTTTCTATCTCTCATATTTTCTGTGCTCTTGTTCTGGTCGTTAGTCGCTGACCTTAAATGGGAATCATTGCCCAAGTTCTGCTTCGTAAAACATCCTATTAGGAATCATTCATTTAGAAATATGAGTACTGAAACCAGAGAAAGCTGTGATTAGTGCAGCTCTTTATGATCCGTTATAGTAGATGTTGTGGAGTGATGTCCCAAGTGCTATTGAGCCTCTAAATAAGGCTAAAAGGATGCGATGTAATTCTTTTCTATGAGAGCTGTTTGTGTTTCTCGAAATTTTATGATTTCAAGAGTTTGAGACATTAGTACAATCAAAATATTTTTCACAAAAAATATAGATGCTGGAACTATTTTATTGTTCAACCATCGTCGTTCTAGTATCTACTAAACGTGAGAACACATTTCCTTTCTTTAATCGTTTTCGAATATTTATTACAATTTCGCCCATGCCTTTCCGTCCGTTTTTGACACAATTATATTAAACGTCGATGTCACGAACTGAACCTTCTGATGTATATATTATGTACCATACTATTCGTTAAGAACTACGAAATCGACCGGATTTCTAAAAGTACCGTACGTTTGCGAGTACCTTCTATATTTTCGACACAATACATTCTGGTTCTTTCTGCCCATAGCCGCCCCTGAAGTTTCGAATTTTTCAAATGTGTACTGTAGATGCTGCGGCTTCACTGTCTTCATCCACCGATGACTGTATCAAAACATATGTATGTTTTGTTCACTTATTTTGGAGATTTTTAAAGGAGAAATCTTAAGATTAAATAGATCTTGGAGCCTAAGATTGGTGGGGGAAATCACAGCCTTTTTATCAATCAAGCCTAAATAGTATATTGGTTTTAATATATATATATATATATATATATATATATATATATAGAGAGAGAGAGAGAGAGAGAGAGAGAGAGAGAGAGAGAGAGAGACGTATTTCAATGATTTTCAGTGCATTTATTAAGATAATTTACATAATTGTATAATGTACCATTTCTTTAATCATGTTTACGAATGGTAAGGAAATGAGATGTTTCAAACAATTTTACCGTGAAAAATAATTCAAATTTTTAAGAGCAAAATTTCAACCTATTATCTATGAGGTGTTTGAAAATATTCGAGGTATTATCGCATACTAGAAGAATCATACGTGACATAGTTTCAGGAATGATAGCAATGTCTAAAGATCGGTACTTTTGTCTACTCTCTATTCTTCACTTTTTACGAAATTTGAGAACGTTATTGGAAAATAAGTATCACTTTGTATATTAATATATACAAATGAATCACCAATAATTGGAAATGATCAGATTAGAATGGTTTTCATGTTAAAAATAATTATAGTGGATTTACTGTTCACCATTTACATAATTCAGTATTATCATAGTCTCGTAAGTTCCAAAAATTATTTTCAAATTCTTTGTAAAATAACTGAAGAACACAAGACAGTTTTTGTGACGAATATTCTTTGGAAACTTAGATTACTTCGACCCGAAAGTTAAATTATATAACTGAGATATGGATGAATGATTTTCATGATGCTGGTGTCTGTGCTATTTTTCGCTGTTCAATCGCCCTTGGGTGTTTGAATGCCGATAACAGAGTGGCGGTTACAGCGACCTTGCGGTGACTTAATATGAATTCTGGTGTGTCATACAGGGGGAGAAGTTTCTGCATAATCCATCGAGTTACACTTGGCATTGTACTACGAAAAAGCAACCCTGTTGCAAGATTACATATCCAATCGTTTGTCTTTACAAACTAGAATTACATGAAGATGTGTATTCGGTCATTAAATTCTTAGGCAACATTTCCTTGAAGCAGAAATATTGCAAACACTCCCCTGCATATTCTTTTCTTTTCAGTTCATACTGAAAAATTATAATTTTTTTTATCATAATATCATAACCATTTGTAATTAAATCATTGTAAATACAGTAATAAGTGGAAATATGTTTAGTGACCCTCAAAATGGTGTCAATGTTAAACTCTTTACACCGTTCTGCTTACATTAAAGCTGTCCGTGAATATCATTCACACACCTCTGTGTTAGCTTTTTCGTTCCTCCATTGGAGAAAACAGTACGAAGCTCTCCCCATTCATTTCCATGCACTACATGTTTCTCCTCGGCCCGATGCCCAGAGGTCGCTGGAGCCGCCGCTCAAGACAACACAAGCAGCGCGGCGGCAGCGCTATTGTCGCGTCGCGTCAGCTCCCGAGACGGGTTGTGTACATTTGCTGCGAGCGCTATTTATTTTGTAACGTCACGTTTTGTACAATAAACTCCCACGCACTGCCAGTGCGTGCTCGCCTCCTTCAGACGTTGTTCTTTCTGCAAGACGAATCATCTCCCTGCCCCGTTCCCACGCATCCCGGACCTTTTCGTTCTTGGGAAGAGAAAACTTGAAACGTCGCATGCTGATGTTGGGAGAACAGGAGCTGTGCGATAATATTATGCAAGTGAAGAATAACACCTCGTCATTTCCTAATAATATTCTGATGGAAAGAACAATGGTTTTTTTTAGAGAAGAGGATGACTTGAAGTATTTCTGTACATTTGAAATGCAGTGAGAGCAGAGAGTGGTACTTCACGTAGAAGACACTTCTTTCCTCAAATATATTTACTTTTTCCGTTGAGAGAAAGTGATGACTGTCATAATAACTGGATGTGCTGGAGATGTACTGGTATGTTGAGAGTTCTTGCCCCGCGTGCTATGTAAACTATTAAACAGAAAAGTTATTGTTGTCAACATATTTACTTGACTTGCTCGTTTATTCTGCCCGTTTCACGGTGGATTTATATTGATTTTTCTTCATTGCTTTTGTTCTCCAGATTCAAATCAGTTTGAAAATAAATGGTAGTCGACAGTAGTAAAAACATTCTTCTTTGACTGCTACACCGTTTCAGAAATAATATGCAGGTGAGTAAAGCATGTTTCACAAGAATTATGATCAAAATGTATTACATTTTATTCTTAAAAATGATTTGTCTCATATAAAGGTGTTGTTATATGTATGAAGATCTATTTAATGTAATTTGTATAAAGTAGCCTATAGCTGTTTTTTCTTGGTTTCCGTTGATGTCTTCCAAGATTGGCTGTTCACATTCTGCCGTTTCTTTTGTTTATTCCTGTTCAACATACCTTAGAATCAATTGAGCTGAGACGACATTGTAAAGTCATAAACTCTGTGAACTGATAAGCATGGTCGTAACGCCATTCTCAGGAATACAGAAAGATTACCCGCAAGTCCAAACGAAGAAAGGTTCCCCCGAAGATATTAAACGATAACGTAAACATCTACAAGACATTAAAATATTTAAATTCAAATAATTATTAATACTCGTTTATTAATAAAAAAGAGTATACTCTTGCAAAACCATATTTTAAAGAAAATATTTGAGAAAAACAGACCATTGTTGGAATTGAGGGTATGATGGCTTTTTAAGGTTCAATTAGAAATACTTAAAAAGGTTTTTTAATCTAAACTAGTATGTAGATAATTTATGTATATATATTGCAACTAACTCAGTAATTCTGATTTGTAGATGAAGTACTCGTATATTATCCTTTTGAATCTTTGTTCACCAACTTGAACTTCAATCGCATGCCTATCATGCGTAAGACCCAACGTGCGGCAAGGCAAATCCAGAAAATTAGAACATGGGTTTTTGGTTAGCAATTTGTTGCTAGCCAATGAACAATAAAATACAAAATGAATTTCTGAAAGGAAATTTAAAATAAAATTATTCTCAACCTTTCTAAAATGTTTATCCATAATCACAGAAAAAATTAAACGTATACAATCTACGTAACTACGAGTACCATGAGTCTAATATTTCTATATCTTCTTTGTAAGGTAGGGTTGTAATTAATCTCACAATTTATCCTACTTCCAACACGCTGAGAACGTATGTTGGAATAGTATGCACACACAGTCTCTTGTTCATCCTGGGTTGAATCTCGAAACCGGTAATGGTTCGCGGGAGCTCTAACAGCCTCGCGTTGCATCCAGGCGGTGGCATCGTAAATCTGAAAGGGGGAACTAGAGATCTAGTGGTCTAGAATAGCGCTGGCCGGGTAAGCGGCGCCAATCGCGTGGAAGCCACCGCAGCCCTTTAACGGCGCAGCGCCCGCGGCGCGGCGGGTGAGACGGTGCGGTGCCCAAGGCCTCTTGCGTCACGGGCGAACGGCGGAGGCGGAGGCGGAGGCGGAGGCGGAGGCGGAGGCGGAGGCGGAGGCGGAGGCGGAGGCGGTGGCGGCGGCCGAAGAGCGGAGCCGGTGTCGAGGAATCGGACGGCACAGAGGCGGGCAGGCGGGTGAGTGGGTGGGTCAGTGGGTTGGCGGGTAGGCGCTGGTAGGGGGACGCGTGGGTTGATCGGACGCGGAGGAGGTGCTCCAGGGACAGGTGGTCGCTGGAACAGGTGGTCGCGGGGACAGGTTCCCGCAGAAGAAGGTGGTCGTAATGAGAGGGGCGTAGGCGGCCGGGGACGGGCGCGGGCGGGTGCGGACGAGGGTGGTGCAAGCTGGCGAGTGCGGCGCAAGCGGGCGGGTGGACGGGTGGGAGAGGGTAGCAGAGGCGGATGCGGGGGGCGTGGGCGGGCGGCGCGGGGGCGGGCAAGGGCGAGCGCGGGGGCGGGCAAGGGCGGGCAAGGGCGGGCAAGGGCGGGCGAGAGCCGGCGGAGCTGGCGGGAGCGGGCGGAGCGGGCGGAGCGGCGGAGCGGGCGGAGCGGCGGAGCGGACGCGGAGCGGGCGGGAGCGGGCGGGAGCGGCGGAGCGGGCGGAGCGGGCGGAGCGGGCGGGAGCGGGCGGGAGCGGGCGGAGCGGGCGGGAGCGGGCGGAGCGGGCGGAGCGGGCGGAGCGGGCGGGAGCGGGCGGGAGCGGGCGGGAGCGGGCGGGAGCGGGCGGGAGCGGGCGGGAGCGGGCGGGAGCGGGCGGGAGCGGGCGGGAGCGGGCGGGAGCGGGCGGGAGCGGGCGGGAGCGGGCGGGAGCGGGCGGGAGCGGGCGGGAGCGGGCGGGAGCGGGCGGGCGCGGGCGGGAGCGGGCGGGAGCGGGCGGGAGCGGGCGGGAGCGGGCGGGAGCGGGCGGGAGCGGGCGGGAGCGGGCGGGAGCGGGCGGGAGCGGGCGGGAGCGGGCGGGAGCGGGCGGGAGCGGGCGGGAGCGGGCGGGAGCGGGGGGAGCGGGCGGGGAAAGGAGAGAAGGTGGGGACGGGGGCGGTGTTGCGGTCGGCGTGGGTCGACAGGCAGCCTCGCTTTGACATTTGACACTACGCGGTTTCTGAAGTTATAACACGAAATACCCAAGGCCAAGATTAATTGTTCATTGTATTTCACGTGATAAAAAATAAATTATATGCACGGTGAGCCTCTCTCTCCTTGCACCTGGGGCTTGCTGTAGCCTCCAAGTACACCCAACGGAGGGAATTGGTTTAATCATAATCTTATTGTTTTGGGTTCTCCTATCACTACGTATAAAATCTTAACCAACGCCTCTCACCATATTCAGTCGCCTCCACCATTGTTCCCTAATATGAAGATGACCCTTATCATTCGTATAAAGACAATAGCAGGCCACTGCTGCGATCTTCTTTCTAGGAAATGGAAGAAGATATAAAGACTTTAGCCTGCTCCTTTATCAATTTTTTAGAAACCGTATTCGGCACTCACTGTCAACGTCAATGTCTTCGTCTAAGATGAATCGGAAATCTTCCCCCAATCGCCGGGAGGTGAATCCTCACTGGAAAAAAAGCACAGGAACTTCTATCAGCCTTCTTCAGTCCAAAATTGCACTTCATGATCAATTTTAATCTCACTAGATAGAGTCCATTATTCTCATGTGTTGGGCTTCAAATGTGCCTTTTTGTATTGCCAACATAGGCAAATACAGGAGGCCTGAAATCATCCATGGCACAGTCCCTGTATCCAGGCGTATTTCGTACCATTTTTAAAAGAACCGGACAGTTTCGAATACAAGAATTATTTTTCGAATTCTTAAGATTATTTTCCCTCACTTCTATTCAAGTCACCTTCAAAGTGTATCGGTAATGTTGTGAATCATATGATGTATTTATTGTCACATTTGCAATGTGTATGTGAGGGAGGGCGGGATTGTGTGAATAAATAACGGACGCGTCTACTGAGGTAAGTTCTGTACGTGAAGCGCATGACGCTATATCCCGGGAGGTGGCGATGGCAGTACTCTCCCCCACCCGGCTGAAACGTAAACCCGCGCCGACCTATGTGAAAGCTTGTGGGCTTTTCCCATCTCCAGGTATCTTCCACTCCAGAAGGACATCGCTCCATTCTCAACAAGCACTAAGCTCCCAACTGATTTCTATAAGTGTGGTAGAGTAGTGCATGCAAGTGTATACACTTGCGCGTGTAAAGAGAGAGAAAGGGAGGGTCGCGCGCAGTCGGTGGACCCTTCGTTGAGGCACTGTACCAGCATTTCTCTGGTATCGATTGGAGAACCTCGGAAAACTACCGATCAGAGCAGCCAACCGCTAATATTCTCCTCTAGACTGAGGCTGAATTTGACCCTGCTATGAAGTTAGTGTCAAAAATACGCCATTGTCAGCCTCAAACCCTAGGTCTTCCAGGTCAACTATGCTGCAGTTAATCGTTAATGCCGCTGAGCTTTTTGCAGCCGGTGCAAAGAGGTCTATTTGAAAACTAGTGGTGCTAAAACAGCTTTCTCGCCCGAATTTTCATGCAAAATTACGCGAAAAGTACTCAAATTTTCGAAAACTTGTACATGACCTGATTTCAAAATCTATCTTTAAGGACCAGATTTTGTTAACGAAAAAATTTCTCTTTAATATTTTAGTTGTAGAATAACTCCGAAAACATTGTGAACTTTTGCAATTCACGAAAAAAAACTTTTCAACGAACGCGAGACCTACACCATTCCTTTAAAAGTTCATGACACTATCCAATAACAAAATGTAATCAAAAACAATGGAGCCACATTTTTTAAACTTGGAAAATGTCCCACCGTCTTCGTGTAAGGTACCCTCAAAATTAAAATATGGTTTCAAATTCAGGAGGCTGCGACGTCAGCCACATCGATTGACGATTGAGGAATACACATTTTGGAGCAAATCGGCTGAATGATTTAGCCGCTAGCGTTGTTCACAGACGGACAGACAGATGTTTTGCCGTCATTCGGTTTTTTTTCTGTATCAAGGATCAACAATACATAGATTCTGGCTTCAACACGTGTTGGAGGATTTCTTTCTAAATTTAGCAACTGGATTTACCCAATTTTTCCTTACAAGTAATGTAAGTCCCTGTAATAAAATTTTTCCGCCGAAAATTCGCCGTTCTCTTCGCGCAGCATTACATAACTTTCTCTCTACTCCGCAGCGAGAAACTAAAAAGAAACAAATGAAGCTCTGAGAGTACCATCTCCGCAGGGTTCCTAGCGTCCAGCTGGTTGCGCGGAAGGTGTAAGGGGTGGGGGAGGCGCATCTCCCCGCCGCGTCTTGAGACGATGGCGGCGTCAACGGCGGCGTTGAGTGGGTCGGCAGGGGGGAGGAGGGAGCGCTTTCTCCGAGGAGCGTGACGCAAGCGCGGGCGGGGGCGGGCGGCAAAGCCTGTTCCGCATCCGGTGCGTAGTGGAATAAATCATTACCTTGAATTTATTTTCAAATAGTTGCGGTTGGCGTCACGTAAAAACAGATTAGTTGGGAAAACCACTTTTGGTTTTATTAGCAATTGCTACGGAGTGAATGGTGTATGAAATCCATCTACTACAATATTCCAGTTACCCTGTGGGTGAATGGTGGAGAATATTTTAACGTTTATTCTTCTCAAAATAATGATCACGTAATAAACGTGTTATTGAGTTGTTCAACTTTGTGACACCGACCGCAAATATCTTTCGGAAAAGAAGTAGTTTTCTTTTCTTCAAGACAGCTTGTCAAATGACAGGAAATGAATCATCGTTATCTGTCGAAAGAGTTAAATTTTATATTGATTTAATTTCGATCAACTACATTTCTTTTTCAGGAGGTATGAATAAAGAATTTATGAAAGAAATATGAAGTGCTTGTAAGTCAGTGACCGATGTGGTTCGAGATTTCTCTCACTGTTTCCGGGTGGTTCTGGACCGCGACGCTCCCTTGTTTTTGCATTAACCCAACAAATGGTTCCAAACATCAGATTCGTTTGGACCGCTTGTTTCATTAAAAAAATAACGATTAAGATAAAAATGATATCCATTCTTTCTGCTCATCTCATTCTGTTTACGATTGTGATCAGATATCACTCGAGTTCACGTGAAATGAAGACTGCCACGAGAGACGGATATTCAGGCAAATGTTTCTGGGGGACATGAAAATAAGTCACTCAAATTCAAAAGAATTGGAAATGCCTCAAAAGGAAATACATACTTTCATGCATTTAAAAATAAGAATAGAATACCTGGCACCAGAGAGATTTCCAGTTAAAATGATAGTTGAACGAATTGAAAGGTACACACTTTAGTCAACGTTCTAAAGAATCTTAACATATATTGATGCCTCGATGTAAAATAGTTTTGTAACCAAAAATTTGCGAAAATAATTTTTGGAGCGTGATGTAGATAAATGTAATTGCCTACTTTACAGTAAACTGCTCTGATCATTAATGGAAATTATAGTGATTAAACAATAATTCTTTAAATTGTATTTTCAAAGTAACTGTCTTTACGAATAAAGTGCGTGTCTATGAAATAGATTCGCAAACAAACGTTTATGTCACTTTTACTGCAAATACAACGTCATGGCATCTTAAGGGATGGTTATCAAACGAGGTCATTGAGGCAATGCGAAGAACATTTACACTTGTAGCCTCTTTAGCAGCAGTTTATTGTGAAGTTCCTATAACTGATACATAAGACAAAGGACTAACGTACATGCTGCCGGTGGGATTCTTATATTGTATCTTTTGGATCGTGTTGAACCAGTCTACCAGCTAACCGCTGCAGCTATCCTGGAAAGCGTTTACAATTTGCGCAACTGCAGTAACTATTGCAGACTAAAATTGCTGTATTGATCAGTAACATCTTCTCAAAAAAGTTGTTAATGTATATAATCTAATTCTTAATTGTGAATTATATCACTCGAACGTGAAGTAAAGACGTCCGCCCCACGTCATAAAACTGACAGCTCATATAAACGTAACGAGGAGCACAAAGTCAACGTAATATCAAGCGCCATTTTCTACGCCTGAAGAGCTCAAATTGAGCTGTTAGATGGAAGAAAGGGCATGAGAGACTGAATTTCTCCCATTAAAATGAAGGCAATTACGCGGTAGAGGTGGACTTCCGGCGGAAGTTCGTCATCAGGAGTGGCTGCCTCGCGACCGCTCGCTGGCGCCGCCAAGGGCAGAAGCGCGTGTTGCGGCGAGGGACATAACCTCAAAACGCATCTGACTTAGTTTTGATTTGATTTTTTATTTATTCTCGTCAAAGTACAGAAAAAACTATGTGACGTCTATGGGAAAAGTATAATCTGCAAGCATTTTCTTGAACTCCAGAATATCTTTTCTATTCTTTAACCATAAAAACTCGAGTGATTAACAAAAGTACTAATTAAATGAGATTATAAATATCTGATAACAAGACATCTTCGCTTCCGAGTTATGGAAAACTTACTTGCATCGGAGAATGAACTACAGTTTTATTGTTTTAGTATCGCTAACAAAATGGTAAACCATACACCCTCTTCTACTCCTACCACAACTTGCAGAAAAAAGAGCTCAATAAAACGTGCAAATTATAAAGATATAATGTGGAGTTATGCGGTAGATTAGCATCCAATTAAATCGAGGACATATTTGTGAATATATTTGTGAAAGAGCAAAAATCACCAAAACTAATTTTATATATAATTCTTGCAACATTTCTACCTAAAAAACACGTTGTAAAAGTAATCAAAGCAAAAATTGGAGCTCAAGCACATACTTTTTTATAAATTCTATTAGTAAAAATTTAATATGAAAATGTTCGAAGTAAAAAACAACAAAAATTTGAATTAAAAGTCTCTGAAAGATTTCAGAAAAATGATGAATTTAAACATTGTATGAAAAAGAGTATTTTTATTCCTAAGTCTTTGTGTAATTGTAAATTACGGACCAACTAGTGTTATTAACTCATTTTTATAAATACCCTTTTTGAAAACCTTTCGAGGATATTGATACTAGGTACAAAGCAGTAAACAAAATGTAGAAATCATACTGAAGTTTGGACACTTAATGGACTTTCATAAAAGTACTTGCATACCAGGCTACTTTATACCTGGAGAAAAGTGGAAGACTTCGTACCCTGGAGAGCTTATTTTTGAAAAAAAGTAAGAAAAAAATAATAACAGTGAAAACTATTACTTTCCTCCTAATATGTTTTAATAATAATATGTTCTTAAAAAAGCGTTATAGAGTTCAATGTTCACCATAGAAAAAAGACACGTAGCGTGTTTAAATAAAAAAATAAAAATTGCTAGAATTAGTAATATCTACTTCTATTGTTTAACATTAAAATGACATGGGGACCAAAACACTTCGTTTCTGTCGTAATAGCTACAACCACACTTGTACTTCATTACACAAAGAGCTAAAGCATCATCCAAAAGGGTAATATATTTTAAAGGTAAATTTAACAGCTTTCTACAATTATTTTGGTTGAATATATTTTTTTTCCAGGTTTGCTGCGCATACAAAAAATACTTTTACTGACAACAGAATATTACTTTTTTTTTATTACTTGTCATGTTCATTTAAAGAACTTCCGTGATTGTAATACGCATCATCGATCTATCACGAGAAGAGTGAGCTGTTATGAGAACTTTCGAACACGAAAGAATGTTCACGAGAAGAACGTCAGCGCTTACTGCTCCCGTTGTGGCCGGCGAAAATTGCGAAGAGAAATCAAGCTCCGATGCGATTGCGTGACTTGCCGCGGCAGCTCGCTCACTTGTTTAGGGTAGGTCAGATCCTGCTTCAAACGAAGGGGCCAGTTCCGCGTGGATTCTTTGGAAGTCTGCGAATTTTCGAGAACAGTCACAAGCACATGGAGGAGATGGTCTCCATTGTTTGCTTTGTATTTGAAAAGTAAAATTTTAGCCCGCGAAGAGAAACGGAGTTTTAAATTTTTGCTTAGATGAAAGTTTGGAAACGACATCAACATACTTGGTGCCGAAGAGTAAACAGTTCGCAATACGTTTGACAAGCTGTAACGTTCAAGTACTTTACGGCACAAAACACCTCATTTGTGCTTCGTAGGAACGTACGCAGTTCACACCCCTAAGGAGTGAACGAGTGACTCTTCTGCAAATTATCGCTTTCCCCGTTGTCTTTATATCTCACGATTTTGTTTCGGCTAATTTGCAAAGAGTAGGAGTACATTTTTGTTCTAAGGCATACCTGCTTCTGAATTTTTTTACCATTTATATCAAGTAGCAAGCAGGGCTATTCTTTATCTTCAGTTTTTGATTGTAAGTTCGTTTGCCTTTCACCAGTATCTAACATTCCTTTTAACAACGTTGTTTTATGCAGAAATACCTAAGTGTCTTCTTGCTACCAATAAAGATACATGTTATCCAAGTATTCACTAGTTTATGGTGTATGTACTGAAGACAATTTCTAAATAATAATGGCAGTGCGTGCAAGTGTTCGTAACACGGGCCAAAGATAATCATCGTACGCCGTACTAATTCAGTTTCATGCTCAACCCTGGAAGAGAGACTTTTATTTCTGCCGCCCCGCCTCAACACGCCAACAGAGGTATTTAACGGAAACATACCAGTATAGCGAAGTAAAGCTCGTTCCTCAGTTTGTGTTAACGCAAACACCAGAATATTATGACACAAGTCAATTACGCGTATTATTGAGCTTTACTATTACAAGAGATGGGTAAACGCCTAAAACCCCACTCGCTACAATGCCCCACTCACAGGGTCTGCTTTTCGTCTGTCTATAAACTCAATTTTAGTTGGTCACAACATCATTTATTTTCCTATGAGAATTGCTATGATACAAACATCACGTTAAATTGGAATTTAAAATAGCATTTTATGAATTATGAGAGGAGTGTAGTAGGTAAAGATGGATTAGAGAAAATATAAAGTTTTTCTAGACCAAAGAACTGAAGTATGGATAATGAATTTCATTGTAATTTTTTGAAATATTAGTATTAAAAATTCTGAGTAATCAACTTCGCCCAATGAATAATAGGCATTTACTTTGTTAATCTCCTTTTACTTGTTCGATTTCCAGAAGTTCCAACTTTGCAATTCATCGACTACACTAATGGGTGGAAATCAATGAAAAATATACTACACATCAGGGTCTCATGCTATCTGCTGACCAAATGTTACTGAACCACCAAAGCAAGAATCGAGAAAAGGTGGTTATAGTCTGACCCTAATACATCAAGTGGTACGAGCGCCTTCACTATTGTATATTTTACCATGACATTATATTGACTAATAAAATTAGTGCAATTATAGATCAAATTAACAGTAATGAACAGATTGATCCTTGACCTATTGATTCAGCGCTTGATTAATTGATTGTATGTCGATGAATTGATTCTATTTGGAAAATTTGTTTATAACTGGATAAACTTTTACTACTATATTTTCCAATCTTTTTGTAGTTGTTCGGTGCCTTTCTTACTCTTGTTCTTGCATCCGCTCTACTTCTTCCAATTCCTTTTACTTACTGATTTCTTGTACTCTCGCGTCCGTTGTGCTGTAGTAAACTTTAAGTGAGAATCAAGGTCACGTCGGAACACTCCTGTTTCCTCTCGCGCCATTGTTACGAGTGCAATTTTACCCGTGAAGCAATCAGCTGCACTTGCAGCAGGTCGGACTTCCCGTCAGCACGGTGTTTAGACGATGGAGCATTGACCTTGAACAATACTCTCTCGCGACATGTTAAGTCATTCAGCTTTTAAGCAAGTCATGTGTTACTTGCACAAAACTTCAAATTCTCTCCTTTTTTGACACAAAGAATGGAGAGCTTCTTTAATACTGTTGTTCTAAAGCTGGATCCAATGTTGGCCCTCGTATATATTTTCTTTCACGACGACCTTACTATTCGTTTGGTCGTCCTATTTATTCCCTGCTCCTAGGAAGATAGTAATCATATACCAGAGAAGAATGTGCAGGACAAGTGCAGATCATCGGATAAAATTGACATTTCAGTAATTGTGTACCAGCTTGAATAGTGCCCATTCGACTTTTCAATGATTCATCCAAATCGCCAACTTAAGAAATGGCAGACCAGCCATAGCCCAACGGACAAACGAGCACTTAACAACGCGACTGAAAATCTCAAAAGACAACTAGTATCTGAACGTAGAAAGGACATATTCTGCAAAGGAATATAATCTTTAACACCAACAGAAGCTTGTGATTATTCCTCATGAAAGGCAACAAAGTATTTAGAAAAATCACAACAACCTGTATTCGCAACAACCTGCGTTCGCAGGCATGACAGCATCCGGGTTAAAATCGGTAGCGAGAAAACTCATACATTTGCGACTCACTCGTCGTAAGTCTTCCAACCTTTTCCATCTGCAATATCAGCTGAAAAAGATACAACTATTACAGAATTCCTACACATTTCAATGCAAATGTCTGAAAAATTTCGATCTTTTACATCTCAAGAAATTCTAGGTATCATTAAGACAATGCATCCTCACAAGGCTTCCGATTACGATGTGGAAAGACTTTACAAAATCTTCCAAGAAAATAGGCATTGATTGCCTCAATATTTAATGTCATTTTGAGAATTTTCCACTTTTCATCCCAATGAAAAATTGCAGAGATTGTACTAATACAAAAACCAGTAAAGTCAGCACATAAAACGAGCTGATACCCAACAATTAGTCTCCTGACTGTCCTTTCCAAAGCATTTCAGAAGCTACTACTAGCGAGTCTTCCCCACATTCCGATACAGGAAGCGTACATCGTGGCCTATTAATTTGATTTCAGGAGACTTCATTCTACCATCGAACAAGTTCCCAGAGAAGTGGAATAAATACAGCCCTAGAAAACAAAACGTTTTGCAACCCCGTCTTATTAGACGCAAAAAATTATTCGATAAAGTCGGGCATACATGTCTTCTGTACAAGATCAAAGCATTGTTTCCATTTCCATACTTCATATTGCTCAAATCATACATATCATGCAGATTATTTCAAGTAAAATATAAACCAGTAATTTTCTGCACTATTTCCCATCTTATAAGGAGTACCATAAGGGAGTGTTTTGGGTCCGATTTTATATCTACTCTACATTGCCGTTCGACCGAAATCTGACAATGTAATGACAACAACGTTCGCGGACGATACTGTTGCTTTAGCAATCCATGCAGACTCGTACGAAGTCTCTAACATACTCCAAAAATACTTCAATAAAACGATGGACTGGTTCAAGAAATGTCTAACCGACATCCGTAGACACAACCTTTAATCTCGGAAGAGAAACATGCCCTTCAAACAAATTAATAATTCTGAAATCCCTAAATGTAAAACTGCAAAATACCATTAGAAACTGCAAAATGACATTAGATAGGCGGGAAAATCCATTTAGAGAAGAAGGGGATCCAACTATTAAAAGGACTGTAGGTAAGAATTCACACATGTCGCCGCAAAATAAAATCCTTATCTACAAAGTAATTTGAAACCAATCTAGACATATGGAAGCCAACTATGAGGTACAGTGAGCAATTCTCATATTGAAATACGTAAGTTTTCAATCCAAAACTCTCTATACAGTTCCTGAAACCCCTTGGTATGTATCCAATTTTACCTTCCATCATAATTACAACATACCAACACTAAATGAAGGAATCATCACCTTTAGCAATACGTACCAGAGAAGTTAAATACCTATAAGTGACATTATCCCTTAGATTTAATATTTAGATGCTAATCCTATCAATTATTTTTCGATCAACGGGTCAATTACTGAGTGGCCACTTCACCCGTGGAAAAATTATTGTTTACTCATTTTCCAAATATTCAAAGTATGAACAAATTCTAAAGAAAATAATTTTAAGAAATCGCCTTTTTCGTTTCTTTTCAGCTTCATTAATTTATGAAACGTATTAATAAATTATTATGTAATTTTTTCAGGATCAAATCATTATATAAAATGTGACAAATTGAGTCTAAAACAAGTTGACAAACAGTCATTATTGTACCATCTTTATGACTGGTTCGTGATCTGATATTTCCTATTAAATAGGATTCTAGATCTCCTCTCCACTACAAATACTATTTCCTTTGATATAATCTAACATTTTATAAGCAGTGAATAAGGATAACACATCTTTAAATAGACGTCCTGGTTTTTGTAATTATTTAAACATTTTTTTTCTTTCACAGAATTGAAAATTTATGTTTCTCTATCATCACTTTCTGTTATTCTTCGACTAGAACTAGGGACGATTAGTGACAGTGTTTCCCGAATCGTTTAACCTTCAGCCTTAAGAATTGATTCATTTGAGGGAGCGTATTATTTATCTAAATGAGAGTCACGCCTGAATTCTCGTTTATCTCCAAAGAATGCGTGGAATGATAATTATTATATCAGAGAAATTAGTGTGAAACTGCTGAGTAACCACCACAAAATTTTTCATGCAATGACCGGGCTCTGAACTGGCCTCTGAACCTTCCTCTATACAGAAGAAATATTGCAGTGCTGCAGCGGAAAACGGCGATTTTTCAACAGAAACCCTCGTGTGGTGGGACATCTATCACTGACAAATATATAATTTTGACTATTTCTAGTAAATACCTCCCAATCGTATATTGTGAAGCTAGAATAACGTTTTGTGGTCCTTGATACGGACAAATTGCCGAGCCAAACGTCCGTCGGTCCGTCCATCCGTTCTTCCTTCCATCCATCCGACCTCCCTTCCGTCCGTCGGTCCGCCCGTCCACCTGAAAACAACTCTAGCGGCTAAGAATTAGGCAGGATTTTCATCAAAATTGATATTGCCCACTCCACTTAGTCGATGTTACAGCTCCTTGAATTTAAAATTCATTTTTTTGGGGGGAGGGGATTTTTAAATAAAGTCTCAACATTTTAAAAATGTTCTCGAAACTAGCTCAATTTTTTTCATTTAATTTTTTTCTCGAAAAGAACGAAGTACGCCTATAAAAAACGCAGATTCAGTTTTCGTTAAATTTTCTGAATTTTCGAAAAGGGCGAAAGTTAATTGTTTGTCGCCGTCTTCCTACAACTACAGTATTGTCAGTCGATACTTTTTTGCAATAAAGTTTGTTTTTAAAAATATATCTTTAAAAAATGTCAATATTTTTTCAAAATGTGGGTCGTTTTTGCATAATTTTGCGTGGAATAGAAGCAATTTCGAACACACGATTTTCTCAAAAACGGCTCCAAATTTTATCTTCAATTTTTTTCTCATAATATGCATTATACGTTTGTAAAAATGGCGGAGGTTTCGTCTTCGTTGAACTCGCTGAATTTTCGGAAATTGTAAAAGTTACAAATAATGTGTGAAAGTATGTGATGTTGTAGCACAACTAGTTTTCATAACAATGAACTGTTCTTTGAACATAAGGCAACTTAAACATGGGAAGTAAAAATCCTGCCGTATGAGGTGGTGTCCGTAAAGAAATATAACATATGAGTTGTGCGTGCGAGAGCTACTATTCACAAAAATGTATTTCTGATTTCTAAGATTGTTTCTAAAAAACGGTAGAATTACGAAATAGTAGTTTCTACAATTAGTTTATAATGTTATGCTTTATTGCATGAGTACATGTTTTGAAAACGAGTAAAGTTAGGAGCGAGTGTTCAAATTTGTACGAATGCAATAAAGCAACATTATAAACGAGTTGTATACGCTATGGTTTTTGTATAACATCATTATAAATTTCTAAGAGAATCAAAATTAGTTTTATGAAACAACTCTCTTGTGACCTACAATCTAATACGTCATCATTTGTGAAGTAAAATGCCCGATTATGAACGATTTCTTGCAACAGAAAAGGTCGTGTATAATGCTCGTATACAAAATATTAAACACACAGTCGATAACATAAATAACAGACTCTGTTTATTATAAACCTCGGCTGTCTCTTCGATTAACAAACTTCAGCCGCATCTGTTATTTATGTATTATCGGCCTAATAACTAATGACTGACTGAATTACAAGTCACAGGCGTGTCATTTCGAAGTCATTCATCCATGTGTTACCTATAGGACGTGAACAGAGTAAACTGTCGCCCGCCGCGTGTCATCCGCCGCACTTGGAGTGTCGGCGACGTAAGAGGCGGAGTAGTGGTTCCGGTGCGAGGTTGCTGTGCGCCAACTGAAGCAGAAAGCGAGAGAAATCCGTTCCGCAGCTTGAACGCCTGGAGGGCAGGCGACGCTGCCGTCGTATTACAGTTTATGCAGCCTCGATGGGTATCGACTCCCGGAGGGGCGTCGCTAGAAGCACATTATCAGGTCATGGTCGCTAACGCAGGTACTGAAATATGTTTTGAAAGTTGTACACTCGTGTTTGCATAGTTATGCGGCGCAAGAAATGAGTATTTTGGTGAATTTTCATATACGCCTGTTCTAATTGTCTTGGAGCCTTGTTTGTGAATATCTAAATAATGCTGTAGAGAATAGAATTTCTTGAAATCCAGTTATAAAAATAAATTCACACAATGTTTTAAGAGACATTATTACTCGTATAACGCCACTGTCTTCTACATACACATTCAAATAAAATTTGATTAAATATTCGCTTACTAATACATCGTTTACTTTTGAATAATTCTTAGCGACCTTCCTAGCGGCTAGTTCCCGATCGACTAAATGTGCTGGTGAATTTCAAATTCAAGACCGTTTCTGCTAGGTGTACAAAGTTACATTTCATTTAACGGGAATTCTTCAGTGATTTTGTAATATATTTTGCATTTGTTTCTACTTAAAATTAATGTTTATCGAGCAAATTATGAACTATATAAACAAGACTGTTACCAATTGTGTGTGTAAGTGTGCGTAGATAGGAGAGAATAGGCAAAGAAGAGGAAATAGGTCTCGCGCGCGGTCCGTGGCCCGTTTGTTAGGGTACTGCTCCTGCATTCGCCTAGTGTTTATCGGAGAAACCACGAAAAACTACCGATCAGAGCACCCGACCATTCGAATTCTCCTTCAGACAGCGGCTGAATGCGCCCGAACTATCTCGCTGGTGTTGAAGGTCCTGCCGCCGTCGGGACTCGAACCCTAGGACCTCCCGGTCAGAGGCACTGCGGTGACATCAGCCCTGAGCCACCTCAGCCAGTGACATTTTAACATCCCACACTCTGCTAATTTATTGCAAATTCAAGAATTTTCTAAACGAAAATCAGCTCATTGTTTATAATCGTAATTATCGCATTTTATAGTTTGAGGGATGTACCATCCCCCCCCACTTACTTCTTCCATCTCAGCTTTTTCTCCATTTGCTACAGCAATTACCAAAAAACGCATCCAAAGTTCTTTTATATGATTTGTTTCTTGAAGTGAAACTAGGCAGCACTGTTTTTGCTGAGAAATGTTAAAGCGCCAGGTTTCGTTTGCTGGATAGGATGTAGAACTCTTGGTGTCACACTTTTACCGTGTATCTTGTAAATCCGCAAGTGATAGCTATGTCTGCTTCAAAAATAGAATAAATTGATTTAATTAACTGGTGTAAGCGATAAGACCAACTTTCAAGGGAAAGTGTGCTTCAGAAAAAGCTTCCTGTGTAAGAGAAATAAATTAAATAAACCTTCACGATACTAGATCATCATTAATCTGAAGTTTTATTCCCTTTAAACTTGTCCACTATCTTTGAAATTAACATTTATCTGGTTCAATCAATAGATGATAGAATCCGAGTCATCAAGATTTATTTTCTATTAGTTTTTGGAATGCATTTTCAAAGGCATAGAATACTATATTTTTCTACTAAAGAATGTAAAGATGGTAGCAAATTGTTGATACATAATCGTTTCTGAACCCAACAAAATGTTTTATTAATACTTGGTTTTATATTTATTATTTATTACGCACTTGTTCCTCTAACGATCTTAATGTGTAAAAAATAATTAAAAAGCTGTTATGAATGTCAATTCTATCATCAAAATCATTATCGTGGCAGTTACACCCAAATTCTCAACAACTATTTATCCAGAAGAAGAAAAAATTCTTCTGAAACTGATTCTTTTACCCAAACATACCATTTTTGATTCATCAATTTTCCTCTAAATATATTGAAAACTACTTGTGCTACAGAATGGCATAAACTTTCTCGCAGGAAAGTTTTCTAATTTCCTTCGTGTGGACTGACTTTACGGTCCTGGTCCATCCTCCTGCAAACTGTCATCTATCGTCCACCAAAGTTCATTATTTTGACATTTTCCCAACTTTTCGGTTTCCTAATAGTAGATCCAAAATATTACTTTAAGAATATTAAAGAAAAGTGAAACTTAGTCCTAAATAGAAATTTTCACTGAAAGATACGAAGCTGTTTTTAAGAAAATGGCGATTAAGCTTTACTGTAAATGCGAAATTTCAAGAAATTTATTAAGATTTCGAAAAACTTCATTTAAAGTCATTTGAAGCACTTCCACTCATGAATGCAATGTGTGAAATCACTCAAGAATGCAGTAATACAAATCGATGGAAATGTGCATATTGTCGGCGTGAGACATTTTTAAAAAATACAATTGTGTAAATTTTGAAGAAATACAAGAATACACCAAAATAAACTTTACGTCATATTAAACAGTGCCATTACTACTATCCGTTGGAAAATTTTGAAAAAAGGATTTGGAGCCATTTTTGAGAAATTGGCGTTTGAGCGTTTCTGAAAATGCGAAAGTATGAGCTTATTTGAAAAGAAAACTGTTGAGTTTTCGAGAAACTGGAGCAATGTGGCTTTTATGCCATCTTATAGGGTTCGTTTCGCACTAACCCTACCAAAACTTTATAGAAAAAATTAGGAGCCGTTTTTGAGAAAATATTGTCTTTGTTATTTTTTTTAATTGAAAATATTGCATGCACTTTTGCAAGAAAACTATTAAATTTTGTTTTTTAATATCTACATGATCTAAATGAAAGAACTATTTATGGACAACAAATTTCATGTGCAGAAAAAATATCTGTCTTCAATTTTATAGTTGTAGGAAGACGCTGAAGAAAATCAAACTTTTGCAATATTCGAAAATTCAGCGTTAACCGTGGAAATCGGACCTATGCCAGCAGGTTAAGTGTATTTTACTCTATTCTTACAAGAAATTGAAAGACATTTGGAGCCTTTTTGAGAAAATTTTGAAAATGTCTGGGGGGCTTCATGTAAAGTACCCCCAAATTTTAAAGAATGTTTATCAAAATTTCAAAGTTTCAATTTGAGCCAGATGGATGGGGGTTTATTCAATTTGGAAAAGATTGTACGCATGGTTTAGGTGCTAGTAGTTTTCACGGACAGACAGAGGGACAGACAGAGGGACAGACAGAGGGACAGACAGAGGGACAGACAGAGGGACAGACAGAGGGACAGACAGAGGGACAGACAGAGGGACAGACAGAGGGACAGACAGAGGGACAGACAGAGGGACAGACAGAGGGACAGACAGAGGGACAGACAGAGGGACAGACAGAGGGACAGACAGAGGGACAGACAGAGGGACAGACAGAGGGACAGACAGAGGGACAGACAGACAGAGAGACAGACAGAGCGAGGGACAGACAGCCAGAGGGACAGACAGACAGAGGGACTGACAGACAGACAGAGGGACAGACAGACAGGCAGACAGAGGGACAGACAGACAGGCAGACAGAGGGACACACAGACAGACAGACAGACAGAGGGACAGACAGACGGACATTTTGAAAAAAACACTCTTTCGGTATCAGGGGACCCCAAAACGTGTATTTCCGTTGAAATCTCCAAACGATTTTCAAACGATCATCTTCCAAACGATTTTCCGCAGCATTATATAACTTTCTCTATACTACGTATAAACTTATGTATAAGAAAAAGTAATAAAGCCATTTATACCATTGGCGCACGAAAATATTGGAACATCTAAAAGAATTGTCATTTTCTAGGGGGACAGTAAGTTTATACACAACAGAACATTTATTTCGCGCCTAGAAGACAGTGTTTTTTACTCTCCAAAACTTGTTAACAATTGTTATGAAATTTATTTCTATTTATCATTATAACTATTTTGTAAACAGACTTATTGACTTTAACAAAACTGACATTTTTTTAAAATTTGTTACTATCCTTGTGCACCAGCAGTATTATAAATTTGGCAGTCGAAGGTATAGGATACCATGTCCATTTTTGGCCGAATTGAGATTATTGGCACAGTTATATGGGTTTCTTGTCCTCTACCCCGATGCATACAACACAATATCCTAAATCAAGAATTGGCAGAGTTACAGTATTTTTAAATACCAAATAACGAAGTCCGCTTCCATGTCCAGAGTAAAACATCTTCAAACTTCTCTCCTGTAAAATGTAGTAAACGTGACATAATGTCCCATACCTCCGACCCCATAATTTATAATATTATAGTTAACGACAGTGCCTCGTAATTACATTATTTCTGGAAAGAAATATTGCAAAAGACTAAAAAAGGTTTTGTAATATCAGATTATCTAACATCAGTCATCTCGTTCAAGAGAAATTAGTAAGAAAGTATTGCTTTGTACTACCTCCCTTCTATGTATTTAAGTCATTTCTAGTTACCGAAATTTCATCATGTTCGTAGCGGGCGCTTTCTTAGCGGAACAAGAGCGGGCGAATCTCTCGCCCGAAATAGTTGTTAATGAAATCAGTGGAGCTTACGATGAAGCGCTTCTGCGAGAAACAATGTGAAAATCCGCAATCAAGTCGTGCACAACAACCGCGAAACAAGAATTACGCAAGGCGGGTATTTACGGGAAACTTAAATAGCTCTGCGGGTTCTCCATCCGCCCGCGCCAACGGGAGCGCGGAAGTCCTCGCTTCTAGGCCGCACGGGTGCACATCCGGCCAGAACATTATCGTCAGGAAAGAGCTTCTTTCTGTTATGACGTATTTCCATTTCTGTTTGTTTTCTACATTCATGTATCAACTTATTTTAACCCTAGAGAACAAAAGCGACCTGCACCAAGCACTACAAAGGCGTAGACTGACAGACTTCTTTGGGTAAAAATAAAGAAAAACCCATTTTTACAATGAAACAACAAAAATATATTTTGTAACTCCATATAATTATTTATCAATCCATTAAATTTAAAGTGTTTTGTAGATACATCAAAATGACTTGACTCTCACAGCAGACACTTGTTTAGTGCTGTCCACACATGGCTTTTTAGAAGCGTCCGCAAAAGTACCTTATCATGCTATTTATGATCGCCATCGTCCCATTATGATTGCTAAATGTTCAGAAGAACATTTAGCAACTGTTGCAAGGCAACAGTTGTTGCAAGGCAAGGCTAAATGTTGCAAGGCAAGGAGCTAGAATTATTTCTCATTATTTACAATAGTAGGCAATCTAGCGTCAAAAATATCACCGACGTAACTACAAAGGCGTAGTCTATTGAGCTACCCGTGTTAAAATGGCATGTACCGGAAATAGACAGGCGCACAATGTATGTGTATTTCACTGCCTAGTCACTTAATAAAGACTGGGAGCGGTAGCTCAGTGCATCAACTGATGTCACTGCAGCGCCTCTGACCGGGAGGTCCTAGTTTCGAGTCCTGACGGCGGCACGATTTTCGACACTAACTTTTAGGCTAGGTCGAATTCAATCGCTGTCTGGAGGAGAATTCTAGCTGCCGGCTGCTCTGATCGGTAGTTTTCCGTGGTTTCTTCGATCACCACCAGGCGAATGCCGGAGCAGTACCCTATCAAACGGGCCACGGACCGCGCGCTGTCCTTCCCATTCCTTGTCCTATCCTCTCCCCTTACACACACACTTACACTAACATGCACTACACTACCACGTATCCCGGGAGACCGGTCGGGAGCTCAGAGCTTGCCCCGGCTGGGGCGGTGCCCCGCTGGTGAGAGAGTCCTGGTTATGGGGAAACCCCACTAGCCGGCGGTAGGTCGGCGCCGGATCTCGCCATCCAGCGGGGGAAGATCACTGCCATCTCCCGAGAAAACATGCACTACACTAGCGGGACTAATGACCAGAGCAGTTGACGCCCCCGGAAACACGAAAAAATCAATCACGCAATAAAGGTATACAGTGTTTCAGAAACGGGGGGTGAGGGTAAGGGTGTAAGGGAAGCTTTCGGTACTAGTTGCTTCGTCTGGCAGATGACACCTTTGTAATGTAGGGTTTAAGACGCTTCTCCAATATGCTGCCAAATTTTGTGTTCAGAAATGGCATTTCTCCTATGTTAAACGGCATTCGAAAACCTTTAAATTCTATTTTGATTGATCAGTGATTCTAGGCGCGTTCACTGCTACGGTCCTTGGTCCCGTAAATGTAGTGTATGTTTTCAGCGCGGGCGGTGGCGGTGAACTTCCTCCCCTGGTTGGCGAGATCCGGTGCCGACCTACGTCGACTTGCAGGGAACTTTCCCCAACCATGGATCTCTCACTAGTGTTGCACCTCCAGCCGGGGCAGCTCCACGCTTCCATCTGGTCAATTCTCCTTTGAATTTTAAGGCTAAGTAAGTAATTTTAAGGATAAGTGACTTGCCCCTCCTGAAAAATTGTATTTTTTTAGTTACGTCACTTTGGCAATACGCTCTTCAATTGCCTTGCCAAGTTTAATTGTTCTTACATCATTAAATATAGCGGTATGTAGTGGATACTTCACAGTTTCGTTTTTGTTTGATTCTGACTTCTGTAAAATGGAATGGAAGAGGAATAGTTTGTTTTGATAAGTCTAAAGTGGATAAAAGAAGATAAGAATAATTTAAGGAGGGGAAGAATTCTTTACCTTTTTTCAATTTCTTTACTAGTGATGAACGAGTAACACGAAACAAAATTCATATTTTAACGTAACTAAAATCCTTGCAGTTTGATGTGCAGGAAATGATGATGCTTACGAAAAGGTTTTTAAAAGCCCACAAAAATAGAAGTTATTTGGGTGTCACAAGATATAATCTCCTGTTTTCATGAATCAGCTGTTACAAAAATGAAGGATTTTGTATTGCCAGTCTGAGATGTATTACTAGTATAAAAATGAACCATTACTTTGTCAGTCTCGTAAGATACGTGACGAGAACTTTATTCCCATGCGTCAGTCAAGCTACTCTCACACGTTTATTACTTTACGTTATGTTTAGAAATGTTTAATTTCCATACACTTGATATTTCTCTCTTGGAACACACTGATACAATGCATTCCTAGATTCTAGACTTGTTTTTATAAACACGATTTTTTTATTGGCGTTAATTCATATTTACGTTTCATTTGCGATTGTTTTCATTCAGTGGATGTCTCGTGTGTACACTGTACCTGTACAAGCCCTTAAAGGCAACACCTCATTTGCTTTTCTTTGACGTTTTGCCTCTTGCCGTTTATTAAATAAGTTACAGAAGATTTTCACGAAATGAGCTCCAATTTTCTCTCGATGGATTCCTATCCATTTTGGGTACACCATAAGCCACTGCGACCTACAGATTACACCACAAATATTGCGTAAAATGTAATCATTGTTAATGAGATTACTATTGACTGTGAATCGGTGCCTAACAGGCGTCAGAAAGAAAGTTTATGTACTTATCCATGATTACTCGGTAAGAGAGATCAATATAATCCATCAGTGGAGAAGTTTGAACGTAACAGATACAGAGAAACCGGCCTAACTTTTTTTTATCTCCGAGAAAAACACATCAATCCAAACCATACCCAATCTAACTACTTCTAGCAATTATAGACATATCATAGCATGAGATTATGCAGAATATTCCAGTATTTTTCGTCCAAAATATTTAAGGGTGAAACATTTTGAGAGAGAAAAGATAGTAGATTTCTCCGCGCCGTTTATCTCACATGTACGGAAAGACATGGTGCCCAATTTTTGTTCAAAGAAGAGTATATGGGATATTAATGTGAATGATCTTGGCTGTCCAGGTAACGCCGTGGGTGTCGCCACGTTACTTGTGGGCAACACAGCCTTCGACGCGGCGTCACCCGGACAGTCAAGATCATTCACATGGCTCCGGCCGCGGAAGCCTACACTTCATGAGATATTTATATACATTCTGCTCTATGTCAGCGTCAATCATAATTAAAATTAATAATACCATCAGGTTCAATGGGAAAGACGTTCTGTTAAGCGCAAGATGTTAGCGCTAATGTTCAGCATACAATGAAACTTGACGGCATTCGACCACGGATGTTGAAGACACCGAAATCTTTTGTCCCTGGTAGATTTAGTCGCTCAGAAAATATTATAGCCACTACAAAATAGCTATAAATGTTTTTTAAATGAAAAGGATACAATATGACGTGTGTCTTCAGTAGAGCTAATAGAGAAAATAACTTACAATATGCTTTCTAGACATTATAACCAATAATTCAGGGCAGGGCAAGGTGTCTCGTAAGTGGAGAACAACTAATATGATTGTCGTACGGAAATACCTTGAGGAAAATTGAAACTTTTTCTGAAAGAGTTGATTTAGTTCACATAGTAGTAAATCAAACTCTATTCTGGATGAAAAAGGGTGCTGCGATACCCAAACTAATTGATTTACTATTCGTTCAACATATAATGCTTAATTTAATAGAAAAAGTTTGGGCTTTTTATTTTTATTGATTCGTTTTGTCATTTTTATTAAGTCAAGTTGCAATCTATTAAGAGTATTTCGTAAGTAAATTGGTCCCATCGTTTCTCATTTGTGGGAATAATAATGAATTTTGTAAAGGACTGTGGGAACGCAAAACAAAATTAGCTACAATCGCAAGTACTTCAACGACGACAAAATCTGCGAGGCGCCGAATGTATATCCAATTTCAGTGGCCTGACCTTGCGAGCGTAACCCCGGAGCGGTGTAGGTATTTCCGAACAAAGGCAATCATCTGGAGTCATCAGGAGCAATCATTGGTGGCAGAGGCGCGACGGCGTGCAAGCCCAGCGTTTCCGGTTTCCTCTCTGCGTATAAAGGCCCTGCGAGCTGCGTGCTCCTCATGCAAATTCTGCGCTCCGTCCGACTGACTGGGACGCGAAGAACCTATCGGGCAACATGGCTGCCGTGGCTGCGGTAATGGCGGTCGCCTGCTGCGTAGGGTTGCTGCCTTCTAACGCCCTCGCTGCTGCTCGGCCCCCGGCCGCGGTGAGTTGCATTCTCTTTGAATCGTTTTTCTTTCTCTCTTTCTTACTCGTTATTTCTTTATCTTTCATTCTTTCCTTCTTTCCTTCTTTCCTCCTTTCCTTCTTTCCTTCTTTCCTTCTTTCCTTCTTTCCTTCTTCTTACTCTTCTTTCTTTATCTTTCATTCTTTTTAATCAGTAACAACGTATTATGCCGACCTGGATGGCCGAGGTGGCTAAGAGCGAGTACCGACTCAGCGCTTCGGTCCGAAGGGTCGCGGGTTCGAGTCCCGCCTTGGGCATGGCTGTTTGTTCCTTGACTTTGTGTGTGTGTTGTCGCGGAGGGCCTCGCGTTCTGCTGACCCCAATCAGACACAACGTATTGTGACACATAGACTATTCCTCTTGTGAAATTAAAACCAATAATGTTCAACTACACATAAAAAATGCCTCGATCTGGGTGGTATATTTCGAAAAGTTTATCGCTCTTTCTACCGGATTTTTCTTACCGCTCCTGCCTAGTTCCTACTGACCAATAATAAGCTGCGACTCATGTATCTTCCGTCATGTATGTTCATGTATGTTCCGTTGTTTGGTTGCGTTACATCGATGTAACAGTAGAGTTTGCGTTTTATAGCATAAAAAGATTGTGTGTATTCGGTCATTAAATTGGAATCGACAGAGTATGTAACAAATGCAAATTCACAATAACAATAATAATAACAATAACAATAATAATAACAATAATAATAATAATAATAATAATAATAATAATAATAAATGGCAGTAAATGTACTGAATAATACATTAAATATTTGTAAGAATAAACAGCCTTTACCTCTGTTACCTTTTGAATTCCCGATCTGAATAAACGTTTTTACTTCAGTCGTTTGAAACATACCAAACGGTTTCATATATTATTTAGTGATATCGTCTGGTTCTGATGTGCTCCATAATATTTTCTCAAGAGTAATGAAACTCGCTAGACATATCTCACTTTTTGTTAATTGTGCACGTTATGCTTTATTGATACTATTTCTTCTACACTCCGACTTTTCTTCTCCGAGAACTTGCGCTGTAAATAAAAGATTCACCAGTGAATGTTTGCCTCTTTTTCTGTAGGAGACGAAACATACTACAGATGCCCCAAGTACAACGGAGGCATTACGCCCTGCACCCAACTTCACAGCTATCATGGAGCAGTGCAACGAGACCTTCAGAATAGACATGAGTAAGTGGGGAATCATACAGTCTACTTTTAAATCCCTCGCCACGGTCTGATTTCTATGCGTTTAATACGTTTTAGAATAATAAAAGATGCCACTGACGAAGTACCGCATCCGCTGCATTTTCATACAGAACAAATGTCAATGAAAATCAGTCAGCATCCGAAAGCCATCTTCCTATAAATGGAAATAACTTTCTCGCTACAAAGTGTGCGTATCTATCAGCAATTGGAAATAAATGAAGTTGCAATAGCTTAGACTCGAGGTGAATATAGATTATCTAGATGCAAAACTTCTGCAATCGGTCAGACTTCTGTGCCAACCGGCTCCGGCACAATCAGGTTTACTCATTTCTCACACGGTGTGTATTTTTTTCTGCAAAACGCGTTTGTACTAATGCCACTGTTTACTTACAAATAATTATAAGTGTGTAGAAAATCCAATTCGTTTTGTTCATCAACACAAATCTATTTGCTTTTACAATATTATCAAATAATATTGCATTTGATAAATTGTTTTTGTAAGTATTTGTAATCACATTTACGTAAAGGTTTTCAGTAACTGACTCATTGATAATTATAAATTTGTTATGCATTACAAAATATAACAATAATTGATTTTTTATTTAATTTTTCACAAACGATAATTATATTATTTTGATATTTTTCATGGCTTTTATTAAACTTAACTAATAAAAATTACTGTCAAATGAAATGTGTACTCCACAGAGTTCCTGCAGGAATTGAATAACACTGGCAGCTTCCGAGAAGAGAAAGATGAAACTCCAATGGTAAGTAGAGTTTATAAATTTAAAAATATATTGTAATTTATGCAACAGTGTTGATGATTTAATATTATAAAAAAATTAAAATATATTGTATTATAATTATTACATTATTTATTCTCAAGCGTTGTTCCACTCGCTTTTTAATTAATTTCTTCGCTAATTGTATTGCATTGCATTCTTTTCAGTGCTACCTCCACTGTATATTTGACAAGGGCGAATTAGTAAGTATGCGACTTTTTAATGTCAATGTATATTATGTGTGGTGGCTCATATTACGTATTGTCATTTATTACTACTCAAATATCAAGTGTAGCTCATTCGAGAGTTCTCAGCATTCTCCGTTTCGTGCATCCCTGTCATCTAATTTAATGTCGACTATCTCGACGCTATAATGAAGCATAAAATACTATTTATATACCTACCTATAATTTGGGAGAAATCCGCTTAAATCTGCAATGAAATGCATGGTCAAATCTTCGGCGCACTTTCTCCTTTTTTCTAGTGTCTACTAGTCATAACATCTTAGACCGCCAACAAGGATAATAGTTTTCTAGTATTCTGTCAATTACTAGTTAATGTACGATAAAATTTCCTGGTCACTGCACTTTTGCTGAAAACAGCTTGTAAAGGAAGTGGCTGTCTCCACAAGTAAAATAAATTGTGACCAACAGTGCGTAGATAGATTTAGCATTCAACGAAAGCAGTGCGATTTAAATAAAAATATTGAAGCAGAGCTATGTTTGCAAACTCTATGAACGGGATTTCTAAAGAAGGTAGACCTTAATTCAGACCGGACAGCAAATTGCTGAACTTGTGGAAATTACTTCTTGAAATCAAGATAATCTGAAGCAGAAATGTTACCTCCTTGCTCGCCGACGCATTTCATCACACACATAAAACATGATCGATATCAAATATATCCCTCAATTTACGGCATGACAATTGGCAAAGATAGAACATGTCACTAAGAGTAAGAGCTTGTACAAACAGGACATGTTGTAAATAAAAAATACGCAGCATTTGTCGCAATCGGGAAATATTGATTTCATTTCGTACATATTTTACAGCTTCCTGCACTTTGCGTCGATGAAGGCCCAACTGCGTTCTTGCGTAACATCCTATGTACAAGGCAATAAACAATGAACTGCATCATGCCGTGAAAACATTCACCATTTGGTGTTTATAACCTAAGACATCTTATTGAAACTTAGTACGAAGCAATAGTAGTTAGTGTGTTCTTATCACTACAGCATTGTACTATACAAATTAACATTACCGTACAATAAGGATTGAATATTTGGTGAGGTATTGTGGATGTTACATAAAACGATTATTAGCAAACGTATGAAGAAAACATATTTTGAAACTTAAAACCATTAATACTTCCACAACTTAATCATTAGATCTTCATTAGAGAGACTTAAAATTTACAATACTTCTTGCACCTGAATGCAAAATTTCGAATTGCAATTTTGTTTTTCCTATTAAAACTGGCCTCTAATTAGATGCCAACGCACACCTTTTCCTCAGCCATGTTCTTTCCTTTTCTTATCCCTATAGCTCGCAACGTCATTGCGACTTTCGAAACCGTCACTGTCTCACCTGTCCCCGACCTTCCCTACTACTTCGCGCATCTCTGTACTTCCTCCCGTCACATTCCTGCCGATTGATTCATTAGATGTCGCTCTTCAACTTGATTCACTGCTTTCTCTGCATCGAATGTCGCTACGGAAGGCGCGCCTAGAAAGTGCAGTTTACCCACACGCGCCTGAAAAATTCCACCGCTACAAAAGTGCGGAGTACGCACGTTGGGGGCATGCGATTGTATCAAAGGCTCGACCCCTCTAAATGTTTGAGACCGATTTTCTCTCCTCTAGGAGAAAACCGGGCGAGGTGGCTCAGGGCATCAACTGATGTCACTGCAGTTCATCAGACCGGGAGGTCCTACGTTCGAGTGCCGACGACGGCAGGACTTTCTACACTAATTAGATAGCTAGATCGCGTTCTGTCGCAGTCTGCAGGAGAATTCTAGCACCCGGCTGCTCTGATCGGTGATTTTCCGTGGTTTCTCTAATTAACACCAGGCGAATGCCGGAACAGTACCCTAATAAACAGGCCACGGATCGTGCGCGATCTCCCCTTCCCATTCCTTGAGAGCGTAGGCTTCCGCGGCCGGAGTCTGAATGTTCTTGGCTGTCCGGGAGACGCCGCGTCCAAGGCACAGGTACAGACGTATCGTCCGCCATTCTGCGACCTTCCTCAGGCATTACGCCCTGAGGAAGGTCGCAGAATGGCGGCCGAAATGTTCGTTCCTGTGCCTTGGACGCGGCGTCTCCCGGACAGCCAACTTTGACAACCATTCCTTGCCCTATCCTCACCCCTTACTTACATACATATTTATATGAACTACACCACCACACAAGCCAGGACACCAGTCGGAAGCTTAGAGCTTGCTCCGGCTGGGGCGGTGCCCTGCTGGTGGGAGATACCTGGTTGAGGAACACCCCGCTAGCCAACTGTAGGTAGGCACCGGATCTCAGCATCTAGCGGGGGGAGGATCACAGACACCTTACGAGAAAAAGCATGCACTACATATACGGGACTAATGATCTTAGCAGTTGACGCGCCCGGAATCACTAATCAATCGATCAATCCGCTAGGAGAAAACTACTTTTTTTTATCGAGGTTAAGGGAATGTTTATTCTTTGGTTGAAGCAATCACGAAGCATGTCGAAAACTTTTGGAGGAATCATTTTATGCAACGTTTGTTATTAACTAAAAAACAATCAAGGATTGCCTATATGATGTATTTTTGTAGGACAGAGGTATCACCAGAATGTTTAAAGACAATCAAACCACTCGCATATTTTAAAATAAAATTATTTTTATTATCATGAATGCACTAAGAAGCCCAACGTTTCGCGAGATAATGCGGTCACATCATCACGTAATCTGAAATTAAGCAGTTATAACCATTAAAACTGTTTCTTTACTACAATTGTTTTAAATTGTAAATATGAAATGGGAAACAAAATGCAAAAGCAAATCATGATTTAAAATTAGAATCAAAAATTGAAGGTTAAATACAATATGTAAAAAACAAGAAATAAAACATTTATGAAATCAATAAAAACACAAATGATATAAGCCTTGGCGACCTTCATTTATCTTTCTGATTTCGACGATAGTGATCGATCTCAGACAAGGGGTCGTTTTGAATCCATTCCGTTTTCACTTGAATGTGTTTTCCAGTTTGTGACATATCTTTTGTGTGTCTTTCCTTTCATTGTCTCAGGTGAGAATTGTGCTTCCTACTTATATATTTATACACCATTTGCGTTTTTTTATTCATTCATTTCTTGTTTTTGGTTATTGTATTTCACTTTCAAATTTTAGTTCTATTTGTAAATGTTTCTTTTCTTTTGCATTTTTATTTAGTTTAAATTAAAAAAAATGAGGTAAGAAACAGTTTTCTTCTAACTGCTTGATTTCAGACTACCTGAAAATACGGCCACATTGTGTCACTAAACACGGTTTTTTTAGTGTATATATGATTAAACAATGTTTTAAAATAATTATTATAACTGTAAAATCTTAAGGAAGATATTAAAAATAAACTTTTGGCGCATCCACACGACCAAAGCGCGAAGTAGGTTTTTGTAGAATATAAAATGGTCGTGTAAAATCCTCCGTGCCTGGGGTGATCAAATGCTGGCCCGTTGTAGTGGCTCTCAAGCTACTCCCCTTTCACAATACTAGAGCCGACCCGCCTGAGCGTTCGCTCACCACTCCCATTGGGCTAACTCGTTATACAGCGGACCACATCGGTGGCTGAACCAAGGTAAGCCCATTGGACCGCCCACTTCCGCAGCCCTGCCATTTCATTAACCTAAATTTTCAACATAAAAGTCTATTGTAATTTTTTTCTGATAGTTTTTTGTACATTTATAACATCCATCACATTTTTTAATGAAAGTAAACAATAATTTATATGTAAACCCTCTTCAGATAAAGCAAAAGTGGTCAGAATTCCCCAATACAACGGGCTGGATTTGCTGGTACGAGAAGGGAGGGAGAGGAAAGGAGAGACATAAGTAAGGAGGGAAATGTATTTGACATGTGTAAATAAAAAGTACAATTGCATCGTCGCGCATGCGCAGATGGACACAGACGGCACGTTCAACGTGGTGCGTGTGAAGGAGATGTACCGCACGGGAACGGAATCCGAATCTCGCCGAGCGCAGATGGACGACATGGTAGCCATGTGCATTCTGCAGCGGGGTGAGTATATCACGTAGAACCAATTCAAAATGTTGTCATTTAAAACAATTATGTTTTTTTTATAATAGATTTTTCATTTATGTTGGATTTAAATTGTTTTTATACGCTGCTTTATAACGTATTTAATAGATATACTGAATGCCTTCCTTTACTAGAGAAATTTAGTAGAAAAATAATTGTGCATATGTGGAGGCGTTATCTTAATAGTGGTACAACAACTCTTTTTTGAGAAATTGAGTTAACTCCATTTTCAGGTTCGCGCAAGTGTTATACATTTATTCTGAAAGTCAAAGAACTCCAAGTTCTTTCTGTGAACGACATAGCGCATCACAATAAAAGTGAATAACAGGAGATTGTATTGTTTATTTTGATAGTGGTACAACTCCAGTAGTACGGCTACGTGGCTTTCTACAAGTCTCATGATGAGTGATTTTCGAGATATAGCGTCTGTAATGATATGATAAAGAGTTTTATCCAGATTTGGTAATAGGGAAAACGAAAATTATATAATTATATCGTACATTTTTTATTTAACACAGAAATTAAACTTAATGGTCTGAGTGTTAAAGATCTTCAAAAGTCTGTAACAAGAAGGAAGAATAATGAACAAAATGATATTTGTATCTGGCTAAAAATTAGACGGATTAGATTTGTCAAACAGAAGTCTTTTATAATTATGTACAATTAAACTTTAAATCAAGACATTGGTTTCTACACAGTAAACTGGCTTTACTACACACAAATCACCAAAGAATGAGGAAGAAAACTTAAATATCCCACTTCTACAATCACAGCAAAGAAAGATTAAGGAGAAAAACAGGATATGCTTGATTTGTTTCCATTAACTCCAAACTTTAATCACGCTTATTTCACCGATCTGCAAGTAGGAACCGAACGATTTCAAGAAGATGAAGAAAACTGAATGTGCATCAACAGTAACATTAAATTAACATTTAATCTGTTTTAACAAATCGATATTGCGTTCATTTCCAACTTTTTTTAGAATGCCATCTACCGATTTGGCCCACCAACCTCATTTTGAAGGTGGTATAACTCATTTACACCCCAATATTCCGCGAAGCATAGAGTATACTTATTCATATCATCTTCAGACGAAAAAATAAATATTTTATTCGGGAAAATCGCACAATATTTTTGTATAGCTCCATCCCCGATTTTTTTATAACCATTTAACTTTACACTCAATATCTCGAAATGAGTGTCAATGGAGTTGTACCACTATTAAAATAACGCCTCCATGTGTTATTGGGTTTTGTGAGGCTGAAGCGCGTCTCTGGGCATGCACGTAACAAGACTTTTCTCTCTGGCAAAACATGAGAATAGCGTAATCCTAAACCATAAGTTCTTGGGTTGCAACACTGGCACAACTCAAGAAACACGAATTTCGAGTTATTTCTGTAATTATATAACATATTATTAACAGAACTTCTGTTTATCCTTTTAGAATGCTTACTTCATAAATGACTTATTATGAAGTGTGTGATTTCTGCATTTCAACTGTCAGCGAAAACATTAAATAGTTTATCTCAAAACTTCATTATTCGAATTCTGCCAGTATAGACGCCCATAAACGGTACACATTGTTAACATCCTTGAAAAGCACTTATGCCAAACAAGATTCTTTTAGGGCATTTAATTAAATTCAAAGCATTATCATCTATTTTTAGAATAATATTTTTTAGTTATATGTGAGTGTGGGATCTTGCGGGTTTCCGCGAGGTTTTAAGTTATACTATAAACTGTTAGTCTTCATGATTTTACCAATATAGTATACTCGTATAGTTCTCTCGTATATAACTATACTCGTATAGTTCTCTTGTATTCTCAGTCTTCTTGTTAATGATAATTTTACTAATGTTTGGTTTTGCAGATGAGACCGATCACTGCCGCCGTGTTTACGGATTCGTTAGTTGTCTCATGACTGAGGTAAGTGTTACGGCAGCGTCTATATGCACAAGTTTGCACAAACATTTTCTCAAAGGCTCGCAAACACGCATTTTGGGGGGAAATTTTCTGGTGATAAAGCTCGTTTCAAAGTAAAAAAAAAAGGTTAAGTTTGTGCGATCTGTTCACGAATGTCTTTTGTCATTGTGTATATAAACGACTTGTAACTTTACGATTAAAGATAAAAAGTTATACTATATTATATATAAGTAATTTAAAAGTAAAACAGTAACAGTAAGTATGTCCAAGTCTTTCTTATTATGTTTTGTGGATGTTTTTATCGATGCACGTTTGTTGAAATAAACGTTTTATCAAAAGAATCTCGCATGAAGTCACCACCGTTACTATTTGAGATTTAGCTTCCATCATCAAATGAAACGAAGGTAAAAACTGTTTATTTATCAAATTTTTCAAAATAGACAGATAAAATTATTTAATATATTTTGTCAGAATTTTGATACTAAAAAAAATATTATCGACAGAATTGAGAAAGCAAGTGTATAACATTAAAAAATCAGGCAATTTGAGAAGAATCGACTTACTCTAAAGTGTTACCAGAAATGTTTTCTATTTTTAATTCCGGTTAATGCCGTTCTACTTCAATCATGAGCACCTCTTATCCTCAGACAAGAAAGAGCACTGCATGCCGCCAAGACAACCAAAAACTTTGCCGCCCACCAACCGAATCCTCCGAGAACGCCGAATAAGGCAAAGGTAATGGAAACTGATTCGTCCACCGTGGTGCGTGGAGCGTGAAACGTGGCCAGTATTTTGATGACTAACGACTGAATCCAATCCACAGGAAATCATTCGCTTCGGCACCCCGATGACCCACGGGGTGCAGCACGACGCCTAAGAAGACACGTCGCTCTGAAATCGCCACGGTCAGCGTGGAACTGCTCTTGGAGACACGGGGTCAGCAAAGCAACATGTCCACACAACTTAAGAACTCTCGCTTGGAAACATGATTTCAAAACTGCTAGCCTTTCTACTTCTACTGCATATCCAATTCATATTAGTTTTCTCTCAAAAGGCGATGTTTATATTTTCCTGTAATGTCAAAGAACGTCGACATGTATCCCAAAAGCACAACGCCTGCGATAGCACACGAACAAATGCGACTGTAGCAAGCACAGCAGTGCTTCAAAAAACTAATAAATACACCAGCAAATTCCTTTCGTTTTCATTTCAATTATTCCAGGTTGCCTTTCCTTCTCAAAAATCAATATTTGAATTGATCTTTCGATAGGTACTGCAGTTCCCTCCTCTCCACTTTTAGTGTACTAGACTAATTGCATTGATGTCATCAATGCAGAAAGGATAAATAAGAAACTATGATTAATTTGTCTAAGGCTTCCCATACCCAAGTATGTTCATTCTACTAGTAATGTAGGTGCTAGTCAATACAGCTTGATTGTAATTATTACAATCTTATGGGCCACCAACGGACGAACGAGACTGACAGAACGAGAGAACGAGGGAACTCAGAGAATAGCTTGTTGGCGTCGAGAATAGCCAGTTGTGATGTAATTTTTTGACTTTGAAAGGACGAGGGTAAACATTTCGTATATTTTTAGTTTGTTTCACCACAACGTTCAGAAATGACCACCGATTTAAATGATTTCTTTCTTTCTCCGAAATTTTCGTTGAAAAAATTGGAACAGATTTTGAGAAAATGTTGTTTAACCTTTACTGTAAATGCGAAATTTGAAATACTTTTTCACAGAAAAATTTTGAGTTTTCTAGAAACTTCATTGAAAATCGTCAGAAGCTCTTCTACTCACAAATTAAATTATGTACGTATATAAATCACAGGTACTGTAACAGCGTGTAAAAGTTAGGGGCGTAATAGATATTTTAGAAAAATTACATTTGTGTAATTATTGAAAAACAAAAGAATACATCGAAGTGTCATGTTACGTCATGTTATTCAGTCAATTTAGTACTATTCAATCAAAAAAAAAACCTGAAGAAAAAAACGTTTGGAGCCGTTTTCGAAAAACTGGCGTTTGAGCGTTTCTGAAAATGCAGAATTTTGAGCTCATTTTCACCGAACACTTAGTTTTCGAGAAACTTTATGAGATATCATTTGAAGCTCTTGTTCTAACAAATTCAATAATATATACAAATGGCCTTTAAGGTAAATATTAACGACGTCACGTTGCAATAAAATATTTTTCGAAAAACAAAAGATAACAGCAAAAAGCCATTTATGTCATCGTATACAATGCATTTTGCACTCTCCCTGTCAAAAAGTCAACAAAAAAATTAGAGCTGTTTTTTGAGAAATTCTTGCTTCGATATTTTTAATATTGCCCATATTTCACTCAAAATTGGGCGAAAACTACTAAAATTTTCAAAAACAAAAAATGTGCCTAACGTTAATGAAATGACTAGTTGGAGAACAAATTTCATTTGAAGAAAAACTAGCGGGGCTAAAACTGCACGTACTCACCCATGTCATCTATTCCTTTTCACTAAAACTCAGTGAAAGTCGCAATTTAAAATGGGTTTTAAATAATTTCTAAAAGATCAATTTTAAAACTTGTAACAAAAGCTCGAAGAAGAAACGAACAAAGAAATATGAAATAATATACAAATTCTAACTTGCCTAGCATCCAACTGCTTAGCATCATTATTCATTCTACGTTCAGGAAACGCAGTAAATTGGGAGCCGTCGACCATTTTTGTCGCCAAACTACTAAAAAAATTCTCATATTTTCGTAAACTTCAACTTGATCTAATTTGAAGATGTTTTTGATAGATACAGTTCATTAAGAAAAATATGTATGTTTTGCAAATATTTGTAGTTGTAGGAAGACGCCGAAAATATTTTGAATTTTTTTCAATTTTCGAAAAATCAGGGTTTTCAACAAGCATGAGACCTGCACCATTCTCTTAAACGTCCTTCAAACTATCCAACAACAAAATTTAACCAAATCGATGGTACCATTTTTTTGATAATTTTGAAAATTTCCGAGGGACTTCATGTAGTCCCCCCAAAATTAAAATATTAGTTTCAAATTCAAAGGACCGCGACATCAGCCAGATCGATTGGAAAATATAAATATTGGAGAAAATCGGCTGAACGGTTTAGCCGCTTTGTCCACAGACGGACAAACGTTTTGCCGTCAACCGATTTTTGGATATCAAGGACCCACAAAACACGGATTCTGACAAAACGTGTTAGAGGAAGTATTTTACTTTGTATGGGGTCACGATTTATTTACATTTTCGTTACCAGGACCTGGCGATAAGAGATCTTCTGTCGAATATTCCGTTTTCTCCCGCAACATTACAATAGCTTCTTTATACTGGGTAAGCAGTAGCAAGAAAGTAATTTTTTTTTAAATCTTTTTTTTAATCAGTAGTTTAGCACAATTTTGTATTTTCGAATTTCCCGCGCTCTATTTGCTAGTCTTCAGCAGATATTAGATTGAAATGCGACAATGGAATTCCGCACCACGACCCGCAAGACAATTGGATATCTGAGAATTCCTTGTCATAATTGGGAGAAATAATAAGTGGACACGCAGTTTTAAATGTCAGATTTGTACTGATATATTAGCTTTAAAATAATTAGTTTTCGTACCTAATCTTCTCTGATTTGTAACGAGTTTTACAAGTGATAACACAGTCAATATAAACGGAAATTCGGTATGATATTACGCGACCATTACAAAAGACGAGAATGTATGTGCTGTTGTTGCGCCACTAGTTTTACCTGGAATTCTAGATTCTGTATTCTTCAACTACGCTTTATCTAAGATGCAACGTAGCTACGATTTCTTGCAACTTTAATGTTTTTCAAATGATGCTCGGGATCCAATTCACGAAAAAATATAATGGGGGAAAGAAAAAACAGCTTCTGAAAATTAAATTTAATGGAAACCTACACGCATAAATGTTACCTAACAAAAATGTTTCTTATAAACAAAATTTCGAGCCCCAATACTAACCTCTTACAAAAAACGTGCATGTCTAATTCTCCCGCAACGTTAATTACGTTCCTGTTTAATTTAAAATATTGTGTGTTCTGATATTGAATCATCGCGCCTATTTGAAGTGTTCATCATATTACGTCATTGTACTATTATTTTTTTCAATTTTATTTTTATCCTTTGTATGTAATTGATTTCTAATGGTAATGCTGCAGTCTTTTAGACAATCTACTCGCTGAGCAGCGGTAATTTTGGCAAACCTGTTGTCAGCAGCGTCAAAATATTACGTTAAAACATCAGGAGTAATAAAACAGTAAGAATAATGTAATTGCATATTCTATATATTTATATGATGTAAACAGAACCTCACACAATCATAACTTTTTTAAATAATACCTATAATGTAAACAATTATGCTCATTAATAACAATTGAGCACAGTATTAACCTGTTAAGATTAGAAGCAATTGTGGAATATCTGAATATATTTAAAAATACCATCTTCTCTGTACAAAATGACTTTCCAATTTCAGATTTATAAATAGGTTCAAAACAAGATCAGAAAAATTTCAAACAGGCCATACAGTGCATTATTTGATATTATAGATATGCCTTTTAAATACAGAAATGTTTTTATTTAAATATTTTAAACTGAACAAATTTCTTTGGCTTTATTACTTCAATACAGAAAGACAAACACAGAACATTGCACAGAAAGAATCAAAAAGGTACTGTGGTGACACTCAAATCCAATGTAATATAACTAAGGCATGAAGTCTCTCTGTTAACACCACTTTTAGACAAAATATTCAAAAAACATAAAAATAATAATTTTAAAAAAATGAATTACCATGGAAGGGTCTAAACCTTACATGCCTAATTCTTGTCAGCATGTTTATTTATTATACGTCTTTGATTCCTTCATCTCCTCCATCATGCCTATTAGAAAAGAGGGAGAACCAAGTCTGAATATTTCTGAAATTTCTTTATTTTTAAACATCTTTAACCTGTACCTACTTGACTCAACAATAGAAACTGCAATCAGCTGATCAAAAAAAACTTAATATATTAAGTGTAGATTTCTATATATAAGATTCATGTCACATATTCATGTTTCAATGGAAGACAAGGTAACATCAATATTCTTCAATTCTTTCTAACTGCCAGTTTTACAAATTTAAGATAGACATAATCAAAAGAAATCAAGTCTGTCTTGACAAGTCAAATTTTATGCAGATCTGAACAGGTAATGATAGGTTATCAATATTAACAATATCAACACATGCTACTTTTTAAATGTGGAAGGTTATGTTGGAAACTTAATGGTATTATGATACAATAAATTAAAATAAAATAAAAAATTCTTCAGGCCTTTGACATATGGGCACCTCATCTTTATACTGGCTTATTACTGCTGAACTGCAATTCTGCAGTATTGTCATATCTTAATAAAAGAAATTCCTTCAAAGTGCCAAAGTACCTTCCAACATCTTTCTATCTTCCTTCCTTCATTCCTCCCACAGAAATCTGTAGCAATCTGACACAATTTTCATCTTGTCACCTTCAGTAGTAATTAACAAGTTCTGCTGAAAAGTCTTCGAAACATCTGTAGATAACAGAACAGTCCCAGACACTTTAAGCACGAATGTAAAGTCCTGAATAACACCAGCTCCTTGTGATAGCGGCTGGCAATCAACAGTGGATACGCCATGGTCTGTTCGAGGAAGTTTTTCGAAGAATTCTTGAATGTATTGATTGCCCATCACGCCATTTCCATTCCATATCAATGTGGCTGAATCAAGGTAAAGCCTTGACATCCTGTGGCGCATTCTATCTACGCTTTCGTAGTAGAATTTCACGAAGTTTTCTGCTAATGTGCATGCTTCTTCCTCTCGTCTCAGAAATCCAGAATTCATTGTTCCAAACCACAAACACGTACTTCAGCAATTTCACTATCACTATTTTGCACACACACCAGCAACTCCAGTAACTCTTCTTTGACGATCGCGAGGACTGTTTGCAGCCACTAAGTGCAATGCCGACACACTTTCTTGCAGTGTAGCCATTCCATTCTTTGACGATCAAGTAAAGGAGTTCTTATCGGTTCATATCCAGTATTGCCAATTTTTTAAAAACTCGATACCAACTATAAAAATCATATTTACAAACTATCTATTTATAAATTTCCTAGGTATATCATTAATGTCCTTTTCATTCCCCAAATTGTGTTTCTATTATCTAAAATTTATTACACAATCATTTCTCTTTCTTGGAAATAAGAAATGGCAAACAGCATTCTTTCTTCATTCATTGAAAGGAATGAAAGTAATTAAAGAATTTTGAAAATTGAAATACTCTTTTACTAGGAATACATGTGATTTCTAAGTTACTGACATTACCCATAATTCAAATTTGTGCCTATAATATATTGGAAAGAATAACTACTACTTGTTAATGTTTTATTGTTAAATTTAGCTTTATTTTAAAAAATCAAAATTTTCTCTCAAATTTGTTTGGTTTGCTTAAATAATACAAGAGTAATAATATATTTTGAATTGTTTACTTTTCTTTTCTAGTTAATGCACTGTATTTAACATTTGACATTCACAGTAATTACACCTGACAGAAAAATTAAAGTGTAAGTCCTTATCCTGTTTCCTTCCTAATATCAAATAAGGAAATACAGTTATTAATGACACTAAAAAAGAATTTATTCTGAATTATTTTGATTCTTTGAAAAAAAAATTAAAATATGCAAAAACATAAACAATTTCCTATTTACTGCATTTTGGATATACATGTTGAATTAAAAGAAAGCTCTACATAATGTAAGAAATAATATCAGAAGGAAAAAATGGGCATTAATCTCACAAACCTCTGAACAGAATCCATCATGATAAAACTGAACTACAGTCACAACTCGATTTAATAGAATCTGAACAATAGAAGGACAGATCAGATCACTTCATATGTAATTGCCATATGATACCATATTTAATTTTTTTCTTTCAAAATGAGAAAAAATGTTAATTTCATTTTTCAAATGTGAAACTGTCAGTAGGCTTACTCATTATTTTGATCTGAATGTGGGAACAATTCATTTTCCTTACAAAAGTATGAAATTTTTAATATTTTTCATTCCTTCATTAATGTATGGTAAAGTAAAAGTTAGGAGAATGTTTTATTTTCTGATTAGATTAAATGGTTTTGTACTTTTTTGAATTTTTTTTATCTGAGTTAGTATTTTTGTCTCAAACTTCAAGACATGTTCGTAAGACTTCAACAGTGTCACATTTTAGTTAACCATTCTAATTAATCCACTTCTCGAAAGTGCATAAGCAAAGGCAAAATGTTCTCAAGTGACAAGCGCCTTGAAAATGTCTTATAAAAAAAAATTTTCAGTTTTACATTGAATCCTTTCCTATCTCATTTTTAGATCTATCATGAATAATTGCAATAAAGTAGTAGTAATAAAAATGAAATGCATACTTGCAAATATCATACAAAAGAAATATAAGCTTAAAGATTAAAAGAGACAATATGAACAAATTTTCTTTTATGAAATTTTTATCCCTTCACAAAATTTTGGAGTTACACAAATTCTCTGAAATGCTCTTGAAAAGTGATACTGAACTTCAACAATGTATGAGAAATTATTTTGGATATAATATTTTATTATATATTACACACAATGAAGATTTATGATTAGATGAAATCCATGTAATAAATAATAACAGGGATTTTCTTAAACAAGACTACTTAGCTACAAAATGCAGTGTTCTAAATATTCATTTATATCAAAAGCATTTCTTTCTTAATTCTAATACTAAAACATGATCTTCAATTCAATAAAGAAAAAATAACTGCCTTATTTTACATTTTGATTGCTAATGTATTCAATGAAGAAGAAGAATTCTTAGAAGCAAAGACAGAACAGAGAGTTTGCTCTGTTAGATCTAAGAATTCTTAGAAGCAAAGACAGAACAGAGAGTTTGCTCTGCTGCAAGGACACCTCTGATGGTTAGGAAGACAACAATCGCAACTCAAAAATAATTTTTCAAAAGTCCTCATAAGATTTTAAAATATTCCTTCTTTAATATATGTGATGATGGGTGAGGTTAATGTATATTTTTAAAAAAGGCTTTGAAGTAGTTATTGTTGCCCACTCGTAATTGTTTTCCCATAAAAAGGACTCAATTTCAAATTGATTTCTTGATTAAACCAGAAAATAACTGATTCTTAAACTGCAATAACTTGTCTTCTTTCAAACTGATGATTTATTTCAGATTTAGTATCAATCATTATCTAATTAAGTGAAAGTAATCTAAAACATTCAAATACCTAGTTTCGTTGTAAGCTCTATCCAAATAAGCTCCCCTCCGCTTCTGAGAACCCTTACAAGATTCTTTCTGCTATTTCATTCATTGTCAAATTCTAGCTGTAACAATCCTTCCTGTGGAGAAATATTGCATTCTGCTCTCAGCGCCGTCTTAAGGTCAAAATTATCCAGTCTGATAGAGCTTTCGACCAACTGACTAATTTTTGTAAATAAAAATAATAAATTAATATTTCACAATGAATAGTTTAAAATTTTATTTAAATTCAATTACAGATAGATTTCCTGCATTTGCTCATCTGAATTAATTTAAAAATTTCCTGCTTAACCTATGGGGCTTGATGTGTCCATTGAAGGCACATCATTCATTTCAGACCACCATGCAATATTTCTATAGGAAATGTTGTTTCAGGAAATTGAATACTATTTATTTTGTGGTTCAATGTTTGGAAGTTTTGTATTTATCATGGCAGCATATATATGCTTTTATTTTGAAGCTAATTTTTAAAATGTTAATTATATATTGTGTGATAATTTTCACAACAAAGATTCTCTTCACACAGAAAGTCACACTCTTCTCTTCACACAGAATTTTAATACCATATTTTGTTCTTGGAACAATAATTATAACTTAAAAATTAATTGTTTCACTGTATTTCTTTAAATTCAAGTCCTGTGAATGAACTACCCTATGTGCACTTTTATCTTAAAGTTAAGAGATTTTAGATTCAAAAAAGGATATATTTTAAACTATCATAATTTGATTATTCATTAGAAATTAAATATACATCTTGAAATGCTCAAATTTTTCTTCATGAACAGAGCATTTGAATTGGGTGAATTAAAGGAGGTACTTCATTTTTAAGAAATACATCTTTTAGAGTTAGACAAGAATTTTCTTGCTTACACTAAAAGTATATTTTTTAAAAAGGTTTGTATCTTCCAGCAAAGAAAACAGAAGGTACAACTGAGATTCTTTTTAACTGAGTTGTCTACACTCACAAATTATTTTGTTAACTTTGTCTTTAAATCTATGCAAGCAGAAGTCATAAATTAATATATTTAATTTTGTAAAAACTGGAATGAAAATTTTGATGATGTGACACAAACAAGGTTTTAAATAAAATTAAAAATATAATGTTCATGAATTGAGTGTTGTCCAGGCCTCTAATCTGTAATAAACATATGCAAAATCTGCAATTTAAGGTCAAAATTTAATAAATTCTAGTTCTTCGAAATACTCCTAAGGAAATTCAAAAAATTATGTTAATGTTCATTCTCATGACTTTAAAAAATTTCAGTCATTTTTTAAAATAATATGCTTGTAAATTGAATAAAAATTAAGAAGACAATTTTTTTAAATGTTATTTGTAAATTTTAATGTATTTCATGAAATAATTAGCACAAGGTAACCCAAACACCTGCATTTAATGAATAATTTAACTATTAGAGTGCAAAGAAAAATGAAATATTATTAAATTTACAATTTGTATCTTCCATTAATAATATCACATATAGTATATTTTTATAACTAGTCTTCATTGGCAATTTGAAGATCATGTCTAGATTTAAAAGTTATTTTTTATCATTTTTTTAATAATGACAGATCATAAAAGATACTCATTTTTTCTCACCAAGTACGGTTTCCTAAACGATTTTGTCTGAATATGAGTTTGTTTTATGTGGTAACTAGTTCCATAAAAAATATCAACATTTTTACCCTTCTAACTTTGCGAAACTATAGCAATATTTTAAAGTAAATATTGATTATTTCATGCAACCGCGAGTGCAACCAGGATGCTAGCGACATCCTGCGGAGTACCGTGCACTTTTAGCTTCTTCGATTCTCCGCTACGCTGCGCGAGCGTGCTTAGGCAACATTGAGTGCCGCCTCACTCGATGACGCGTCGTGTAATCACTGCTGTGGGCGGTGCGCGATGGCGGCCAGGGCTCAGCAGCTGGTGCGTCACCAGTGATCAGCACTGCGAGGAAGTTTGCGTGGGGCGTGCGAGAACGTGCATCAGTTTCCGAAATGAGCGGTTACATGCCGGATGAGATGAACAGTGTGGAAGGCGATGATGGCGATCACCCGAGAGGAATGTTTAGTGACGGCGTCATCACGGAGCGGTGGGACAGTCGTTGTACCGTTCGTTTTGTGAAGTTGTATGGAATGTATCCTTGCTTGTGGGACCAAAGGCAGCCCGAATACAAAAACAGACATGCGCGCGATCAAGCCGTGCAATCTATTGTGGACGCAATGGGTTTAGAGGGCTTCGATATCCAAGCGTGCCGACGGAAGATCCGCATTATTCGAAGCACCTACTGGAACGAATGCGCGAAAATTTCAAGGAGTGTTGCTCAAGGCACTCCTTACTCTCCGAAGTTGGTGTGGTTTCCTCTGGCTAATCGATTTCTTTCAAAAATCTCTGGTTTAGGAGACGTTCAGAACTGGAACACAGTGAGTATTCCATTTACTTGACATTACAATTGGCGTTAAATTATGCTTGTAACTGTGGGGTAGTTAGGTCATGTACATGAAGTATGATGTAGTTGTAGTAGATCGACTGATATGCCGCATGATATTAATTCGACTCCATTATCTGATTTATGTACTGGCCTAGAGCGGCTTTGATCTGGAAGTAGTCTGAAAATTCGATAAGTATAGGACACAAAGATGACTAGATGAATGAAGAGTTGAAAAGTTACGATTGTTTAAGTATCAGTTTCCGCTTATTTTATTATCTTTTAGTAACAATGAGCACTATAATGGATAGAGAGGAATGTTCAAATGGCATGAAAGTAGTGTTACAGTTTTTGGCATGACCTCGAGTTATGAGGGCCTTTCTGGGCACGCTGTGGCCCGATTGATATGTTTGCACTTGGACGAAACTACCAATCGCAGTACTCAGCGACCGAGTTCAACTAATTGACAAGGACGGACTTCCACCTAGGCAAACCAGGCAGATGCCTACGGGCCCCAACCTCAGAAGGGAGCCTCAGATGATAGTAATAAAAAGGAGTCCGTATTAAAAAATATTTAATTCGTAAATCTGTTCTATACAATTTTATTCAAAACCCTGAAAATTGTTGTAAATTGAACAGAAAATAAATATATTTAAAAAAAATTTTAAAATCGTAAATATGGAAAATCAATTTTCCAAATTATTTCATTTTACTAGTTAAACTGCCTTTTTGATATACGAAACTTTATTTAATTGTAACTTTAAAAAATTTGAATTGCTGCAATTATAAATTAGTAGCAATTGTAAAATATAATTAAATTACTAATAAAACTACTGCTTAAGTCAGTTTACAGTCGTGGCAGTGCGGAGGGAATTCGTCGCCGTAAACACACTCGGTATCGATGGAAAACCAATTCGTTCTTGGGTTACGTTATGGCCTGGGACGTGTAAACGCTGTTTCCCCATGCGTCATTGGATCTGAATTGTCGCCACCCACGGGTCAACCAGCTGACCCCACAAACTTTATGTACGAAGCGGTACTTCTTTCATATTAATGCTTCATAGGTCTCGAATATTTGCGTATGAGAATTTTGAACAGTACTGTGCGAGCTGGTAAAATTTATGTCAATTAATAAATATAATACAGCGAGTGTTGGATGTCAGCAGAGCTTTGTTGGAATAATACTTCCGTTAGACAGCGTATCTCGTTTAGTGTTAACATCACAATGCACAGAATATTTGTAGGTCTCGCTTGGTGCATCGAAGAAATACTCGTAGTTGCGCACTTATGTTCGCGCAGTCAGCAATACGAAAGAGGTCCCGTTCCCATTACATCAAATACTTTCTCGGATCTTCTGACAATCATGAAGAACATGAAAATCGGCGCCGCTGTTGAAATCTTTTGAGTTGCTCCGTTTCGACTGTGTGTGTGTGTGTGTGTTTGTGTGTTTGTGTGTTTGTGTGTTTGTGTGTTTGTGTGTGTGTGTTTGTGTGTGTGTGTTTGTGTGTGTTTGTTTGTGTGTGTGTGTTTGTGTGTGTGTGTTTGTGTGTGTGTATTTGTGTGTGTGTATTTGTGTGTGTGTATTTGTGTGCGTGTATTTGTGTGCGTGTATGTTTGCGTGCGTGCGTGTGCGTGTGTGCGTGTAAAAATACCCAAAGAGTGACTTTCGTGGTCCCTAATTTCGGCGAAAGGGCACACGGTTAGGATAGATTCACTGCTTCCTTGGGCGAGGGAAGGCCAGCTGATCAGCTGGTTGGATGACTTCCATTGCCGATGCAGTTTCAACTGATATCAAAGCATGCTTTGATTGAGAGTGCAGATAAACTGGCTCTGCGGATTCTCAGCTGTTGAAATTACTTCGTGCATGTGGCATTCAACGTGTTTCAGGTGTGATTGAAATGTGAATTTCGGAAAATCAAAGTTTATAGTGAACGTCAATTTTCCGATTAATCAGCAAGTCGCCTTATTGTTCTAATTCGCTGTCTATTACACTTGCTATAAATCACCAACGAACGAGTGAATGAATGTTGGGAGTTTTTTAATGGTAAGGCTAATAAAGAATGTCCCTCACATCAGTAAACGGCTTGCCTCAAGTTGCATATACGTACGTAATACAAATGAAACAGTATTTTCCAACTTTTTGCATTGTAAATCGGATAAGTGACGCAACTAGGAGTTTTCTGCGGGAATGGGGCATGCATTCTTGCGGAATATACAGCAAGCCAGAATCGGAGTGGAAGGGGGGAGGGAAGCCAAGCCCCTTGGTAACGTCGAAACGGCCTTGCATTATTATTACAAAGCCTACTACATCGCCGCATCGGCATTGGTTTGTACGTACACTGAAGGGGGTAGAACATTTTTGTCTCGATGTTGTACGAAAGGGGAGAGAGAGCGCATCAGAAATACCAGCACGAGAGGGTAAATAACAAAAATAGAAATATTCTGTTAATTTTCATTATACTGTATATATTATTAAAAAGAGATGGTTTTGCAATTGCGAGTGAGGATATGCGTCAGAAATACTCATGTTCTTGAGAAAAAAATATATAAATTTAAATTTTAAAAACTAATCCTATACAGTGCATAATTATTTTACATTTTGTTAATATTAAATATTAATCACATTTTTGTTGATTTTTGTTAAATTACTAAAAATATATTGCTTGCTTAGGGGCCCTGGGTCTTGAAGTTCGGCCCTACTAATTAAGCAAAGCAACTGGCAGTTACCACAAAAATTATGCGACGTCAACACGTAATAAACGAAAACTTATTTTAATCATGTCAGAGCAACTGTATTACCATTGATCATGGCCTAGTTCTGAAATCTTTCACGAACGATGTAAATTACATGATATTGAATGGTCGTTAGTGTTTGATGACTTTGAGTGAGTAGTGTGGAGGTAACAATAGCTTGTTTCTGTGTGAACCAAATCCAAAAATATGAATAATGCCGGAAAAAGATTGATGAATTCTTTTTGAATACCCGAATTATAAACAGTCTTTTTCGATGAACAAACTCGTTTATAATGTGGCATATTATGTCAAGAGGCATTACGTCATTGCTATTTCTGCGCGAAATTTGTATGAATCATCGCTGACGTAATATTCAACAGCCCCCCTTTACCTTCTAGCTTTGGAGCGTAAATAAAGCTGTGGTATCAAGTAAATAGTTCCCAACGGTGGCAGCAAAATCAACAGTATTTTTAAAAAACGTTCTAAAAATTGGGTATTTTATTTATTCTTGGTATTCGTGGTGGTGGTGGTGATACGAGGAGGAGCAGGAGTAATAGCAGTAGCAGTGAAACACTGCATCGTATACTACGTATAGAGAACGTTATGTAAAGCTGCAGAAAATAGTGTCTACATTTTAATAGAAAAGTACATGTTGTGGGCCCCTGATAGCCAAAATGTTTTTTACATTCTTCTATATTTAGTATAGTTAGGATATTTCAAATTTTCTAAAAAATGGCTGTTATTATTATTATTGTTATTATAATTATTATTATTGTTATTATTATTATTATTATTATTATATCGTTTGTGGTGGGCGTACGCGGTCTAAAGAGCCGTGCACTTAAATTTCTGTAAATGTTATACATTTGGGGAAAAGGCACTCCGGTCCATCTGGTAGCCCTTGAATATGGTTGAACGTAAAATCAATTGTATCATTAAAATTTCATTCTCCTTGTATAATTTATTTATTAAATTATTTGCTTTAAAATACACTGAAAATTTAAAAAAAGTTATTGAAAATGGGGGCTATGAATTACAGCTGCCCCCTCTTTGTTTTTAGCCTTCGCACGCCGAAGGGTGACTGTGTTAGAATCACCGCAACCTTAAGAATTCATTAAAGCATTTGAAACACTTGGCGTTTAACTCTGGAAACTGTAGAGGGTTTAGTTACCTCAGACTTTTTAAAATTTATTTTTATTGCGGTAATAGGCCTACATAGTTAAGTGTACATTTTATGTTGTACATTACTGTTCACAATACTATTCTTATTTCATAATCTTACAACTAACTATAGCTTGAAGAATTACTAAAGAAGTAATTAATTTATTGCGTATTAATTTTGTTTGAAAACAGGTTAAAAGAAATTTTAAAAAATACTAGAATTTCAGGCAGGCGGTTATACATTGTATCTTCATGCACTAAAATTATGCTTTGGTAATGAAATTGTATTGTTGTCAATAAATTATATTCATGGTGATTTGGGGGGGGTGGCTTTATTGTTTGCTGCGAGTAAATTAGATACCAAAACATTTTAATTTGTGTCAAACACATTCATCAAAACTTAAGAACGGCTCTTGCAACTTCGCCATTGGGGCATTTTAGAATCCGGAAGTAAGTTTCACTCGGGCAGCGCAGAACCTTTGTTTTCAAAACATCCACAGCTGACAAGGCTTATCTGTTTACTTCAAAATTCGATGACTCATTCGATGACTCAATTCGATGAGGCAGTGTTGTCTATGCCGCAGTGGAATAAACTTACACCTTGAGTAATGCAAGCCACACAGTTTTAGGCGTTCCACTTGTGAATATTTGAGGAAATTGATGTGCAAATGAAAAATAATTAGTTAGCCGTAGATATTGATGCCATACCCTCTTTTTATTTGTAAACGTTCTGACATCTATCCAGATCCTCATTATGATTCCCAAATAGAAATTAATAGTCATTTTTATAAATGTATGTTTCCATTCGATTGTTTTTAAACCCTTGTCATTTTTAAAGTAATGTTTGTTTATACTTTTATACCTATTTTCGAATTTGGCTTAATTTTGTAATAATTTCCGCCCTAATGATATGGTATAATAAAGTCATGTGAAGAAGCATTTCCTAAAAAGTGAACTGAAAACCTGAAGTATGAGATCTAGGAATTTTATTATTACTTTGTCTGTTGATTTACGAATCGGTGGTTTTGATCAAAAATGACTTAAGGGCGGGAATATATTTTCAGAAAACGCCAATGTCTATAACTATAATACTCGTCGTAGTAACCATATTCGTCAGGTGACTGTATTAACAGCTCACTACAAAACATTCACATACAATACGTATACATTATTTTACACTTTGCCAGATGACATTAAACGATTAAATTTGATAGAAAAGTTTAAATCCCTAGTAAAATCGTTTCTCCTGCATAACTGTTTCTATACAATTAGAGACTATACTGAGCATCAAAAGGGAAGTAACATGAATTTCAATAGTGATATTTAATGTATTATTTACCATTTGGACTGTATAATTCTAAACAACATGTAACAAGTATTGTGCCGCAGCTTATGGGTCAATGACCCCCATTTCAATCAGTTTTTCGTCCAGTTTCCCTGATCCTTTGAGCAAATGCTGAGATGGCCCCTTGGTTTGCTTCTGGACATAAATCAAACTTCATTATCTGTGCACGTCTTCTAGAATTCAGTGGAAATATAGTTATTCGAATTATCGTTCTCCATGTTGTCGAGGCAGGAAGTATTATTCCTTCACGAAGGACATGATGAGGAATAAGAGCCCAAATTTATTGTTGATTTATCCTTGAAAATTAATTTTATTACATCGGAACGAATTTTTTTTAACAATCCTGGCAAAAACGCTCATTTTCTTTCTGTATTCAAAATACAAGGAGTATATGGCTTAGGGAAGGGATCGCAGAATTGTGAAAACGTGCACAGAATTCACTTCTCCGCGAAGCAAGTCACACAGTTTTTCACTGTTTTGACGTAAAATAAATAAATAAAAATAGATAAAACAATATTATAATATAGTAATAAGGATAATATATAGAATAATAAACTATTTATAATTCTTACGGAATAAACAAAAGTATTATAAGTTGTTTTACATCATAAACCCTTCTTGCTTAACAAATACGTTTAAAACGTTTCTTAAATTTTCGAGAAATACAGATTCTTTGTCAGCCGCTCTAAATTAGCGTTTATCTCTTCCCAATTTGTACAATATTTACGAATTTGTTTAAAAACACTATAGTAGAAGATAGGGCGATTAAAAACTTAATGGCTGTAACAACTCTACGAGTTAACAACTGTTTATTCTCTCGTTTCTGTCCGCACAATTTTTACTGTTCTCTTCCTGCTTAATGACCATTGTACTAAGTACAATGTAGTTACAGTGTTCGTTTAGAAGGTGGAAATGCATGTTCTGTTGTAACCGGCTAGTGACGCAGGGCCACCACTTATTCGAGATACTGACTCCCGTTTCATTGCGTGTTTCTAGAAGTACTGCCTTTTTATTTAACTTTTTTTGATGGTGAGTTTACATGTTTCACTTCAATTCTATGAATGACGAATGTATATGTATGTTCAAGGACTTTATTGTGCATTTATTGTCATGAGTGAGGGATGTTTGCATTTCCGCCAATAATCTTCTCTAAAAGGCGCGTACGTTTAAAATGTATAACTATTAAATTAATTATTAAAAAATTAAATTAATTATTAAATAAAAAGTATAGTTATTAAATAAAACTTTCGGTTGTTGTAGGAGCATGAGCATCAAGCACAACAACAGTCTCAACAACAACAGCAGCAGCAGCAGCAACAACATCAACAACAACAGCAGCAACAACGTCACCAACAACAGCACCACAACTTCCTCACTCCGGACGTGCCACGGATTCGCGGGATGGTGAAGATGGAGCCCGAAGAGCCGGACCCCATCGGGCTGGACGACGTGGATGATGTGGATGGCGTGGACGGAGTGGACGGCACGGACGGCACGGACGGTGTGGACGAGTCGAGCTTCTGCTCGCCGGCCGGCGCCGAGGACGAGTTCGACGTATTCGGACGGAGTGTGGCGTGCCAGCTGAAGCAGCTGCCGCTGCGGGAGGCCCTGCAGCTGCAGATGCTGATCCAGGCGCTCATCTCGAAGCACCGCCTGCGCTGGCTGCAGGAGCAGCAGCGGCCCGCCCAGGCCGGCCCCGCCTCTGCGGGCGGCGCGGGCGCGGGGGCGGGGACGCGCGGCGCAGCGGCGGCACAGCGGGCGGACTGCTGGTACCAGACGCAGCGCGGCATGGACCGCCTGCCATGAGACGGTATGCAGCAGGCCCTTCCTTCTTTGTTATATACTGGGGTCGCAGAGTAAGGCTTTCAAACTTTTAATGGACAGATGTCCGTCGAACATGATCACGTTTTGCCAATTAACATACAGATCGAAATTTCATTTGACAGAATTACACACGAGGCATTTTCCCCTTGTTAGATACCAGACGTAGCGCGGCATGTACCGCCTGCCATGAGACGGTATGCAGCAAGCCCTTCCTTTTTTATTATACAAAGTGTGTCACAGAATAAGGCTTTCAAACTGTCACTGGGCAGGGGGTCGGACGTGATCACTTTTTGCCAATGAACATATAGTGGGAAATTTCATATAATGTGGTTACACACGAGGCATTTTTCTTTTGTTATTATTAGGGAAGGTGCTTAGTAGTTCAGAAGGTGCCTTTTACACAAGTGTTCTGTAGGTCTGATTTTGATGCAGCCAGTGAGATTTCATATACATGCCCAACAGATGTGCATGCAAAATTACGTAACATCAACGGGAAACGCCATATATGTGTCTCCGAAAAATGAAATTTCTCACTATACGCGTTATTCTGGGTGACTCAGAACAAATGTTACAAAATTCTAGGGCGTGTGGCGAGGAATCGTCACCCAAAACATACTTTTTTTACCCCCCTCCCCCAATACGTTTTTAAAATTAGACTTTCATAATCTTCTGGGTGAATTCACCGACTTACGTGGTTCAGAGCATCAACTAATGTCACTGGAGTGCCTCTGGCCGAGAGGTTCTGATGTTCGCGACCCAACGATGGCAGGATTTCCCACACTATCTAGTTAGCAAGGTCGATGGCAGCCGCTGTCTGGAGAAGAACTCTAGATGCCGGCTGCTCTGGTCGGTAGTTTCTATGGTTTCTCCGATCAACACCTAGGGAATGCCGGGGCTCTACCCTAACAAATGGACCACGGACCTCGCGCGATCTTCCCTCACCCTTTATTTCCTATCCTCCCCTCTTACTCACACACACATACCCTTACATCCACTACATTATGCCGAAAGCTTAAAGCTTGTAGAGGTTTGGGCGATTCCCCGCTGGTGGGAGAAACCTGGCTGTGGAAAACCCTGCAAGTCTACATGCATCGGTCGGAGCATTTCACCATCGAGCGGGGGAAGATCATCGCAACCTCCCGCGATAATCGATAAATCATACACTACTCACGGGACTAATGTCGAATTCAGTTGACGCGGCCGGAATCCAGAAATAATTAATCTGTATCCGTAAACAAAGTATCAGTTCCCCACAAGGAGGCGCGTCGAAAGACTCTTCTCAGTTGCTGGACTGGAAGGGGCCTAACCGTGAGTGACGGAGTACTTGAGTACGTGAGTACTAGATTTCTCTAAAACGATAATTAACTGTAAAATAACTGAAAATTTAAAATAAGTGTGTAATTGTGCCTCTGTATTGAAAGGCATTTTATTTACTTTCTTATGATGTCCATTTAACACGATGTAACAAACTTTAAAGAATTGAAGTGTTGGAATTTGTCTGTTTCCAGCACAAAGTGTAGGGAGAGGTTCATGATAATCAGATTAAAAAATGTTTTGACTCCGTTTGGGGAAAATGATATAATATTTATTAATTGATCAACATACTGGGTAAGAAAGGCAGCAAAAACAGCATTTTTATAAGAAACAATCTCGCTCCCCAAGCTTATAAAAGAGCCTCCTACCACATGAGCCTCCAACTCCTCCTACAAGAGGTCTGGGAGCTTCATAATCGGTACCAAATATTAGGCGCACACCTCCCCCCCTTCCCTGCTTCCCGACAGGATGTAGGAGGTTGGGGAACAATTCAAAGATTGAAACCTCACTTAAACCTTTCAAATGAACCTTAACGACTTCAGAGGAGTCCTGTACGTGGTCTGAGAGCTTCACAATCTGTACGAAATGTTATGCGCTTGCTTCTTTACATATTACAAGGTAATATTCGCTCGGACATTCTGTAGAAAATTGAAATAAAAACAACACGCAACAATTAAAAAATATTTTTATTGAATGAAATTCATTAAATCAAATGGGAAATTGAAATAAAACATTAAGTAAACGTATATTTTGCACTTACAAAAATGTTAGGCTTGAAATGGAAATTAAATATAGTAAATGTCCTTACACATATATCCATTTACAAAAAGTTTGGCTTTAAATAGAAATTGAATGTAGTAAATATCTTTGGACATAATTCTTTTTCACTTGTTCTACTGTGCTGTAGATTGTCTTTTGATTAAGAAGGTCACGTATAACTTATAGGTCCATCTTTTTGTTAGACAATCACCATTTTTGAAATCTAACAAAAATATGGATCTATAAGTTATAAGTAAAGCCCAGATTGTCATGCAGTAAAACTCTCTAAAACCTGCGGTAAAAACATCAAAACATGCAACAAATACAGTAAAAAGATCAACACGATGTTATGTAGCCTAATAACTCCAGTGAATCCACTTATTAACTTATTTTTATATTTTGAACGTGATATATAAGGCGAATAAAATATAATTCTAGTGTATTTTTTATAATTAAGCTTGTACATATTCTTTAAACAAACCATATTTGACATTTTAAATATTATTCTCACACAAAATTAAATTAGGAAAAAGCACAAAGAAGTAGATACAAAATAGAAAAATAAAAATATATCTTCCGAAATCAAAAATAATTAAGATACAGAAGAAATGTTCTTAATTATTTTCATTATAATTTATAATTATGTATATCCAAATTATTTTCTGAGAAATTATTGTATCTTGTATCAACTAATACGAATAATACGAATCAACTAATACGAACTAATACTAATGTTTCAGACAGGTAAAACTTCGTTCTACATTTATACCACTCTGAGTGCCGAGCCTCAGTCTCTACGTGTCCACGCTGCTAAAAGCGGTTAAAAACTGCTTTCATTCTTCCTTGTACCTCACAATCTGTTCCGAGAAATTCGATGAATTTGAAACGCAGTGCAGCTTGTCACTAAGCTTCGCACCCGGACGTAAGGTCAAATGTGACTCGCGTATGCCGTCTCGTGTTGGTAAGTTCAACGAAGACTGGCAAAACGGTTATATGATCCGTTTGGGAAGAAAGACCCCGAACATAGCGTTTGCTGCGCAGCCTCAACCAAGGGCCGTAGATCACTGCTGTAATAACTCAGAAATTTTAATTAGACTATAGGCACCATGAAAGGTACAGACGCTCAGTTCATAGGGCGACAAAATGCTGAATTGATACATTTTAAACGGCACTCGGGTTTCACAGACTATCTGAAAGCACTGCTGGATTATGTCATAAACTTGTTTTTAAATACAGCCTTTAAAAAGATTAGTTAAAAAAGTTGATAATATAAAAAATACATTTTATGCTATAAAACTATGAATCTTGCCAATTCGTCCAATAAAATCCCAAAAAGTGCAATTTTCAGGCAGCATTATCTATAACATGCAATATCGTGCAGTAACCCTCCAAACGTTCAATTTCGTGCAAAATAAAACAAGTACTAAAATAACGTCAATTTCATGATTCAAATTTCTGACAAGGTTTCATCCAATTTCAAAATAACAAAGAAAAGACGCAGTAACACGAGAATCCGGTCTTTAGATATAATAAACATAATTATTTTTTGTGAAAGAGGCCCCCCTCTAATGAGTCCTTAACCATTTATCGATAGCAATTGTTATGCACTTAGCTCTTTGTACATTATGATTTATTGTCTTCTTTACTTTGTAAAGCGCTTGTCTGTGTTGTAGTTTCAAGAAGATAGTACGAAGAGCTGAGCTGAACGCGCATAGCATTCAAAATCAGTGCCTATATAGCCGAAATAGCAACTTTACTTCAAATGCCATAAAGAAAGATAGATTGACTTCTCATATCTAGAGTGTAAAGACAGGATAAGGGGATCATTAAAGTAAATTAATAACTGATGCTCTGAGGGAATGCAGCCAGGAGATGATGCAATAAGAAAGAGACAAAAAGCAAGAAAAACTGATTTTAAAAATTGTTGGGTCTGGTTCTCTATCCATATTTCGTTTCACTCTTACTTGACACAGTTTCTTTTGGAACAATACTTCTCTTCCAATTGAAATTTTCATTCTGGTTACATGTTTACTGTACAAATTCTCGTGTAGCAAAAAATAAAAATTGTAATTTGATTTGGCCGAACAAAGATCTACAGGTTTTTGAAATTTGCTATGGTCGTTGTCCAAATTACTTTCGCTTAAAGTTCCTCTGTGTCGTCAAAATCAATATTTGACATGGTGTTTAATGTAGATGCTTGACGAATGTTTCCATAATATACTTCCTAGCGTCGTTTGCTTATTTGTTTCCCTCAGCGTGTCGGTAGTGGGGAAGAAAGAAATTTCATTCTCTTCAGTCCACCTCTTTATATTTAAAAATATATTATAAAAGTATTTTACAATAAGTGTTTTATTGTAAGTTTGAAATAATTCTAATAGTATTTAACAAAAAGGCGAGAAAGGGTTTTATTTTATATGCTATTACAAACCAAACCTGTTTCAGAGAGTATTTTCCCCATTTTCGGTGCTTACAGCAAATTCAAGAGTAAAACATTTCAAATATCATGTTCGGTTAAATTTAGAATGAAGTAACTAAATGTTGTGCATTTAAAGTGTCAAGATAAAAGTCATGTATAATTGATTTACCAAACTTCTGTCAATGTATAGTGTACGGAACTTCTTTGTGTACGAGTACTTTGTTAAATAGACGAGTACTCGTATTTTTGGCTAGAAATATATTTTTATGTTAACGAGGACGTCTTTCATCTGTTGCAGGGAAAATAAATCTCCATGGCGAAATAACTTTAATTCGAAAGAACTTCAGTTCAAGCCTTAGCTTTGAAGCTTAAACAATTTAGTTTTCAGCGACGAAAACTACCCGTAGTTCCTGAGAAGTGCGACTCTGGTTCAGTCTGGATCTCATCAATGTTATATGAATATTAACGCAATAAAACTTTTGAAGTACTTTAATTTTGCCATAGACTATGAAGAAAAAATGGAAGAATTTTGTATTGTTTTGTAGTTATTAAACTGAAATATACTAGTTATGTTGTATAATGAAATGATTATAATAAACTAACCTTTTTATGCAAATACATTTCCATACGAACTGATATGACCCTTTTGGTCTTCTTCCTCCTCCTTCTGCTCCTCCTTATTTTCATAATCGTCTTTATTTAAAAGCACTGGGCTTATATCAGTTTTGCAATGCTCTGTACTCGGATCTCAAAAATGTTACAGCAACATCGCCTTCCCACATTCGCCTTCCCATATCCGCCTTCCCATACAGGTGTTAGTAGTTTTCCGAAGATTTGTCCAAAAAGGCAATTAATGCTGTAAACTTTCAGCGTCCACCTTATTCCTCATAATAAAACTTTCCTAAAACTATGAAAAATGGTAATTGTACATTGTGTATCTACAACATTTTGTAAAGGACGAATTCGGTCCAAAAACATAAAGGAACATTTTTAATCTTCCCTGAAAGATGGCCAACAAAGAATCGATCCATTCGGTAATCTCATTAAAAAAATCTAAAAATGCATCAAAAATCCAAAATTGGCCGAGCACGGTTTAAAATATTGAAAAATGTACGAAAATACAGCGAAAAATGCAGCTGAGTCGGTCTTGATTCTTCCTACGAACGCCACCAGCCAAAAAACTCAAACACAGAAATAATGTAAAAAAGTTAAAAGGATATGGGGGTCCAGAGATGTAATTTCCCTTTCTCCGTTTTTAGTCTGAGCGCGTCTGTGATTCTTATACATTAAAAAAAATAGTCCAATCATTAGGTGGTTTGCATGAAACAAATTGAGGTGTGGTCTTAAAGGTAAGTATTGCAAACATCAACCTGTAACTACCATTACTCCTATTCCCTGCGCAGAAGAAAAAAGTGGCAAGTAACCAAGTTATATGTAAGTTTTAGTGGATTATTTTAAGATTGAACACTGTTTTACAGAAATTAGTAATTTTTAGATATAGTGAAAAAATTAGGAAAATGTGTCTTTTGTTTCTTATTACACAAATTCCAACAAAAGTATTTTTGGCAAACTTCAGATACATAAATAGCATCTAGAAACCTAACTTGCTGAGTGCAAATGACAATTATGAATATCAGTAGTCATTTTAAACATCCATATTAACTAGTTGTCTTCTTTAACATTCCGAAATTTAAGATAAAATTTCAAAAGTCATGTGCCCGTTTATTTGCTACTTGAAATTTTCAGAATAGTAAGAATTATTAGAATCAGACCATAGAAACATTAATGAAAAAATAAAAGATGGTTTATTGAAGTAGGTATATATGAACCAGAAATTGAACGCACGGAGATCTTTTAAAAATGTAATAATTGCATAAGCAATAATTTTATAAACTATTTATTAATATGCACGACTAATCGTGATTACGGTCATTTACATGATTAACTAATTCAGTGGCCTGGATAACATGGATAACTAATTCAGTAAACAGTGCTATTCTTTTAAAGTAAAAATGGATGCATAATCAGAAAATTTTCATTCTAAATTAAAATTATCTCCGTTACTTAAGTCAGAGAATTAAATTTTGTAATTGTTTGCAAATATCTTTTAACTCTCAGAAAAAATACATTGTCAATTACATACGCACACAAAATAAAACAAGTCGTCGGACCCAAAGGCTTGACACATGTTTCTCTACGTATGTCGACGCTCTGAATCCGAATCTGAAGTCAGAATTGCTCCATCACCCTCCAGTTCTTTTTTACCGCTAAAAACCACCGTGAAATTCTAAGTTGTAAATTTCACTTTGGTTTTTCGCGATTAAAAACAACTGAAAGGTGGTAGCGCAATTCTGGCTTCGGATTCGGATTTAGCGCATCAACATGCATAGAGAAACATGTGTCAAGTCTTGAGTCTGACAACTTTTGGCATCTCTAGAGTATAATGCTCCAAAAGACCAAAATCTAGTATTCGCATGTGTTTTCGCGATTTAAAAAAACTGATGTGTGGTGGCGCAATTTTGACTTCGGATTCGGATTTAACGCGTCTACATACATAGGGAAACATGTTTCAAGTCTTTGGGTCTGACAACAACCCTCGAAAACAAAAAATACAATTTCACGTGTTTTTTCGCGATACAAAAATGGAGAAGGATGGCCCAATTCTTGTCAAACTTCGATTCTGTGCGTCTACATACATAGAGAAGCATGTTCGAATCTTTATACCTGAAAACTTTTTTTTGTGTTCCTATGTTATCATTAGTACTTTAAATAAAATTAAATTCTTTCTATGGGAAAAGATTTAATTTTTTTCCTGGTTATAAGTCGTTTTGATACAGGAGGGTTCGTATTTATATAAAATTTCTGATTACCTTCTGGTACATGGTGTCTTTCGAAAACCATGATTCATCAAGACACTGAACCACGAGAGGTTTATGATAATTGTTTGCAGATATAAAATTCTTAGCTAACTCACTTATTATTTTAAGTTAACTACAATTGAAGGTTTTCGTAGGAAAAAATAACCATAGTTCAAAAAATGCAAATTTGAGATACTACATACGTTGTCAGAGTACTCTAGCGGCTACGTACTGAACTGAAGTGAAAGGTGAAAAAAATAGCACACTCCTGTGTTATGAGAGAAGAAACATTGAGTAATTGCAAAGACAACCATTAAAACAAATATGTTTTTTTTGAAAAAAATTGTTCTGAAGGATGTTTTATAAAAACAAATACCTTATTTCATAGAACGACGTTCAATAATTCCTCCAGACACTTCGAAATATTCAGTCGCTAATAATCAGAATCCGCCACGATCGGAACACAGCGGCAAAGTTTCTACCAGATTTATAAAAACTGCGGTTCAGATCTTGTGAGAAACGGCATAATGTTTTCCAAGTATGCGTACCACGGTTGATCATACGTACTGCATAATATAAGGTATTGAGAACCCTCGTCGTGTGGTGGTCCATAGCGCAGTGGCTAAGTGGTTGCCTGGTCTATAGAAGCTTGCGGGTTCGTATCTTGTGAGGAAATCAGAGCGGCATTTTTACTAAGTTAACATGCGCGTAACTGCTCGTTGACTTCATGTAGAATAATTACTGGATTTTTCTCCCGTGCCCTGTGGCGCATGGCTAGCATTGAGACCTAACAAAGCGGAGGAATCGGGTTCGAGGCTGGCCCGTGCTCCGGGACCTCCGCCCAGCCCGCCCCCGTCTGCTCTGCTTTGGGAGGTCCCATTGTGATGCCATGCGCGGGCGTTTTGCTGAATTTTGCAATAATAATCAGCAATACTTTTTGCAAAACGCCCCCCGATGGGGCCTCATGTATTTGCTTTTCGAAGAAGATTCAGACGCGCGACGACTCCCGGCGGAGGATTCCCCTCCGAGGGATTCCCGGTGGAAGGGTCCCGTAACGAAACTTATAAGTTTTAAATACTTACTTATACGTTACGAGACTCGTCCCGGAACGACGTAATGAAACTTGTAATATGACTTTAAATTGTTATATTACATTAAATTTCAATACGAGGCTCCAAAGGGAATCCCTCGGAAAAGGCGGGATTCGAACCCGCGACCTCCTCTTCCGCAATCGGCAATGCATGCACGGCCCCATCGTGACACGCGCCAGCATATTATCAAATTATTCTACTTTAGGTACTCTGCAATCATATGTGTGCCCACTAGAAAAAACTACGCCGCGCCCATGGGGATCGAACCCGTGACCCCCTCCGCAAAACTTCGTGCAGACACTTTACCACTGTGCTATAGCGGCAGATGCGGACTCTTTTCTCAACATAATAAATTACGTTTGTGACGACTTCGACGTAAGATTTGAAACCGTAGCCTGTACGCAGAGATCTGAATCTCTGCTGTTGGGTTGCGAATCATGTTGGAAAATCGTTTCATCTTTTGACGTGAAGCGTTCTCAAAATCAGTCGTAAGGAAATGAGAGGGGACATTTGCAAAGTTGCATCAGAGATTGCCATAAATTAGTGGTCAATTTACAGGAGAGCTGGAAGAACTTTGGTTAATTTCTAAAATAAGCGATTTCATATGAATGCCGCAAATTTTGTCTGAAGTTTTCTGCAACGTTGTCTTAAACATTTGAGTCAGGCAGGATTATACGAGTGTATTAAATCAATTTATAATTTATATCAAAGATAATGTTAACATGCACAGATGGTCTGGGGCTTGACTTGGATATAATTTTCGGGAAGAACAAAATTACGACTTATTTAATAGTTAAAAACGTTTATATTTATACATAAAACACAACTGTGTTAATAATTAATATTTATTTACAAGAATGAGGAACAGTCTCTGAACTAACATAATGAAATATTTAGGATTTGTATATAGGCTCTTACATCAATTTTAATGAAAACATCATAACAGAGAAGAAAAAATAATGTAATAAAATTACTGGAAAATAAGAAATAACACAAGATTGTTTCTACCTTTACACATCTTCACCCTCCAGATCTAACTGGTCATCACATTCTAGTGTTTGGAAGAAACCCAGATGAGTTACAGAAATGTAATTCAAAAGAGATGAACTGAAATAAATACTGAAAGAACTTTCAGGTTTTTCAGTCTTTATTTATTTTAAATGTTTCTTTGTATTTTGAGGTAGGTTGAAAGGACTATGAAACATGAAATATGAGGTATTAACTTCTGTATATTGATTAATTTCTTGATTGTAGTTATGAGTAAATTTGAAAATATTAGCATTATTCTACTCACACTTAAATTCACTGCCACAGAAAAATATAAATGTTTGTTATTACTTACTGTTTTCTTGATAATACAAGTTTCAACTGGACAACTTTAAAATAAATTCTCTCCATCCTGGTAAGTATAAAGGACACTTCAACAGATGACTCACAACCATCTAGTTCGGATCAACCTTTCCAAAGTGAGTGAAACACTTGCATCTTTCACATTCTATCAATGATTGCTCCAGGGCGGCTGACCAGTTTTTTGTCCCTTGCAGTTATCACTTAGAATGTAAAAATGTTCTGCATTTGGATTTGACATCTGTGATAAATTTATTAAGCAAGGTCCCACCTTATCTGCTCCTCTTTTAGCTTGGTTCTCACTCCAGAGCAACATATTGCCTGTGTTGGAGGAGCCATCATGTATACCAAAGTTAAAACGTCTCCACAGTTAAACACTGCATTCACAGACAATTTTGGAGTTTCTAAGGTTCTAGATTTTGATGAAGTCTAGTTAACAATGCAATATATACTGGTATCTAAAATAAATATTATAGTGTGGTATTTTCCTTCCATTAAGCCTGTGTAAGGTTATGTTTAACAGTATACATCTATCGTAAAAACGACATTGCATACCCGTTTATTTCCAGAATCAGATTCACTTCCACTGACACATCATTTGACAGTAATTCATCTATCACATTCGTGAGTTTCTTCAAATTCACAATCGGTTGCATCATTAAACACAATCTGCCTTCCTGCTGTTGCCATACTTGCTTGTGATGTCACATTAGAGACCTCTAGGGATCAAAAACTGAACTGCAACAATATATCAGGTTTCAGCAAAATGAAACTATCTCTGACGCAATGCCTCAAAATTTGATAAAACAACATGCAACGAAAACATATTATTCCGATATCTTTACATCCTCGTCATTACATATTCGTCTTATTTTGGCATCGTTTTTTAGAGTAGAAAGATGTAATTTAATCACAGAAATGCTGTGGGAAGAGACGGCATCAACACTATGTCTTTTAAATTTAGCCTCTGGAACGGAGATTGGTAGTGCCCTTATTGATCCAAGTAAGATTGGTCTCGTTTCAAAGAACTCAATCCATGCCATTTTATCTACTATATACGACCCTGCATTAGATGCTCATCCGGAAATACAAAGCCTGAATTTTGGAGGACTTTTTAAAACATTATACCGTGTGATGGCTGGGTGGCCTGCGTTTGAGGCTTAAAAAATAGGTCATTTGTTATTTCGCCTCAAACAAAATGAGGTGATTTTTTTATATTTTTTTGCTCCTGTATTTTGTTTTGAAATGCTGATTACTAATCTGAAATTAGCCAAAAAATGTTTCGTAGTAATTTGAGTTATAACAAAAAAATATGAACTAATTACTATTTTAATCTACATTACATATTCATTTTTTATATCTCAAAAATACAGAATTTTGATAAAATATGATTCTGTGTACAAATAATATACCAAAATTCCCTATAATATATATACACCTTATTCGTCCCTATACAACATTCGTTACCCGCACACTTTATGTATAACTGACAGTTAAAGTTTGACAAATGATAGATAGTATTATTTACGTTTATCTTGGATACATGTTAGAGCGACTAGCCAGAAACCACGCGCCTATGTTCAGTATGATTATCTGTCTTGCTAATAATTGTCTGTCTTCGTTAATGAGCTTGTTGTTACCATACAGAACGTTTATAAATTTTGATCCGTAATAAAAAATAATAAAAACTAGATGATTACCCGGCCATGCCTGAGTACTTTTTCACAATCGACTATTAAGCAGCCTCGCCCTTCCCATCCGCGTGCCCTATCCGGCCTGCCAAGGCGGTTCTGCCCACACCTCCTGTCCGCCGGCTGCTCCCGCCATACGTGTTCCTCCCTCTCCGGTCTCCCCTGCACGCCCTCTTCGGCTTGCCATGGCCGCCCTCCACATCACCCACTCCGCCCCTTCTGCTCTACTGTTCCTCCTCCTCATTACGCTCCCCTTCTGCTCATTCGGCCACGCCCATTCCTTCCGCTCGGCGCGTATCTCCGCTCCGCCTCCTTCCGTTCCGCCCGCTCCTCCCGCTTCTTTGGTTTCTTCCATTCCTCTCACTACAGACTAAGGCATAGACTAAAGAGGCATATTTCTTTACTCTATGACTAAGGCGTTTCTTTTCTCCATGCTCTCACTGCTTCCGCTCTTTCTGCCTCGCCCGCTTCTTGCTCTCCCTCCGCTCCGCCTGCACTTTCCGTCCATTCGCTTGACTCACCCCTCTTCATTCCGCTGTCTCTGTCCCGCTCGGTCCCGCCTCGAGGCAACAATGCCGCCCAGGTATATTGGAGATTTCAAGATTTACCAAGAATAAATTGCGCCCACCTTAATTGTTAATAGTATTATTATTGATATCAGATAAAATTATTAAAATCAAACTTCTTTCAAATTAAACAACTATCTAACACTACCAATATTAATGATGATGTAAATGAGTTAACAATTAGTGATGATGCCAAAAATTTATTGTGCATTTTAATAAAATTGTAATCAAACTCTTCAAAGGCCTTGTGGCCGAACAAGAAGTAAATAAATGAAAGAAAGAAGTGGTGTTACAGAATGGTACAGGATTTCTCCTGCTACTTAGTTTTCTAATCTCTTAAGTCTAGGCTAGCTTTTCGGTCTTCTTCCGCTCTTCTTCCAGCTGCCACTTAAGTCTTCTTTCTTTTTCATTTCTGCTTTCTTTCTTTCTTTTCACATTTTCTCAATTTATGACCCACCTAATAGTAGAATTGAAATACACGTTTAGAATATTCTAAAAAAGTAAAATCTTCCTCTATCGTCCTGTGTTCATTTTCATTGAGAAAATTGTAGACATATTTGAGAAAATGCAGTTTTTCGTTTCTGAAAATGCGCAATTTCCAATGATCCATGAAGTAAGTGTTATAAATATTAACGACGCGAGAGATATTTTCAAAACATCCATTTGTGTAACTTTTGAAAAACAGACAAATACATCAAAATAGCATTTTCAGTGCTTTTAGCAATATACGTACAAAAACTTCGGAGCAGTCTTCCAGTAAATGTCGTTGGACCGTTTCTGAGTGTTCCCAGATGGACGGACGGACGTAGTAAACAGAAAGTTATGTGATGTTCCAGTTTGCGTTTGTCCGTTTGCAGTTTGCATTTGATTTGTTCGTCCGTCCATTGTGTCTGCTCACCTGTATGTCCGCCTATGAACGACGCTAGTGGTTGAACCGTAAGCAGTATATTCACCGAACTTGATATTTCTCTATCGATCTGTAGCGGCCCTTTAAATTTGAAAAGGATTTTTTTTGGCTGTACTTTTCATGAAGCCTCAATGACATTTTCAGTTGTTTTTTTCTCGAAAACTGCAGGTAAAACCCTCGTTCTCTCAGAATTATGTCAGCGTGGGATAGCCCTTTTTTGCACTGAGCCCTACAATTGTAGTTGCAGGAAGACACCGAAAAAATTTTGAATTTTTTCAATTTTCGAAAAACCAGTATTTTCAACGAATAGGATACCAGCGACATTCTCTTAAACGTCCTTTAGACTATCCAACAACAAAATTTCATCAAAATCGATGTCGTCATTTTTTTTTTAATTTTGAAAATGTCCGAGGGACTTCGTGTAAAGTACCCTCCAAAATTAAAATATCGGTTTCAAATTCAAGGAGCCGCGACCTCAGTCAGATCATTTGGGGAATATCAATTTTGGAGAAAATCGGCTGAACGGATTAGCCAATAGCGTTGTTCGCACACAGACGGAGAGACGTTTTAGCTGTCAATCGATTTTTCAGTATCAAGGGAACATAAAACATGGATTCTGGCTACACCTTGTGTTAGAGGATTTGTTTCTAAATTTAGTAATTGGATTTATCCACTTTTTTGGTATCAAGGTTTTGTAATAAGAGTTTTTCTGCCGAAAATCCACCGTCTTTTCCGCGCAGCATTATGGATCTTTCTCTTCTTAAGAAGTTCCTTCGTTCGCAATGAATCTTTTCATTGCGAACGAACATTTAAACAAGTGTCTGACAATGTAATTGTATTTTTTTATTTTCCAAGATCTATTACAATTGCTGGACATTGTGTTTTTTATAGAATGAATAATCGGGGGATTACAAAACACTCAATCTTCGAATTACAACAAAAATCAATAGTCACTTCGTTATCCTCATTCTCACACACTTGTGCTACTAGTCGAATCGCCGTCTCCTATAGACTGCTTGTAAGTCGCCCAACAAAACGACCAAGCCCAATTACAATCCTGCTAGACAGTAGCTAGAAACAGCTACGGTAGTTGGACGTCGAAACGGAATCCGGCTTAATGAACAAATGATGGCAAAAAAAAGTGTTCATTCTATTAATTGTAAGATTTTTTAAAAATTTAGTGTTTATACTTTAAAGCCTATTTAAAAGAGCAAGTGTTAAAGTATCTACGACCAAAAATGTTTCATTTAAAGAAAATATCTCAAAATTGAGTTACAGTAGAGAACTCAAAATTCTCTCCAAACGAACTCATTCGATTTTTCTTATGTTGTTCCTATTTTAACAGTAGGATATATATTCTAGATTTGTTTAAAAAATTCAGGTTATTTTCAGTTATTACATTCATTTTTTACTTTTAGTAATTAAGTTAATATATAAAATTATTAACAAACATGTAAAGACAAAATGTAACAAAAATTGAACTAGACATTCACATTTTTGATGAGCTTTTTTATGTTGACAGACATAAGTTTTATTATACATATTTCTTATTTGTTACACATATTTTTTCGTTTCGTTGTCATCGAAAATTCCAATCTGACATCACAGCACGTCACGCAGTTTTTAACTGTTTTTGACATAAAATAATAATAATAATAATAATAATAATAATAATAATAATAATAATAATAATAATAATAATAATAATAATAATAATAATAATAATAAAATTTGGAGCTGGAGCTCTCTGAGCGGCAGACTGCATGTTGATGGTACTTCTCCTTCCTGAATCTGCCAAATGCCTTGCTAGTCCTTGAACAAATATGGCCGTGATGGTTTTGTTCTTTTTACTTTCTCGAAGTTTTTGCCTGAATGAAATCTGTTCTTCAAAACCAGGTCATGAAAAACTATCATGTACAATGTACAATTTTCCAAAATATGAGTAGTTTTCGCACAATTTTTGCATGAAATATAGACAATTTTTAAACATTTTTTTCTCAAAAACGAATCTAAATTTTTTATTTACATTTTTTCCTCTTATGTATCAAAGTATGGTTAAAAATGTGGTGCTAGACATATTTCCGGCGAGACATCTGAATTTTTGAAAATTACAAAAAGTTAACATTGCCAAAGTACAATATTGAAGATAGAGATTTTTATTTTCAATCAAAACTGTTCTAAAAACTGGTGTGTTTAAGAAAGGTCTTATACAATCTTTTTAAAAGAATGAGTAATTTTCTCGTAATTTCTGTTTAAAGTTATTGAAAATTATGAAAAAAAAATGTTTCTCAAAAATTCTACCAATTTTTTTTTTCAGGGTAGAACAAGAATCGCTTAAAATAACGGCGCAAGTGTAAGTTTCTTTGAACTCTTTATTTTCGGGAATTGCGAAAGAAAAACATGATGTGAGAAAGTATGTGCTGTTGTCGCACAACTTTATTCAGTTTTAAATATAATGTGGGTATGTGTCACTGCCAGATCGAGGTTGTTGCAGACGCCATGCACTAATTTTAGGACCATTTGGTCAATAACACAAAGCGCATATTTAGTTGCGTTGAACAATTGAACCGTTGCTGGAATAAATTTGCAGTATTTTCTCATCAGCGCAAGAACGTCTTGATGACATTGCAGTCTCAGAGGAAATGAAATGAGTTCGTCGCCAAGTTTCGCTCTCACAAGCAGTTCCACGCAGATCGCTGTTCCCAGCCTTGCATTGTCAGCGCGCGGAGGCACTCGCATATCGCAAGTTGAGACGTGCCGCCACACAATGGGCCGAAAGCAATGCAATCGGAGTCAGCGATTGGGAAAGGGGATGTGCCATACGAAATCTTGTAACAAACGAACGAAGACTACGGAGTTGTACGAAATTATTTAATCGATACCGAATAATTGATACAGCAACTTTTGAAAAAATACTGATAAAATAGTCTCGATACTTTTTTAATACAAAAATTAGAGAATTATTGAGTGTTAAATGCTAAGTAACTGGCCGAGATAGTAAATTATTACAGATAACTAATAAAATTAAATATCGTTTTGGTTTCTCCCTCTAGGGGTTCTTAATGTTGGGGTCGAATGATCGAAAAACGGTCTTCAAGTGAGTTTCAAAACTTATCTCAGATGATTGACGGTTACGGAGTTTCTCAGTCGTGCGTTACTTAGTTGCATACACGAGAAGAATTGTTCATTAAAGACGACTAAGAAATTCAGCGGACCAGAAATCCAAATAGGATATCAAATATCTCGCCATCCAGCGGGGGAAGATCACTGCCATCTCCCGCGAAAAAACTAACGCGGCTAATGACCAAAGCAGTTGACGCGCCCGGAAACACGAAAAATCAATCAAGCAATCAATCGATATCATACACAAATATATAGTAGTATTACGTCCATTTCTTTGTCACACACGAACTAAGAAATCCAGCTGATTGGAATTAATCTTTTTGCCGATTATTATCGAATGGCGAATGTCGTTATGCAAGTCACAAACTATTAGCGTTAGGTATTTGTCCTTTAATTAAGAAACGTAAAGTAAGCCTAAGATTTCCAGTATTAAGCACACATAAGTGTTGAAAGGCTTCAGTTCCCCACATCTTCCATCTCGCACTCAGACGACTATAACCACACACACATACACACACATACACACACACATACACACACACACACACACACCTGTCCTCATCTTCCTATCGTCCGAATCCCGATAACTCCATACCCCCAATCAGAGCTGTTGAACGGTCTTTTATTGTGCCATGAAGATTTCAGTATAACAACAGTCTGGGGCGACTGTTGTCTCACTGAAATTCACTGACATCCTGCATGATGTCATGCTCAAGAGCATGTTATTTTTCGATGACAACAAACGTGAGGGTAAAACCTTCTTGACGTACAAGTTGCTTTTCGTCAAAACTCGCGACTTCATAAGATGTAAACTCTTTTAATGACATATAACCTGCTTTATCAAATCTGCATAAGCCTACAGATTAGTGACGTTAATTGTTCTTATTGGTGTTTGCAGGGAAAGTGATTTTTCCACTATTTCATACCAGTTTTACACAGAATTATGACGACCTCAATCTTCGTTTTTTGGTTTTCGTTTTGCGGGGTGTTTTGCTTCTTCCTCTTCCGCTTCCTCTTCTTCTTGTTCTTCTTCTTCTTCTTCTTCTTCTTATTATTATTATTAATTTTGTTATTGTTGTTATTATTATTATTATTACTATTGGAATGAATTTACAATATTCATTAAGAATTTCCGGGGGATGGGCAACATCCCTATTTGCTTTCTGTTTCACGACTACATGATATAATATAACTTTACATATATACTCTACATAATATGACAATTAAAGTTAAATGAATTAAATAAATGATCGGATTAAAATAAGAATTACGGGACGTGTTCACTAGCCCCTTCACTAGCCCCTTGAGCTTCAACGACTCTGAGGAGATAAGATAGTCACACCTATCACCACATTCTAAAAAGTTGGTGCGAAATCAATAAAACCCTCATTGGGTTGTAAACAAGTTGAATCGGACTCCTTGTGCAAAACAGCGTAAGGAAATTTATTATATCGAAATGTCGAAAAGGCAAACCAACGTGTCAAGGTGACAGACCAAATTAAAGATAAATTACCGAGAAACTTTTCAAATTGCGTAGCTTCAATTATTTATTTGTCATTAATAATGTCAATCATGTTAAAAGGCATATCAGGTTTATAAACATGATATTCAATCGTGTCACTGTTCATTTTTAGAAATGTCATGTAAAGACCAGGTAAAGAACGGTTCAAAACAGATTCGTTAAATCGAGTTCCGGTAGAAATAAACTTTTTATCACTGGCGGAAATAAGAACATCATACAAGGCAAATTGAATCAACAGCGTAAACTCAGCAGCGCTATCAAATCCGTCCGCCGAAGAGGCTGGCGGGGTGAGGTACAGGAGGCTTCGTGCAGAGCGCGCCTCGCGCGCCCTGCCCGCAGCGCCGCGCGCGGCCGCTGGCCGCACCTCCTCCGCGGCGCGGCAGGCGCCGACGTCGCGGGCGAAGCGGAGGCACACGCGGCCGCGGCACGGGCGCAGACGGGCGGACGGGACCATCGAACGGGCGGCTGCGCGAATGGGACGACACGACCGCACCTCCTCTTGACGACGACGACGCGAACGACGACCCAGCGCACCGGAAGGCATGTGGACACGCGCGGTCGGCACGAGTCTTTGACGCGGGTGTGTGAGCGCGCGCGCGCGGGCCGGCGGGCGAGCGAACGAAAGTGAAGGGAGACCCGTGGTCGAGTGCGAGTGTGTGTGTGCGTGTGCGAGACACCGGCGTGGGACCTGGACCGGACGCAGCAGCAAGCGTTGCCGTGCGGCTGGATGGCAACCATCGAAGGTAAGTGTCTGTGAACTACTTTGCAGTCCCCCGTTCCCCACGGACGAGTGTGTGCGTGACCTGTCACAGAGCACGTGAGGGCCGGACGGACGTTGACGGCTCGCGCTGAGGACGTTGATGGACCGCGGCGGCGACCTGCCGTGCGCTGCGCTTTTGTCCGCATCCAGGTGCGAACATCGCTGAGGAAACTCCGCCGACCGGTCGACCTTGAAAGCGTTTGAGTTGTGCGGCGAGGAGAGTTTTGAAATACGTAAGCTGGGCTGGAAGGAACGAGCCAGCCGGCGTGATCGCACCGGCCGGTGATCACCTGAGTTCTCAACACATCCAGGAGTGAAAGGAATTCGGCAGAAGGAAACTTTAGGAATTTCGTTTGTTGTGATTACAAAACTAATGTGTTCGTCCTTTCAAGCGTGGAAATAACATACATAACACCTGTTCGTCTGTTTTCAAATGTGAGTTCAAAATTTAGGGAGGATGCAGTTGCGATTCGTGATGAATTTATTACTGTTTGCATTGATGTTGTAAACAGAATTTAACGAAGTCCGTTGTACTGTTCAATGTGATGCATGAATTAGTGGGAGTGCCTGGCGTTACGAAATGACGAAACAGGCTTATTTAGCTCACGACTACAGCAATGGAAATTAACCTCGAGTTCGTGGTTCACACAATTGAGAATTCTCCGTGATTGTCATGTACGATGCATGTGATTTCGTGTTCTACGTGCTGTCGCTTTTCTATCCTTCCCACATCTGCCGAATTCTTGTTGCTCAGGACGTAGAAATCAAAACAAACCACCTATTCATTACGCAGCTGTGGATGCTTTCCGTCTGCACTTCATGAATATGTCTGACGTGTTTACTGCTGCAGGAATCTCGTAAGCAGTTGAAATAGTTTGCTGTCTAAAACAATACAAAACCCAAAAAGTGTTGTTATCCACACTGCATCCTGTAACAAACCTCGAGAATTATGCCCATTACGTTCTGCCATATACACATCATGAGTAGACAAGCTCGTGAAACGTAACAACGCGCTACCAAAACAGAGCGACGATGCCCATTCTTCACGTGTCTTGTTAAGGCATTCGTTGCAGTTTATGCTGAAGCCTGACGTAAGCTCGTAAGCTGCCCGTGTGTCGCGTCTCCCGCCCTCGGTGACGGCGTCTCATTTCGTTCCTAGTAGTCGTGTTTATGTCGGCGGTGACCACCCGTTTATCAGATGACGCGTCACGTCGGTTTGTGTGGGCGATTGCAGCGCGGCGGTGGCTCCCGCGCTGTCTGTGGGAAGGGCGGAAATCTCGAATTCAAGAACGACTCTCAGAACGAGATCCGAAGGCTGTGAGGGTCACGGCCAAGGTCAGTTCCCAGGTAGCAGGCTTTTCAACGCCACTGTGTTCCCCATACGTACGGTTGTCGCAAGTGGTGCTGAAACATGTACAAAAATGATGATCGCAATAGTAGCAGCTGCCTCCTTGGGATGTGGTATCAAATCCAAATTTTTTTAACCACTACATCCCCATAAATATTTGTGACACCACTGTAATCACATCCCAGGGGAGTGGGATCCGATATAAAAAAACGTAGGCCTAGATATGTGAGTGCAAAGAAGTGATAACACTGTATGTAATAGAGTATATGTAACGTTGTCTTAGTCACTTTTATGTAGGCCTAATACTAAACAAACATGTGTTGTACATTTTAAATGATAGATGAGATCTAAAAATAATAGATGGGACTGTTTGGAAAAGTGAAATACTGAATAGACATAACTTGAGTCATGCAAATTACTAATAAAATGAATAGATATTATGTATGTACATCATAAATATAATATTCCCCTAAATTTAGACAAACATTCATTATTCTTTTTTGTCTATTTCATTCATGAAAATATATACATTCGTAAATATTGCCCAAGCGATTTGTTTAAGTACATTAAGAATAAAAGTATATCACGCTCCAGTTAAAAAATCTAGATGGCAATAATGCAATTTCTTATCCGAAGAAATATCTACGTCAGTATTCCGGTTTTATTTTTATCCTCTTTAAGTGGAGGCTAGGGATAGAGCTAATAGATCAATGCCTATCAAGAAATAAAAATAATTCCTCTCCATGACATGCGATAAGTTCATTTTATTCTTTATATTTATTCCAGATGGTAAATTAATTTTAGATTTGGTGTCTCAAATTACTGTAAATATATTCATTCAATGTTCTGGATATCTGGTTGAGATGAAAGTATGTCAATTTTATTATCCAGGTTTCCGAAACTGTTCTTGCAAACCCTTGAATATTATTGTCAGTTATCGAGGAACCTCTCCATAAAGATGAAGTATAGGGTACATGTTTTGTTTTGCTGTTATATAACATACTTCTTTTCTTCTTCAAAATTACTTTGTGTTTTTACAACTAGTATTGTCTAGAAATCAGAGTAGAAAACAGAGTACGTGTTCTTATGTGAACCACTTCAGAATTTAACTGATATAAAAGAAGTATATTGTGATAGAAAGTGATGCAAAGATAATATAAGTGATATAAAAGAAGTTTGGAGCAAATATTTTTCAATTTGTCAAAAATGACTTTCTTAACGGTGGGAACATATTTTCATGTAATACTGATATTTATAGTTACAACACGACGTAGAAATCATGTTCAAGTGTCAGTATCAACTGCTCACTACAAGAAATCCACAAACAATACATGTACGTTACTTTACAACGCATTGCCAGATGAAATTAAACAATTAAAATTGGCACACAAATTTAAGTTAAAAGTAAAATATTTTCTTCTGCATAACTGTTTCTATACAATTAGAGACTATACTGATCGTCTAAAAGAAAAATTATGTTTACTTAAAACAATGATATAGTATAATGAATTAGTTTACAATTGTACTGTATAATTTTTAGAAAAGATTTGATATGTCTGTAACAAGTAATGTACTTCAGATTCTGGGTCAATGACCCCCATCTCGATCAGGTTTTTGTTCAGTTTCCCTGATCCATTGAACAAATGCTGAGATGACCCCTTGATTTGCTTCTGTACGTAACTGTAGTTTCACTATGCGCACGTTTTGTTGAGCTTTTCTTTTGCTTGTAGTGGTAGTAGGGCTTAGGGTGAGTTTCTATTTTGTTAGCAATACAGAAAAATCAAATCTGCAGTTCGTTTACCGTTTCAAATAAGTTTTCTATAATTTGGAAACGAAAATATCTAGTTTTTGAAATGTTAATCGCTCGCTTTTTAAATTTATTATTATTATTATTATTATTATTATTATTATTATTATTATTATTATTATTATTATTACTATTTTTTATCTTTTAACTATTAATAGTTAAATCACTGGGAAGGGATTCTAAAACTCAGGAAAGTGTGCACAGATGATTTTCTGATATTGAACACTGCCCTTTACATGATAGAAGTTATTCTCGCTTAATATTAGTGATAAACAATCAAAGCACAAAATAAAATACGAGTAATCCCTACAAGTCAGTACAGACGGCGGGGGCCAGTCGCTACAATGAGCAAGATACATTAATTTTATGAAGTCGTTACAGTATAAGTAATGAAAGATTCCGTACTCATTTCAATCGGTTCAATCGTAGGTGTGGCAAAATATGAAATGAAATGGTTCAAATTTTTACGAGATATTATTATTATTATTATTATTATTATTATTATTATTATTATTATTATTATTATTATTATTATTATTGTGAAATTTTGCCGCCCCCTAAAAGTTCTGTCCGGAGCGGGCCGCCCCTGCCGCCCCCATCACGCAACGCCACTGCTTCACGGTGCGGGGAGTCTGGAAGTTATTTTTCGTGTAATATCGGTCACTAATTCTTTTTGCACATTTGCTGCCATTACCGTTGTAGCACCAATTTGGCGGATTCCGAGGTCCTCAAACTCAGGAAAAGTGACCGGATTGTGAAATGCGCAGGTATCTGCACATCGTCTTGTTCCATGCTTTGGAGGAAAACCGAGAAAAGAGGTTGGACGAAGAAATGATCGCACGTCGGGTGTTCAGTTTCCGATCTTTCCTTTGGATCACGAACACTGAAGAGGCGTCTCTTGGAATGTGGAGATTGACTGTCGTAAATCGCAGGATCGGAAAGAAATTGCATTGAATCAAAGCACGAAGTACCATAAAACGGCCAGTTTTCTTTCCTCTATCTGCGAAAAAGCAACTTCAGAAGTTCACTAAAACAATTTCTTTAAATATATTGCGTGATTAGTAAATATATACGTGTTTTCTGTTAACTCTGGTTCGGCCATAGGAAATATGAAAACCGTAAAAATTAGAAACAAATTTTTCAGCAACTACATGTTATCGAATCTAAGAGATATTTAATTCTCAGACTATAAACTTAACAATGACTCTTCTGAGTTACTGTAAGAATCTATGATTTAGCACATCACTGGGTCTATGTGCAGCATCATGTTTGAAAGACAAGAGACAGCAATAATGTCAAAGGCGGATTGGAACCTGTGTTTTCCGACAGGTGCTCTGATGTCGACTCAAGCCCTCACTGCGTCTGCCATCCGGCCCCGGTGAAATCTCGTTTAAATCTAATTTTAATTTATGTAACATATGAATAACCATCATTATCACTTGCGCAACATCTCGTGAAGAGGGTCTGTCGGCCGAGTTGCTATCTGATGATCGGAAGGACTCGTACAGATATTACGTGGTTAGTTAATTGTCTTCCTCGTAACCTATGTTCCCTATTTTCAAGACCGGTTATTTAAGATGTATATAAAATATATTATTAATATCTTCTTCTTGTGTCTCTATTGCACTTCACAAATTAGGCATATGCGAGTTTAGATCTCAATAATTGCTTTACTTCTGAGGTCTTTTTACATCCCTTCTTCCTCTTTTATTTCATTCAGTTCAGCTATCAGAGTGTCTTTTTCGTTGTACCTGCATGCGCTGTCCAAATAATTCTGATTTTTTTCCCCAATTTTACACATCGTGAGAAAATTGAAGTCTTTTTCTAACGATATTATTGCTGAGTTTGTTGCTTTTCTCATTAGTATATTAGTACATCTTCTGAGAAACTGCTTTTTAGTAGTTGAATTTTCTCATCAATGCATCTTGTTTTATTATATGATACGTAACGTATGTATGTTGGGGGGAAAACTTAAACGTATTGTTAACTTACACGACTGCTTTGGCGATGGTTCGTAGTTCGATGAGACCGCACGACTCAATTCTTGATAGGATTAAACAAAAACATATTGTTTGCACATGTGTAAAATCACTTGAGTCATTGTCTTTCTAATCCAATTTCACCAAATTCAAGTAATGTTTTCTCCTTGTCACTCATGCTTAGGGTAATTGTGTAGTAAAATAGCAATAAATTAGATTCAGTAAACTCAAAAAGCGTTTCTCTTTCGTGAGTTCTTGTTTTTCCAGACCGTAACCATAAAAGTATAAAGTTTTCATCATTTGCAGAAAGAGATAACAAAGAAGACAACGGCGTTCTCACATCCCAACAGGTGGATATTTGAACAAATGGTTTTCTTGGTTGCATTCTGACCATTATCAGTGAGGTGGGTAGTGCGAGGTAGAAAAACAGCTGCCACGATGGTACTATGTCGTAGTCTTCAAGACCTTCCCTTTTTTGTGTACACGCTAGCATTCGTTACGTGTGTGTATTCTTGTGTGTGTATTCTTGTGTGTGTATTCGTGTGTGTGTGTGTATTCGTGTGTGTGTGTGTGTATTCGTGTGTGTGTGTGTGTATTCGTGTGTGTATGTGTATTTGTGTGTGTGTATGTGTATTTGTGTGTGTATGTGTATTTGTGTGTGTGTGTATGTGTATTTGTGTGTGTGTATGTGTATTTGTGTGTGTGTATGTGTATTTGTGTGTGTGTATGTGTATTTGTGTGTGTATGTGTATTTGTGTGTGTGTGTGTGTGTATGTGTATTTGTGTGTGTGTGTATGTGTATTTGTGTGTGTGTGTGTATGTATATTTGTGTGTGTATGTGTATGTATATTTGTGTGTGTATGTGTATGTATATTTGTGTGTGTATGTGTATTTGTGTGTGTATGTGTATTTGTGTGTGTGTATGTGTATTTGTGTGTGTGTATGTGTATTTGTGTGTGTGTATGTGTATTTGTGTGTGTGTATGTGTATTTGTGTGTGTGTATGTGTATTTGTGTGTGTGTATGTGTATTTGTGTGTGTGTATGTGTTTTTGTGTGTGTGTGTGACCCATGTCACCCTGGAAAGTCCTTTCCGCTTGGCCGCGGGCGGATGGGCGATCAGGCGTCGCTTGTCGCCCGTCGCCCGCCGCCGGGCGCCTCTTGGCCCAACAACGGGCCGCATCCCCTGCGTCCAAAGCCCTCATAAACGGGCGATCGTAAAAGGTGCCCGCAGAGGGCCCGGCGAGCCACTCGTAAACCGCCGACAAACTCCGAATTTCTCCGAAGCCAGGACGAAATGAAGTTTCGCGAAATTACGCTCTTCGGCTTATGTGTATTTTTCGTAACTTGAGATTTTTATTGTTTCTTTAAACTCTAGAGCAGTTCTAGGGAAAAAAAAACTCATCTGATTCTTATATCTGCATAGGCCTGAAGACTATTTTAATTCGCTGTTTCACTGACTTAATAGACTTCAGCTTGCTCAATTTGTCTAGTCTTCCCCGCGGTTTGTGAGAGTTTTATGAAAGGATCCATTCTCATGAATCGTGACTTGTTAACTCGTCTCACATGCTATCTTCAGATATAATCTTTCATGTTGAACTCCTTCCTTATGTTGTCATTTCGGATTTTCTGCAGGCCAGTTCTGCCGTTCAAATTCAGCCGAAAAGATCTACTTCAGGATAATAATGTGTTTATCATACATTTTCTCTACATTTGTTTCTCAGTGTATTGTCCTTATACTTTCTCAGTTTTTGACTTTTTAGGAAGAAGATTCCTGAGGATCTAAACCGTAGACCATTCTAATGGTACAGTTTCCATTCCTGAGAGGCTTCGGTTTGTTGTTATTCTATTTCTTGAAAGATTTAAGTCATTGAACATAATGATACTAAGAATTTATACTTGATACTTTACGAGGAATGGAACCCTTTTTTTAATTTAGGAAAACAGAAAGTAAATAATAGTAGTATATAGTAATATATAAAAGTATACTAGTAATTAATAAAGCTTTTAAAGCAGAATGAACGTTCTCTTCGTTCTGTTTTTCTGGGAAAATAAGTTTGTCTCAATTCTCGTTTTTGTGCAAATCAGTATTTTAGGTTGTGCTCAAATCTGCTATCGTGTAGGTAGGATAAATTGAATTTAAAAATTATAAGTTAAAATAATATTTTTATAAACGGAAATGTGTTAATTTTCAATGTTTATTGATTCTATAGTTTTGCTTCTTACATTTTTTTAAGATTTGAGGACAATTACTCAATGAAAATAAAGTTTCTTCATTTAGTTTGCTTGAAGAATATACACGATGAAGTTTACTTGATGAAAATCTCTGTGGATTGGATAAGAGAAATTCTTTAGAGGGATGCTAATGATTAATGAAATACAATTTTTCCTTTGGGTGATATAATTTAATGAAGTGCGTGGAATATTTTTGTATACATTGTAAAAATTGTTTTAAGTGTTTTGTCGCTATGTTAATACAAAATTTATTACGTGTTGGATGAAAACTGTGCCAAATCTAGAGATCTGAACGCTTCCTTAATAGAGCCATCCTACATTTCAATTCTACATGAACTTGTACATGATTTTTGTTTATGTTAGACCGGTTTACTACGTAATAAAAGCATACACATTTCACAGAAGATCCCTTACTTTGAAAAACAGCACTTTTCTTTCGTAAGCAAACAGTAGTAAGGACTGTTGGTCGCTCTCAATGACAGTCGTAGCAATAATCGTAAATTCTTGAAATAGCATCAAGGATAGTATTCCTGGCGTTGCTGGGCTTTCAAATATGTGTATTGAGGAAGGGAGTTGTAAGGGAGAGCAGACATTCCGGAGAAATATATTTTAGGAAACCATCACAAATGAAGTCATCAGCCCGAAGCTTTGAATTTAGGAGTCGTAATATTGGAATTAAGTGACGGGGACATGTTTAAAACTGTAACCTCTAATTAATGGTACTATTGGAGACTATCAGATGTTCTTACGATCATCGCTTTGAATCACTTTACGGATCAGAAGCCTATCCCACCACTTTTCGACTTGAAATTTGATTAAGTTCTGATTGCCCAAGTGCCAATTTATTGACGGCTTGAAGAATTATTAAATTCTCTACCTTTCTGTAATCAGTATTCGCATTTTTTCCGTAAATTTGCAAATAACTGGTTCGTCGTAAAGGATAGGTTGTTTCTAAAAACACCAATAAGAAAGCGTATTCAAAAGTACTGCGTTTGCAATTTTCTATGATATAAGCGAAACAATCATGTTAGCTCATTGGCCTGAAGACGATCTTTCTTTTTTTCTTTTTTCTTTTCGGGAGTTATTAAACCTTTGCAATTGAACTCATTCTTTCATTTTATATGGAATAACCATTTCTACGAACAGCTACAAAATGACCGCTTACTGTAAAAGTACTGTTGCAGAAAGCTTATTGCTTTGCTCAGTCATTCCTGACTTTGATCAAGGTTGCTTAAGAAATGAGTGTTTGTTTCTTTTGCCCGTGAAACAAAATGACAAAATAACGTAGAAGCTGGGTTGCACTGGTGCCATAACGCTCCGTAGCGCTGATCGGGTTCTGCTTTCAGGAAAAAAATTAAATGCACTTAAAAATTGTTTTAACTCTGTCTGGCCTATATTACAAAATCAAATGTTCCGGTAGGGGGTGATTTGCAACTATCTCCGCTTTTAAATTATATAAATTTCTTCAGCATTATCGCGCTCTTAAGTAAATAGTATTCCAATGTTCTTGCTAAGTAATCGTCGGTATTGTAAATCACCTGTAGTGACTAATTGTATTTCATATGCTGACTCCTGTCACTTCAGAATAATAATGTTGATATTTCTACTAGTTCTCGCCAATCTGAGTTGGAACGTTGACTCCAAGCATTTATGTGTGCCCTCAATTATACCCCCCAAACAAACACAAAGTATTTTTCCGTAATACGGTTGTCATCTAAAATATTCTTACTTTCCGTCCCGTGTTAGATGGGCCGTACGTTCGCGCTATCTCACATGAATTTTCTTGTGAAGAATTGCTGCGTCAGTTCCTCTTGCATATATAATCTGTGTAAATTGCCATGTGTGAGAGATATTCGTAAATGAATTCTCATTGCGGTGTGGAGGAAGGATGTTAATGAAGTGATACACACAGTAACTTCCGTTGTGGTTAGCATTTGTCGTTGACGTCTTAAGGCCGCAATATGTTTTACACATATATTTATATGAATTGGAGCCATTGGAGACATGACAATACACGATAAAAATGAATCTCCTGAGGTGCGGGACCATCTTCATGTTTGGGTGAATGGGGATGATGGAGCTCTTACCAGGCTTTGTGAATTTTTTTTTCAATGTTCTATATTGAAATATAGATAATTATTAAACGTATTTTTAGTTTTTAACATACTTTAGTGGTTCGTTTATTAACATTAATTGTGTAAATAAAAGATTGAAATTAGCGACGGTAAGCTGAAGATAGTTTCAATTTCAATTACTTTATTGAAATTTTATTCCGATATTTGAAACAGGACGATTGCCCCTTGGAAACAGGGTCCCCTGAGCAATGACCCCAAAGATCCCTCTTACCATTGATTACGCGGATATCTTTTGTTTATTTAAACGATTTGTTTAAATAAAATTATATTGAATTAATGCAAAATTGTATTCAGAACATATTCACTTATTTTTAAACGTAAAATAATTACTATTATTGGCCCCTTAACGAGATTAGTATACTTAATTCTTCGGAGTAATTTATTTCCACTTTATTTTCTATTTCAGTATACTACAACTCGAAGTTTTGCATTTCAAAGGACAACTGAGCACGTGCAAAAACAGTAACCTTCAAGTATTGCTTTACATGAGAGTTTTCCGTGTGAAGTGTCCATTTTATCGTCGAGATAAATTTTCTTTTCGCACAATACCCACCAAAAGGTTTGTGTTAAACGATTGCATTAATCTTTTCTTCTAGAAAATTGCAACTTACGGTGCACCAGTCAGAAGGTTAGCTAAGGGGTATTAATTGCAAATAATAGTTATAAGTCAGAAAACATGGAAAGCGAAGATAAAAGCGGGTATTTCAAGGAGAAGGGGAGATAGATGAGAAAGAAAACGCTAGGCAGACTACCCAAACAAAGATTAGAAAATCTGTGAAATGGAAAAAGTGCCATACATTCGATAAAAACGTGTATGTCAATTACTAATTTATTAAACGAGGCCCTTGAAGAGTTCTGCTAACTATTATAGACTTTCTTTAAATCCTCCACTGCTGAGACACGTAATGCAATTATTTGGTAAATGCTTGCGATATTGTCGTACGATGTATACATGCTTTGCATCGATATCTCCTGTTTCTTTTATTAACCAACGTATGTGAGTAGAATCATCGTGACGCGTAAAGGTAGTCGGGAGCTCTTGTACCACAATTTTGTGAAACTTGCTATCGCAGCATTTCTGAGTAATAATTGAAGGAATATCTGGTTGGAAGAGGCCATTTAATGATTGGTAGAAGGTCAGCCTGGAAGTGGCACGTTTCGTGTCTTTCAAACCAGGTAATTAATTCTTCAACTTGCATGTCTTTGGGTCTGCACCATGGGTAATTTACTTCAACAAATCACGTAGTACAAAACTTTTCAAAACGCCATCTCAACTTCCCTACCAAAACCATCGTTTCCAACGCTAAAACTACTGACAATGTATTGCGAGAAAGTTCGCGTACAAGTTGAAGGGCCCTTTTAAACACACGGGTGGCAGCCGGCCTGCGCGCCCTTAGGGAGTGTGTTCCGCGTGCGTGTCTGTTTTTAGCATCAAAGCGCGCCCCTCCGGTTGAGCCTGCATGAAGCTGCGTAGGGTGCGCGCGGGAAGTTTGCGCCGGGCGGATGTGAACAGCGCGCTTGCGCAAGACGCGCGCGCGCGCTGGCGGCGGCGGCGGTGACGGTGGCGGTGGCGGTGGCGGTGGCGGTGGCGGTGGCGGTGGCGGTGGCGGTGGCGGTGGCGGCGGCGGTGGTGGCGGCGGTGGCTGTGGCGGTGACGGCGGCGGTGACGGTGGCGGAGGCAGTGGCGGAGGCAGTGGCGGAGGCGATGGCGGAGGCGGTGGCGGAGGCGGAGGCGGAGGCGGTGGCGGAGGCTGTGGCGGAGGCGGTGGCGGAGGCGGTGGCGGAGGCGGTGGCGGAGGCGGTGGCGGTGGCGGAGGCGGTGGCGGAGGCGGTGGCGGTGGCGGAGGCGGTGGCGGAGGCGGAGGCGGTGGCGGAGGCGGTGGCGGAGGCGGTGGCGGAGGCGGTGGCGGAGGCGGTGGCGGAGGCGGTGGCGGAGGCGGTGGCGGAGGCGGTGGCGGTGGCGGCGACGGCGGTGGCGACGGCCAGCGAGCGGCTCGGGGACGCCGCGGGGCGGCAGGTGCCATGTGAGTTGCGCCACACGCCGCCGCCGCCGCCGTCAGCACGACCGTGGCGGGCTCGACGTCGTGGTGTGACCGCCGCCGCCGCCGCCGTCAGCACGACCGTGGCGGGCTCCGTGTGGTGTGACCGGCGCGCGGCGCGCACCGTGGGTGAGAAACACCAAAACAATTGGCCACAATTGGAAATATGAGAAGAAATGGATAATGAAATTGGATGAAAAATGGATAATAAAAGAAGAAATGGGTAATTGTGGGGTTTTTGAAGTCGCTGAATTCGAATGTTGTAAGGAATTGCAAATTTGATCATTCAAAATGCCGCACGGGCTCATAAAAAATGAAGCGGATATTCCTCGAAATGTGGTAATAAGGATTTTGGAGGTCGTAGAACGATGTAAATTGTTAATCATAAGTGATAATAGTTATTGTTATGAAATTTTAAAATTTGAAATAGTGTCAGCTAAAAGAGAAAAATGGATTAATAGAAAAATGTAATTAAAGGGTTTTTGAGACCATTGATTTATTTAATCTATGAAATAAATTTTATATGCCCAAAAAAATAGTTCACACCCGTATGTGACGTGTGGCTGAGACACGCAATTTTTGTTTTCTTGAGTTCCGAAATCCCTACTGCTATTTGTTAAGAAATTTTAAAGTTGACTAAAAAATAAAAACTCCCGCCACTTCCATTTTCCCTGGTGTTGAACACCTCCGGGTGTTGTATTAATCGTGTTTTAGTAACATTCCGGTAAAATATCGATAAAACGAAAAGTTGCCGATATAAGCAGGTAAATGCGTGTGAATTCTGATTAAGGATATTCTTCTTTTATAAATGAAAAGATAGGTGATTGCGGTAATATGTGAAACAAAAAAATATAATCCACAATATTAATGACTATTTTTGTTGCAAGGCTCCATTAGAATTCACACGTACCAAACATATATGCATTATTATTCTCGCTTTTCATTATATACTTATATTTACAAGCGTCTGATATTCGGAAATTCAAAAAACTCTCCAAAAATAACTTGTTTTGCGTACTAAATATCGACAATCAGATAACTTGAGCGATTCAAACAACTTTAGCTTTATGAGACTGTAGGAGAGGTTGACAAATTGTGCTCCAGTGTCTTCTACACATGATTTGATAATTCAAAATTCTGAACGCGCACGTTCAATGTTCTTATAATGGCCAAATTTTGGAGCTCTTCGGACCAATGTGTGGCGTTGTGAACCCCCCCTCCTTTTCCCCACCACATCCATCCCCTTCCCCTTTCCTCGCTGGCTGCTTGTCTCGCCGTGTCGTAGCCAGATATGGCGCGATGCTCATCTGGCGTCTGAGATTGTTTCGGGTCGCGGTGTTTTTGTTTTGCGCCGCCCCGTCAGCTGTTCATTGCTTCACGACGGAGGTGGAGAAGGCCCAGCCGGTTTGTTGAATCCCGTTGATGTCGGAGAGCGACTTTTGACAATGAAATTAAACAGCGTTGTCGAAGCTATTTCCGACATTAATGAGGGCAGAAATAATCGCTTTATACACGCATTTATCTTTTTTCCAGTACAGGCGTCAATTTGTGTATGAAACAAGAGCTGGCCGCTCTCTACTGAAAATGCACATACATTTTCACAGTATTGTGTGTTCTACCGACGTAGGATACGATTAACCGTATCGTATTGATTGTGCAGTAGTACATTTCTATAATAATTGATATTACGCTTTGATTATACATTTTCATTTGGTGATATGCGTTTTGCAATTAACTGATTTAATTGAGTAAAGCAATATGAAAGGTATTCCAGATGTATTTAAGCGATTACTGTCTGTATTTCAAGCTTACATTTATATATGAATTCAGTTGCATTAGAAACCTGTATTTGAATTATTAAAGAGGTCTTCATATTCTTATATAATTATCAACACTTTTTTATACTTTTAAATAGCGTGATTTATATGTTTTACTAAACGGAAAAAAACTATGTGCACAAGGTGCTAGGAAATCTGAATCAGGAGATGCAGTGTTGGAAAGTTACAATTTGCAAGCAACTTCTTGCGCGTTAGAGATAACCATGACGATTATTTCTGTTTTGTTTCATTAGATTTGATGAACAGGCGTAAAAATATGTCTTGTGGGAGCTCGATATTATAGCGATATTATTACTGATAAAATAAGTGAAATATGAAGTTTCTTGACAGTATCTGTAAATATAAAATAAACCATTTTTGTGTATAATGGAACAAGAAACGTTACAACAAGAAATAAGATATTAGAAGCTTCATGAAAAATGTCAAGTAAAATACCAATCGGGTACTTGTTAGGCAATTGTCTTCGGAGCTATTACCTGTTCATGGTAGAGGAGATTTTGCCGAAAAACGTACTAATTAATATTAATGAAGAAAAAAATACGAATAACGGCAGCGAAATCATAATTAATTTCTTAATATTATTGTCCAGGAAAACGAAGTACTAACCATGATTCTACAACCCAGTTGCCAAGCCTCGACTATTATACGCACTAAAAGTAAACGAAATGCATGGGAGGAATGAGAAAATTGTGTGAGGAGGAATTCTATTAAGCTAAAAATGCGGTGCTAAAACCATCGACCCCATTTCTGAGCTCTGGAAGTTAAAGAAGGTCTCTTTTGTTAATGGAATTCATGAGATGCAGGTCATCTCATTATCGGGAACCGGTTTGAAGTGGCGAGTATTATCTAAGAATAGACTTGCCCAAAATTACTTTATAGATAATTCATTTGTATACAAAGCAGTGCTAGAATATTATTGTAAATTTTGATTTTCCATATTTTAATATCGTTTATTGAAATTTCACATCGTTAATGACACCAAGTAAAACGCTTTTTCTGAATTTTGAAGTTTCATTAATCATGTCATTTTGCTCATTAAGAATTCGTTCATTAAACATTGTACTCATATTAATTTTGCTGAGATAATTAAAGTTCTTTTTTAACTCTCGGACGATGTTGACAATCCTATTCAGAGCAATATTAGGAACATGCATTTGCATGTTCTTGAACTTTCTTCCCGGTACAAGGCTGTAATTTCCTTCGACGCTAGGCACCAAAGAACATATTTCTTTACATTGTTCGTGTATGTATGTGATAATTTTCATCTTTTCTGTGCAGGACTATTGTCGAGTTCCTTTAGTGTGCTTTTCAAATACTCGCGCGCATAAGACTCCCACTTCTCTCTTCTGGTGTTTATGACGGCAGTGTCTTTGTTTAGATGGAAAGTAGAAAGGGAGCATCTAAATAATCGTGAAGAGTGGCAAGGGAAACATGATGTTCCTTATTGTTATCATAGTTTTATTTTTTCAGTACCGTTATTTGCATTAATTTAATGAGGGAGTGAGTTATTGGGTTGGGAAATCAGTTTTGTTTGAGCCCTTTTTGCGTAATCTTTCGTCAGTCATCCTTCTGCTGCATCTGGGTAATGTTATGTAGAAAAAGCGTGTGAAGTCGAAGATAGAATGAATCATCTGTTATGAGAGTGTTTCTCGCGAGTGCTTCATGGGAAAATCAAGCGATTATCAAATAAATCGAAAAAAAAGCATGTGTTGAATCACAAATGTATTAATTTTCTCTTCTTTTGAAGAATGTTTTTCAAAAGAGTGTCGAAAAAGTGTTGTATGTTGCAAAACTCAAATGATTTCTCATTTGATTTACCATGTCATATTGTTTTATTAGGTTTACTTTGACGAAATAACTTATTACTCTTTATATTCCAACAACAACACTCTATGATTAGAGAAGCACACGTGCCTTTTAAAGCTTCGTGGGGTGACTTTTCGAAATAATAACGTTCATTAGTTATTAATAACCTTAATAATTCCGCCTGTATCAATGTCTGCTGTGAATAACAATTTCTTACTCTACCTGAAGATTAATGGTGTTAAGAATTTATAGCTACCGTACGGTAGTACAATTTCCCTGCTGGAGGATCTCTATTTTTAACCATGCCACCATGTGTGTCTTTTGATAACATGTTTGTAGAACTAGTATGCTATGAAGCAACCAAAACGCAATGCAGGCAGCATCGGGTAGCACCAACCGCCTGACATTTGCGGCATAAGTAGGCTAGCGCTGGCGGTGCACGGCAGGTGGAACCACCCCTTGGGTGGTGTTCCATTTCGCAACGCGCAGCATCTCCGGCCCGCGCGCGGGGCGATGTGCCGAGAACAATACCTGCCACGTGATGGCGTCCGCTTCGCAATAGGAAGCAATAGCGCCCACCGGCTTCCCGTGGCGTGTGCTTTGCAAGAATGTGCGGAAGCACATGTGGCAACGGCTGCGCGTTTTCCCTGGCGCGGCGAGCGAAATTTTTGCTCCGCTCTGCTCCGCCACAATGGAAGCACGCTGCAAACAGAGCTCGCTAATTGAAATAGCTTTCTCGCTTCTCCGTTCTTGATGTGTCGTGAAGTTTCGGTTGTAAGGCGAAACACAATGGAACTCCATATGTAGCACCTTCGGTGCTTCGTTTTCTCTCTGTTAGTTCTTTTAAAGTTTGTGATATTTTGCGGCGAAACTCACTGCTAATTGTATACAAGCTGTAAGTAAAGTAGCACAATTTTGAAGGTATTTATGAATTTCTGTTTACGATAAATGCAATGTATTTTTTAACGAGAGGAGAATGCTACACATTTTAAAAGCCCTAAAACTACAAGTATTATAAAGTTAATTTCCACACGTGTTAGTGTATTGTAGAGAAGCATGTCATTATAGTTAAACTAATTAATTATATTTTTAATACATTCATAAATTTCAATAAGTATAATAAAGCATTTTTGAGTTATTTCATAAGCATTTAAAGTTGATTGTGGACTCCAAAATTGGGTTTCGTTGTCGACTATCTGCGATTTGAAACAGAAGCAACTGTGAGAACTAAGACACTTAAATATTTCAGTGTGAAATTATAATAAAACGGTCATAACAGTCTTAAACTATTAAAAATGTCTACGTTCATCACCGTCTAAACCAGAGACAACAGCATTGTTCCCAAATTACTATTCAATAAGAACGGTACCCATCGATTTGCATTCAGCTTTCTAGTTTCTCATCCATCCACTACATTGTGTGAGGAGTCTTATCGAGGCGGTGTGGGTTCTGTTCGCCTCCGACTGCTCTTGCGAGATCAATATTTGCACGAATGAGGAAGCGCCATTCTCGCTCATGATTGGAGCCCGGAAGTCGATGACCTAAAAATGTTCTAAAAACTCCTATAAAAAAGACCTAGAAATTATTCAGTACAAAACAATTCAGTACAAAACTTTCTCATTGAAGTTTCACAGATTGTAATTTAAAGGAAAATTAATGATAAAAGAAATTCCGTATTGAAATAAAAATAAAATTGAGGATTACAGTTGTCTAATGCTTGGACAATTTACGAACAAATTTTTAAAAGGTAGTAGAAATAAAGCTCTACACATTTGAGTAAAAAACTTTCTGATTTCATTCTAACAGATTGCAACTAAGAAGAGAAGATTCTGTTTTGAAATAAAAATAAAATTGAGAAACACAATGTTGAATGTATGGAAAAAAATATATTTAAATTGCAAAAAGAACTAATTTCTTGCATTGGAAACAATCTCGACCTACAAATAGCGAGATGTGTTAATACATTTTTGAAACTTCAGAATTAAAAACCTGAAATATTTGTAACTATTTAAAAGTGCAAAAAGAATGGAAGATGCGAATAAAAATGCATTTATTTAACACGAGTATGGAAAACTTCTGAGTTTCGATGAAAAATAGTTTCTTCTTACGATTTTCAATGCTGCTTTTATGCTGCTATTTCCTGCCTGAAATAGTTGCAATATCACATCGAAGTGGGAATCTAGGAAAAACAATTGCTTCATTAGATTACAACAAATTAATTGTAATGATAGGAAGAGTTTGCTCGAACGATCCGCAATAGTCCCGCGCGAACTGAAGTTGCCTTCGCATGTTGCCATGTCCGATAATGTCGCCATGGTTGTTAACGATTCAAGGCAAGACGAAATCACTAAGATTCAATACTCGATTCGGTGCATAATGAGAGAGCTGGAAATGCATATTCTGACAAAGTCGCAGAATGGCGAGCAGTTTGAATTGCAAACGATCGCCGCAGACTACGTAAATGGACGGTGAACTCCGTCTAATCGTGGAGGAAATTGATTTGATACCATTACTTGATAACAACGGAACGCGGCTGTAACTTCCAGCAAGCTAATCTGAAATAAACAGTTCCATGCCTTTACATTTCTGCGAGGGCAATACAATTCTTCGTTCCTGAATGTCACAACGGCTGCATTCGAGGCTTTGTCGCAGGCGGGGAGCACTGAAATCAATTATGCAAAACTCTCCAATTGTAAAATGCAAAATCCTCTTGCGGAAACTCCTGTTACCGTTTTTCATTATCATTTGGAGCTCCAATATCCGAAGCTGAAGTACGCTCCTTTACGACGTGGTGCGTAGCTTGCAATTCTGAAACATGACATGAATACTTTTTGTGTAGTTGCATTGATTTTTTTGTTTGTTTGTTTCGAAGCATGACAACTCCTCCAGTCCTCCAACTCCAGGTCAGTAGCTGCTTGGTTGTTCGGGACACGCCGCGACCTAGGCACAGGTGCCAACGTTTCGGCCGCCATTCTGTGACCTTCCTCAGGGCGAAATACTTTGGCACCTGTACAAAGACGCAACATCTTCCGGACAGCCAAGGAGTTACTGACTCCGGTGGCGGAAGCCCACGCTCTCTGCGGTAATTGGTAGTGCGTGTTATATCTAATATGTGGTGCGTGTTATATCTCGCGGGTGGCGGAGTTATTCGCCCACTGGTACGTGATATCCGATGTCGACCTCAACGTCGGATTTCGGGCATTCCCTCTTCCAGGTCACCAGGCGAATGCCGGAGCAGTACCCTATCAAACAGGCCACGGACCGCGCGCGATCTGTCCTTCCCATTCCTTGTCCTATCCTCTCCCCTTACACACACACCTACACTAACATGCACTAAACTACCACATATCCCGGCTGGGGCGTTGCCACGCTGGTGGGAGAGTCCTGGTTAGGGGGAAACCCCACTAGCCGACGGTAGGTCGGCGCCGGATCTCGCCATCCAGCGGGGGAAGATCACTGCCATCTCCCGAGAAAAAATGCACTACACTAACGGGACTAATGACCAGAGCAGTTGACGCGCCCGGAAACATGAATAAATCAATCAATCTTCCCGGTATTTTCCACTCAGGGGGGGAGCACCGCCTCAGCCGTGACAAGCTCTAAGCTCCCGACTGGTCTCACGATATGTGTGGTCAGGTAGCGCATGTAAATAATGTGTAAGGGAAAAGTAGGGGACAAGGATGAAGAAAGAAAGATCGCTCGCGTCAGTGGTTCATTCATTAGGGTACAGTACAGAATTTCTCAGGTATTGATGGCAAAACCCACGTAAAACTACCGATCAGAGCATTGGGTCGGTATAATTCTTTTCGAGGCAGCGGGTAATCCATCTTTCTCTACTACGATTTAATAGAATGACTTCTGGCTTATCAGCTGTGACGCGGTCGCCCAATGGGGACCTTCAGTACCAAAAATTTAAGTGGACCTCCCGATCGGATAACCGCGTCCAGCTGATGATCTGTCAGGATTCATTCTATTTAAATCGAAGTATACGTCTATTTTTCGTCGTAGGCGTCCAGTGGTGTTAATGAAACATACGGGTTCGCGGCGAAAATTGCCTTCCCAAGGGTTCCATGCCGTGAATGAAAAGATGAGCCGTCATCTCATCACGGGCGGCGGGGGCGTGTGGGCGTGCGGCGGGGGGCGGGGCGGCGCGCAAGTGGGTCAGCGCTCGGCCGGCAGGCGGCGCGGCGGCGCGCAATCGACGCAAAGCGCGGACCGCGAGGCGACCCAAGCGCAGCCGCCGACCTGTCATTAAGACGCGCGCTTTTTGCGACTGGCGGCGCCCCGTGCCGGCTTTGGCGCCGCAGATTTCGCCGACACCGCCACCACCTCCGCCCGGCGCCGCCACCGCCACCGCCACCTCCGCCGCCACCTCCGCCGCCGCCACCGCCGCCGCCACCGCCGCCACCACCTCCGCCACCACCTCCGCCACCACCTCCGCCACCACCTCCGCCACCGCCACCACCACCACCACCACCATCGCTACCGCTTACCGCCGCCGCCACCGCCGCCACCACCATCATCGCCGCCGCCGCCATCATCGCCGCCGCCGCCATCATCGCCGCCGCCGCCATCATCGCCGCCGCCGCCACCGCCGCCACCGCCGCCTCCGCCGCCACCGCTATCACCGCCCGCGCCGCCCACCGCCCACTGCCCATCGCCACCAGCACTGTCACCGCCACTACTGCCGCCATCGCCACCGCTCTACACTGCCACTAGCACTGTCACCACAATGCCACCACCACCACCACCGCCGCCGCTACAGTCATAGACATCGGTATCGCCGCCTCCGCCATCACCACCACCTCTACCGCCTCGCGCGGAACCAGGAACCTAACGTAGAGTCACACGTAAGACAATAACTTTTTTATGGAAATGCTCCATTTGCGGTTATTGGAAATTGTTTCCCAATGTACAAATATTCAAATAACCCAATAGTTTGCAATTTTTTTTTTTTTTTTTTTTTGAATTCTGCCAAACTACGTGATCCGTGTAAGAATAAAAAACGGAAGAGCAAGGCTCATGTCGGGGTCCAAGGAGGCACGTGAATGCCCCCAGGCCCTCCGCGAGCGCCCCTGGCGCGAACGGTGTGGATAGTGGTGGCAAATTTTACCAAGGGTTTTCGATGTCGATGAAAACATCGAAGAGAAAACATCCATGTTTTGATTATAGACTGATAAACATCCTATTTTCCTATCCATTTTTAATTACTGTACGTAAAAGGGGTTTATCTTATTCTTTGGATACCAACATGTTAGTAGTATGTAAAAATTATTATCGAATGTAAAGCATAAAATTAACTATAAAAAAAAACATTGTGTTTTGCTATCGATTTCGTGTTTCACTGTCGATTCAGGCAATGTCACGCCTGGCAATTACATGCATTCATAACACGAGCAGCTCCCAAAGCTCCTCAGATTGCATAGGCGAAATGTGCCGCGTGATAAAGAGGATGACGCAAAACTACGATATTGCTTTGGATCGTTGCTTCTCAACAACGTGCTTAAACTCCTTTATTTAAAAAAGATTTAAAAAACATCGAATTTTTGTCAACAAAAGATCGATGTGAAGAAAGCAACGAAAGCAAAATATCGATGTTAATATATCTATGTTTCTGGTGGATAACATCGATGTTTTAAAAACATCGTCCGGGAGCGGTAGCTCAGTGTATCAACTGATGTCATTGCAGCGCCTCTGACCGGGAGGTCCTATGTTCGAGTCCTGACAACGGCAAGATTTTCGACACTAGCTTTTCAGCTAGGTCGAATTCAGTCGCTGTCTGGAGGAGAATTCTAGCGCCCGCCTGCTCTGATCGGTAGTTTTCCGTGATTTCTCGGTACAACACCAGGCGAATGACGGAGCAGTACCCTACCAAACGGACCACGGACCGCGCGCGATAGTTCCTTCCTCTTTCTTGTCCTATCCTCTCCCCTTACACACACACTTACACTAACATGCACTACACTACCATATATTTCGGGAGACCGGTCGAGAGCTTAGAGCTTGTCCCGGCTGGGGCGGTGCCCCGCTGGTGGGAGAGTCCTGGTTAGGGGGAAACCCCGCTAGCCGACAGTAGGTCGGCGCCGGATCTCGCCATCCAGGGGGGGGGGAGATCACCCCCATCTCCCGAGGAAACAAAAACATGCGCAACACTTTCGGGGCTAATGACCTAACCTCTGACGCGCCCGGAATCACTAACCAACCAACCAAAAACGTCGACGTTTTAAAAACATCGAAGTTTTTTTGTCCTCCGTAGGTGTGAACCGCAGCTGCGCGAGCCGTGTCCTCAGCGCGGGTTTGCGAGCCGCCGGCTCGGCACGCACGCCCCCTTCGCGCTGTCAAACTGTCCGCCGCCGCTCGTGTGCAATTTCGGCCGACAAGTATCCCCCCGACGCGACGTGTAATTTCGCAGCACGCCCCGAATCACAGAAATTTGCTCACCGCAGAAGAGACTTTGCACTCGACATGGAGGTCATTATGACGCGAGGACGGTGTTTCTCGGTGCTAACCGTTTGAGATTAGTCTCCCCTGAGGCAATACAGATGGCGTCTTTTCTATTTATTTTTCGTAATCTGCTTCCCTGCGGCTTACACTTGGTGTAATAATCTACAAGCGGTGTCTTAACTTGCAAACTTTCACGAGTGCTTGTCATTTGTATGTGGGTAACCGTCTCTTTGCCTAAACGCCGTTTCACTTCTTAAGTTAGTCAAGTGATAAAAGAAAGTCTTTTGCACTTCTAATAATATTTGAAACAAAGTTGACTATAAGCCAATGTATGCTAAATTGTAGATATACATAGTTTTACAATCGCTTTACTATATTCATTAGTTATTGATGTGAAATTACTCGTATTTTCTGAAAGTTTTTTTTTATTTTGTTGACTGTAGAAGAAACCAAATCGATTTTTATTGATATTAATTTCATGAGTAAATATTCTCAAGGGCCAACAAACTTGGAATAGTGGAATTAATAGCAAAATAAAACTGAACGTGAGATCCTATTGTATTTCATTTTATATATCATTTCTGTGAGATACGTTTGACGCACGCACACGCACACACACAAACACACTTATTTGTTTGTGAGACTAATGAAATATCACCACCGCGAGTCTTAAATTAACTTGATTTAACAGTCATCAATATTATAATTTATTTCATAAATAAATCTTCAACAGCTACGTTTTAAAAATTCAAAACAATACATGTTATGCAAAATACCAGCAAACAATTCGTATTCATGGATATACAGCCTTCTAATTTGGATCATTTCCTTTACCTTCATTTATTCTCAGTGCTAAAATAGGACATTCTACCGTCTTCTCTTGTCATTTTCTCTCTACTCTTTGCCACCTGCGTTCGAACCCATCATACTTGCAAACCTCGAAGCCTCTAAGCTTCAGTGCATCGTCTCTTTCCGCCCACTCAGCGGCGGCGTGTAGCGCTTCCTCCAATGTCCGCAGCAGTACTCCGACCTCAGAGCTCCTGGGGCCTCGCCCTCGCAGAGGACGTTGGTCGCGGTCGTCGTCCCCGCCGTCGCCGTAATCCCCGCTTCGCCCCGCCGCCGACACGTGTCCGTCCCCGCCTCGCCTTGCGGCCGCCTGCGCCGTCGTCCTCACCCACACCAACGCCGTCTCCGTACCGTTCCGCTCCGTCACGGACACCCTCGCCGTCCCATCGCCCCAACACCCACGCCACCCCCATCGCAACAACCGCCCTCGCCACTCCCATTGCCCCAACCGCCCTCGCCACTCCCATTGCCCCAACCGCCCTCGCCAGCCCATCGCCCCAACACCCACGCCACCCCCATCGCAACAACCGCCCTCGCCACTCCCATTGCCCCAACCGCCCTCGCCACCCCCATTGCCCCAACCGCCCTCGCCAGCCCATCGCCCCAACACCCACGCCACCCCCATCGCCCCAACTGCCCTCACCACCTTCATCGCCCCAACCGCCCTCGCCACTCCCATTGCCCCAACCGCCCTCGCCACCCCCATTGTCCCAACCGCCCTCGCCACCCCCATTGTCCCAACCGCCCTCGCCACCCCCATTGTCCCAACCGCCCTCGCCACTCCCATTGCCCCAACCGCCCTCGCCACTCCCATTGCCCCAACCGCCCTCGCCACCCCAATCGCCCCCCATCGTCCTCGCTGCCCTAGCTATCATCATCGCCCTCCCAGCGTCCCCGCCTGCCCCATAGCCCTCGCCAAATCGGAACTCCCACTCCTATCGTCCCAACCGTCCTCGCCATCCCGATTGTCCTCGCTCCCCGCGCCATCCTCATCGCCCTCCCATCGTCCCCGCCGCCCCCGTCGCCCTCGCCAAACTCATCGTCCCCACCTGCCCTTGAAGCTCCCGCGGACCCGGCCGCCCAGGCCACCCTCGCCGCCGTCGACCCTACCCCGCCGCCGTCCCCTGCAGTCGTAGTCACCGACATCCCCATCGCTTCCGACTCAATCATCCCCCCCCTCACACCTACCACACCTGTCACCACCGTGGCCCCCGTTCTCGCCGCGCCACCGCCCGTGCTTCCGCGTCCGCTTCGCGTCTCAGCGAGTACTTTCTCCGTGCGCGGACGCGCGCGACCTGCGGTCCCGACCGCGAGGAGCGCCGGGGGGAGCGTCCGCGGGGGGCGGGGCGGGGCGCGGGCGGCGGAGCGTGAATATGCATGAGCCTCTAGCCGCCCACGCGCACCGCACCGCACCGCCGCCGCCGAGAAGAGCTGCGCGAGCGCACGTGACGCCGCCCGCGCCGACCGGCGCTTCCAAGAAGTGGGAGCGCCCCTCGCCCTCCCCGCCACGCCCCCGCGGCGCTGTCGCTCTCTTGTTATTCCGTGCCCCTTTTTTCTTATACCTATCCTCCCCTTCCTCCGCGCTGCTAGCGTGCTTCTTTCTTATCGTAGAGTTTCCTTCGTTAACCACTTCTCCTATCTGTATTCACATTTCTTAACCTTCGCGGTTATTCTTCACTTCTGTGACTTCTTCGTTCTATAAATTTTATTTTTCATTCCCTTTCGTCCTTCCTTCCTTCCTTCCTTCCTTCCTTCCTTCCTTCCTTCCTTCCCTTCTTCCTTCCCTCCTTCCTTCCTTCGTTTTTCGTCGTCTCCTCGTCTGTGTATCATCTCCTCAAGCACACTTCATTTTCCACTATAAGGTCTATCATTGTCCCTCTCATTTATTCTGTTGGAACTTCAGGCATTATGGAATTTCAGTTTCATTGTTCTTTTTATTTTTCATTAGGTCTCGCCGACTTTACATTCGATTTAAGCTAGTTCTCGTATTTCTTTTTATGTTAGGCGGTGTTCTGTTTTCTTTCCAAACTACTTCCTTTCTTCCATTACGCTATTTCTCTTATATTATTTTCCGTTCTGTTCTTCCCGCATCTCCTTTGCTTCGCACTCATTCCCTCGCTTGGACTTTGCCTCCAGTTGCGTGGCCGTATTCGTGAGCTCGTTGTTTTTTTTGCGCCTGTTCCGAAGCTGTTGCAGTGGCCGTGGGTGCCCGCCGCGCTGCATGCGGTGTCGTCTTCGCCCCGCCCTCCCGGCCGCCGCGCCGCGCCGCGCCGCGCCGCGGCGATGTCCTGGGCAACGACGCCAGGCACGCGATGGCGCCCGTTTAGATGCGCCGCCGGATAGGTCTGGCGCGGGGGAGGGGGAGGGGGTGAGGGAGAACGATCACGGGATGTGCCGCGCTGCGCAGAGCTGCCGGCGGGGACCGCCGACCACTCTGGAGACTCTTCGCAGGGCAGCCACTTTCTGGAAAACATGGGAAACGGAGGAAAATCAGGGAATTTCATTGCTCTAGAAAGGTCAGGGGAGAATTAGGGGATTTCATTGCTCTGAAAAAGTCGGGGAAGAATTAGGGGATTTCATTGCTCTGGAAAAGTTAAGGGCAAATTAGGGGATTTCATTGCTCTGGAGAGGTCAGGGAAGAATTAGGGAATTTCATTGCTCTGGAAAAGTTAGGGGAGAATTAGGGGTTTTCATTGCTCTGCAAAGGTCATGGGAGAATTAGGGGATTTCATTGCTCTGGAAAGGTCAGAGGAAAGATCAGAGAGGGGATTATGCTCTGAAAGATGGGAGAATTAGGGGATTTCATTGCTCTGGAAAGGTTCAGGCAACATTTTGAGATGATTAGACAACTATAATCATTATTTAAAAAATAGTATAGAATAATTTTTTGCTCAATTTCTAGTCGTTGAGGTTTTCTTTTAATTTGTACTTTGTCGCGGTGAAATCAGAGAGCTGAGAAATTAGTTTCAGGCTTGATTCAATTTCTTTTTTAACAGGGTGAAATTACAAATCTTATCGGTGAAACATTTTTAAAATGTTTTGAAAAAGCAAAAAATGTCAGTGAATTTTGTTCCACGAAATGAGTGGTCATCCTCCTTCGATCTCCTCAGAAGAAATTAATGTGTGTCCCATGAGAAATTAAAGTGTACGTCATAATACTGTTCATACAACTTACCAATTAGTATTCTGTAATCCTTTGTAAACTTTAGTTGTCTTCTCTTTCATAGTATTATTCATTATCTACTTGGGTGATTTTCATTCAATGGATTCAAACCAGACAACATTCAACGTGAGATTTTACATTATTAAGAACATTTTGTTAATTTCAGAAACTTATTGTTGGTTTTTGAAAATTATAAGGAATAACATGCCAATAAAGAATAAATAACTCGAAAACAAATATGTAAGAAAGAGTTTTTGTAATGTTTGACAAACATATCGTTAAATCATTCTGAACGGAAGTAATTATTCCAATGGATTGAATAAATTGCAGTGAAGGTGGATAATAAATTAAGAAGACACCGGTTTCCTCCGATACAGGGAGCATTTATTACAGACCTCGGGGAGGTGGAGATTATCCCCACGCAAGTTACGGCTACACAAAAACACCTGAGGGGAAATTTGTGGGTTTTTCTTTCTCTCCGGTGTTTACTTATCGTATGCAGCAAGCGCGAGCGTTTTACGTTAAAATGATTGCCAAAAGATTCTTCGAAAAATTGTAAAGTACAGTTTCTTGTATGTTATTTTGCGATTGTGATTTGCGAAATTATTCAACTATTCAATGTGAAAATAAAACGTACAGGTGGTTCTTTCACTAAATACTCTCGCCTACATGATTATATGTAGTAAGTTTGAATTGACAAGTTAACAGGATTTCTTGACTTCTTGTAATCAAGACGATGGTCGTTTGTTTTGTCAAGGCCAAAGGGTTGAAATGCAACACACTCTTCAATTTTAAATTATGCAGGATGTGAATAGTTCTTTCAGATCCGCTTGAAATGCGTGTCAAGAACCTTTTTGAACGTGACATACAGCCGGAATTCTTATGCAATCCCATTTGAATACGTAATACCAACCTTTTCAAACAGTAAAACGTGGAACAGATGAATACTTCATCCAACCATTCAACGCGTCTGAGTAATATCATTCACAGAATAAAAAGACGAGAGTGTGTGAGTTTTATTTGTGCTTACTAGAAGTTGGGGAAAGTACGGGTGCATTAAAGCATTATAATTCTCGCTTAAGAACGCATTACAAGCTGCGGTGAAAATGTAGTTAATTGATTCAATCCTAGGCTATTACAGGAATGGGAAGTAAGAGATCGCGACACACACGCGACAATAAGTGTACGCAACTTACATGCGTAAGCGACGTACAAAGACAAGGGCCATGCAGGTGACAATTGCGAGGTATTCACTTTGTATACTCACATTTTATGTAATTGCTTCCAGAGTAGAAGCTTTATGGAGTCAATTCAATAAAATTACTTTTGAAAATAATGCAACATAAAGAGTTATATATTAGTGTTAAGTACATTATAATGACTGGTGAACGCTTTCGATAAAGTAGTAATGTTTTTCTGTTTTTAATTCTCATTCTAAGCCTGGATTGGCCAGAAGGGTAACCTACAACTTCCCCTTCTGTTATTTTTTATTTCAGTTACTAGACGTTATTTTTAGTATATCGTTATTGTTCCATGACTTGCGAGCTTATTAGTTAATTAGTTTGACGAAGAGTTTCTCAGCTTTGCCAAATACTTGTTCATTCTAACACGTACTTATTTAGTCTAAAGTGTGCTTCTTTTGAAATACTTAGGAAACAAGAACAACTAGTTTTTAATGCTGATTACACTTTCCAATTTTAGATCTTTCGCCGTCCTAGATTGCCTATCTGGAGGAACTCGTTGGCCTGGCTTTGACTTATGTGCGCCCTATGCTGTCAAATGTTTTAGAACCCTTTCAGTTAGCTTTTTTTAAACATTAAAACATGTATAATATTTTGAATAAAACATGGTTGTACGATATTTGTAACCAACACAAATATTGTGCACGTATAAATAATTGAGTATACGTATACGTATAAAATAATTCTCACCACGATATTGATGTAATAAATATACGTTATTTTTGTATTCATTTTATCTGTATATATCAATGGATATATATTTGATTAATTAACACATTTATTTGTTACAAATATGAAAAAAATCTATAAAAATTCAAATCTTTGCCTTATGAAATTTTGAATCCGCTAAAATTCGTTCGTCCCCAAAAATGGCGCACCCCAGTGCTGCAGCCTACTCAGCCTGTTCGGTAATCTCCACTGCGCTGGCATGATATAGTGCATGGGCACTCTTTGTTTTTCCCTTTCCGCTCTCTACCGCTGGTTCTCGCAGAGAAAAAACGACTGGCGCTGCAATGCGACCCGCATATCGAAGCGAACAATACAGCGACGACAGAAACTAATGTCACGTCAATATAAAATGCGATCAAATTCGCGGGCCCGGAGTGCGCAAACAGTCCAAAGCTCCTGCTGCTTGAAGAAAGTTGAGCCACAAGGAGGAAATGCTGGAAGTTGGGTCACCTACTTTTATTGGGCTTGAGCGTGGCCTGAACACGGTGCTATTTTTATGAAAAGAGAAAAATTATTAACCTACTCTACTTTGTCAGATCAAAAGAGATGGACATCACGGTTTAAACCCTTGCCGTGGCGTAACCAGAACTTTTCTATAGCCTATAGGAGGGCTAAAGGTGTAATAGTGTCCAGCCGACATGATGTTTTCGTATAAAAGATTTTTCATTTTTGCTGAATTTAAAATGTATTTTTATTTGTTGATGTATTGTAATTGATAACGTATTTAATGAGTTATTGAACGCGTTGTTTCAATTGAAAATTAGTAAAAACTATAAATATATTTGGGAATGAATTGTATTGTCTTGTGAGAGGCGGGTCCATCCCCCCCTCCTTTGAGTGCGCAGCTGAGCTTTTGAATAAGCTTTTTTTTGTTTCTAAGTTTACAAACATTGTGATATGGTGTTGGGCAGGAATGTACTATCGTATTTAGAACAGGGACTAGGACAATTTCTGAAACAGTGAGATATTGATTGTAAATAATCTCAGTCCTGGGAAAGGCACAGAATGGAATTGTCGCGAACGAGGTCATGGTAGTTATGATTCTTTTCTTTTATGTCTTGAGGGATGGAAAGATACGATAAAGACGTTCCCCCAGAATTCTCCTCCAGTTCTGTGTAATAAATGAAGTTAGAATTGGATCTGTAGATGTACTCAAGTCTGTGACCTACTAGTTTAATGTTGATGTCTTCCACATTATCATCTTCAAATTACTGAGGTTATGAGTTGATCATAGGGTCTCTTAAAGGCTCGCCCCAGCCGGTAATTTCTAAATGACTAGAACCTCTTTTTTGAGGTCCTCTGCGAAGTTGGCATACTTCCAAAGGACGGATTTTTATCCGTATATGATCACAGTGAATGAGGGAGGAGATGATTTAGTGAAAGGAACTGCTGAGAGCTTGCACAGTGGAGTAGATAGATGTGGAGGGAAGGCGATGAGTGGGTTAGAATGTGGGGTGTTGCATCGTACAGGGTATCAGAATAAAAAAATATTTTGACAAACTCTTTAGGTAACGTTGCATTCGTATTGGGGAAGTTTTACCTCCATCATTCACGTCGTTACACGGTAAGTCTTTATACTACGGTTAGTGGGATGCTGCCTAAATAACTACTAAAAAAAAAAATAAAAAAGATACTTTGTCACCTCCAACTGCAGCGCTGTTTCTGTTCTTGCAAACTAAACCAATTGAATTTATTTAATATTTAGCGGGAGAAATGTGGGTCTGCAACTTACGGTCGGTTGATCGTAATCTCGAAGCGACTACCTTGGAGACGTTATACCTTGGGGACGGTTGGGGGCCCTGTATTTCTGGGTGAGACCGGCGCATTCGCGGCTCCACGTTTCGCGCGCTGTGGAAGTTGAAGCCCCCTTGCCCTCCCGCTGAATGGCGGGCGGCGGGGCCTCCGACCGCAGATTCGCTTCCGGGTAGCCCTATCGCCGGAAGTAGATAGCGCTCGCGAGGCAGCGCCGCGCTGCGCCGCCCAGCGCCACCTCGCGCCCCGCGGGAGCAACCACAATCCCAGGTCGCGCGCTGGCGGTCTCCTTTCTTCGGACACGTAGCAACGGTAACGTATGTGTCTATTGGATATACAGTCGACTCCGATTATAGTGAACTCGAATATAGTGAACCCTCGGTTATAGTGAACTTAAGTAACTGGTCCCGTTTCACGTACATTAAGCCTGTTTTACACGGTCATCTTTTCATAATTTCCCGTCGGTAGAGACAAGTTACTGACCAGACTGGATGTAATTTGTAGGAAAAAATGGTGCATGCCTTATTTTACCGTACAGATTTCATCCAGTACGTCTTTCTACTCCTTACACTGCGAAATCGTAACGGTCGTAACAATCTGATAATTCTTCTTGCGAATTTCATTTGTTTCCGTAAATGCGATGTTCAACTGTTACACTTCCAGCGCTTTTTGCGGAGTTCGGAGGAATTTTTTTTCATCACGGTTACGTACAGATCAGAAATGACCGTGTAAAACGCTGGAATCACGTTCATCCAGATTCAGTACGCGTAGAGCCGAACGTCCTTTTTCCATCCAGTTTCTGTTCAGAAAAATGATGAAAAAAGGATGAAAAAATGACCATGTAAAAGAGGCTTTACAAATAAGCATAAGAAGATTCGGTTATAGTGAACCTGAATCTCAGCTATTGTGAACGTAGGAAATACAACATCCTGGAAATTAATTCCCTCATGGAAAAGAATATATCGTTTCAATGCCACAAATACAAACACTAGGCAGCTTGAAAAAAATATCGTCGGCCAAAGTCATAATCATAGAAGTCTCCCCTGATGAATCTGGAGGAGGATCTAGAGAAATTACTAATGAAAAAGTACGAAGTACACAATTGAAAATAATTGATTTTCTTACAGTCAAATAATGATATAGAAATTTTCAGTACGTGCTGATATGTATTTTGCTGTATCTCTGTATTAATAAAATCAATAATAATGGAGAAATTCAATTTAATTTTGACATCATCGGATATAGTGAACCAAACATGTTAGTTCCCAGAAGTTCAGTTTAACCGGAGTCGACTATAGTTTGCCCTCATGTTGGTCAGGATCGATAATGAAAATTAAGGCTCTTGAATCACTAAAGAGTCGGACTCTTTATTTGAAAATTTAAATGTTTTAGCTGACTATTTCGTGAGTAATTTTTCTTTTCAGAGTATTGCATAAAAACTTAAAGTATTACACCAAATAAGTTTTATAATAAAGCGAAACAAACGAAAATAAAGAACAGACTCCAGTGTTGACACTTAAATGATCAGAAAATTAAAAATTATCAATTAATTTCGATTCTTTTTTCTTTCCATTGCGTACTGCGATTGGATCATTTTCCAGGCTGTTGGTGGTTTGCTTAACGAATCTTAACTGATAAGTGTGATCCTAATCAAAGAGATGTCTGTTTTTGAGGGTACTGCAAACTAGCCCTAACATAATTTCGATAGGTGGTCCAGGCGGCGATCTGGAAACTCCCGGATAATCTATTCCTTGGCCTGCAGTTGGACTTACCTGTAGAGGCACGAGGCCGCATTTAACTTCCAAATGTGGGGTTTAATGGCGTGGGTTGTTTTAATTCATTAGGTTGACTCGGCTTCAACAGTTGTGCTGTTCCGGACCTACGGATTAATATTGCAAGCCCGCGAGCGCGCGAGAGGTCTAGCAGACGAGAGTCCCCATTTAGAAAACCCTCGCAGCGCAACACTTCACCGCTGGGCGAGTGGGGGTGGGGGAGGGGGTGGGAAGGTGGGAAAGCCCGTGGCGTTCGTGCAGATGGCATCGATCGAGGAACCACCTCTTCCACCCGTCTCTGCTTCCTCCTCCGCCGCCGCCGCCACCGCATTCACGTCTTTGCGCGTCTGCGCTGAGTGCACCCAAATGCGCCCCGTCGCCTGCACGACGCCACCTCGGCTTGACGAGAATCGGGGGAGGCACGGGGTGGAATGGGTTTGGCGGGCGTGGGAAAGGGGCGGGGCGGTGAGAAGACTGCAGAGGGGTGGGCGCAGGATGGACGGAAGGGCGGGGCAAGGAGCGAGCGGGCGCGTGGGCGGAGGGGTCGGGACGGGACGGGACGGGACGGGACGGGACGGGACGGGACGGGACGGGACGGGACGGGACGGGACGGGACGGGACGGGACGGGACGGGACGGAGCGAGGACGGCGGGAACGGGGTGAGGAGGCCGACTTGGGGATGGGAACGAAGATGGGGACGGTGTCAAGAGGCGGGGCAAGCCAGCGCTATTAAGCTGAACTGAGCGCTCGTAAAATGAACCCTGCGCTACTCCATGAACGATCGTCTTACGAGTACTAACCGCAGTATCAAAACAAACAGAATGCAAATCCTTTCTAAATGAGTGGTTCTTTTTCGACGAAGAAGAACTATGTGTGTCAATATGTGGGAAGCAATTTTGCTGAGAAGAGAATATGGTTTTACAAATTCTTATAATTGAAATTTCTTGACATTTTATTAAATGTATTTTCATATCATTCCAGAAATCAAAACTTTTCCCAGTGAATACGAATTAGTGAAAACGAACAGTATGAAATTAAAGTGATTGTTTTTATTCTTCAAAAATAAAAATTACTACTTCGCTTTTGTGAAATATAAAAACCTAGAATGACGAGCGATATGAACTCTTCCTGGGAATTAAGGAAGCACTTCCTTTCGTGAAAACTATAGATAAAGACTCATTTTTATAAAATGATAGACAGTATATTCATAACAGAATATTTTCTTAAAATTGAAGTTAACGATTCCATGACTCCTAGGAAAATTTTGCTAATTTTAATAATTATTTTTTGCTACGAAAACTAAATTTGTGGTGAAGTGTTCATCTTCTAATTTTAAAATTGCATCAAATTACACCTTATGACATTTATGTCTATTATACCCCTTTTATCAGTATCTACTCGCTAGCATGGAACGAATACAATATCGTTTTCATTCTACTCTTTTCTCCCAATCTATAAGAATTAAAGTCTAATAATACCAAAAATTTCCGATGTTATTGTTTTATGCACAACAGTCTCCTGAGCGGGCGTGTTTTATTTAGACTCCAATTTATTTGGAGATTCGAGGGTTATTGCTGACGGTGTCGAGTGATGCGCCGAAGTGCCTTTCCGTCCGCCTTCCCGTGCGAACTGGGCCTTTCAATTTGCCTCGGACTCCGGTTTCCAAAGCTCCCCGCGCCCGCTCGCCCAAACTTTTGTTTCTTCTAATTTCTCGATCTCATCCCGAATTCACCGTTTTAAGAGGCGGTTCGTTTTCTTTGGAAGCTTTTGAATTTTATTTGCCAAAAGCTCTTCAGCTTTTACCTATTCAAAATTCAATGCATTAGGTATCGAATTTGAGACTGAAATAATTACTTCACCACTTACGTACAGAGACCTTTTCGGTGAAATTTGCCAGTTTATATCTATTTCTAATTTGTTTTGAATTGTAATTGGGCCTTGATACGAAATTCTTATATTCTAATTGTTGTGGGTGCCAATTGTTTGGAATTGTTAACAAAATTCGTGACAGCAGTCTCCTGGCGTAATTTATATCTTAAAAAATTATTAATATTCCGTGAATAAAAGTGACTAGTTATTTGTGACATGGTGCCATTGAATTCTTGCAGTGCACGAGAAAGTGTTTGGACTTGCAGTGCACGGACTTTTGCAGTGCTGCCTCTTTTCCGTTTTTTTGCTAAATACTGAATCTTTACTTGCGACTCTTTTAAGGCTCCATGTCTGAAGTTATCTGAAACAGATTTTACGTTAATACATAGAATACATTAATTGATGCATATTAATATAAACTAAGAAATAACACTGCCATGTTATGTCATATTCTGCTCGTTTGTTTTGGAATCATGTGTAATCAATACAGAACGTAGTATGTCACAATGGTTTATGAACAATTGTAACTCGTACTACATTCTGTATTGATTACACGATTCCAAAACTAGCAGAATATGACTTAACATGGTCCATTTTTGATAGACCCCGATGTCCATTTTTGATGTCACCAGAAATATGTAATGTCTAATTTAAAATTTCACTTTGTTTCTCACAAAGTAAATATTAATGGTTTATCTATCACTGCCCAGTGTTTTAAACTGGCTGGGTATGAAAAGGAATGAAATTTCAAGAAACTCTCCCAGTCCTAATTTATGCATCGTTAAACAGTCTTAAAACCTTTCCAATGGCTGCAGTCGCGAAGGAAGGGCACCAATCCCCTCTTATCAATGCTTCTCCGGGTGCGGCTCTTCGACTCGGGTGCTGCCGCAGACCTGTTCCACTTTCTTTCTGCCCCATAAAGTAACTCCGTCGATTTCCACACTCTACACCTTCCATCAACGTCTTCTCAGGAGGCGAAGGCACTATTTTGAATGTATTTTTGGAACGATCGCCATATATGTGTCAGCTTTCTTCGTTACTGAAGAAATATCTTTCTTCAAACCACAGCATCTCTTTTCCTCCTGTTAATTTGGATTCGGAACTAAATCAAATACTATAAATAAGAATCGGTCAGTCTACTAGCCGCAAGGTGCCCGATTCAACATCATAAATTGGAACAACTTTAAATGAGGCTTGCGCACTGGAATGGGTTGAACTTGCGAGTTGGAATGGGTTTATGAAAGGATAAAGTGACAGGATTTGTTGGTACACGATGAACTCGAAAGTAATATTCGTAACAATAAATGCAACTGCTTTTGATTTAATGTAATAAACACTTTTGGGAAAATAATAACACTTGAAAGTACTTTTCAGTGAGAGGAAAAGTTAGCGATTCTCTACAAACTCAGTTTAAAATGTACCCCAGAAATTCTGAATTTTTTAAAAACTTCAAAATATGATCAGAAATATGAGCTTATTACAACATTCCTTTCTCAACCCAACGCCATCATACCTAAAATCAGCGTATTTAAACATCATTCACAACAGGTCGGAAAGGCTCGAAAAACCTCGACAGAGAGTCTGAAAGCGAATGCAGATGCCCCTTTCACTTCATTTAGCGTACACCCTCCCGCTAATTCACTGCAGTTGAAAAGTACCCTCTCAATTGCTACTCCAACTTCACGAGTAATGCCAGTCACAATCTAGGTCAATTGCTGACGCCAACGGAAAAACATTAAAAGCTTTTTCACGCTTCGTACAGGAGTTTACGTTAGGCGACAGATTCGCGGTGTGTTAATGGAGGAAAACAGGAAACAAAAAAGAAAAAAGAAAGAAAAGAAAAAGAAAAAGAGCGAGCACCCAGCACGCGCCGCCGCATAGGATTTGCGGGATTCGCTGGAGGCGGCGGTTGCAGACGTGGTGCAGCTTAGGGATTTGAGTACGACAACCAGAATGTGTGCACTTCATCCATGTGATTTATTTATTTTTACTTCCTCGCCATTACGAAGGTGCTTCGTAAGAAGATAAAGTTATGTAAACGTGCGCCAAAAAACGGCAACAAATTTGGCAGAAAAACTCTTATTGCCGTGCGAAAAAGTGGATAAATTCAATTGCTAAATAAAGTAAAAAATTCTTCTAACACGTAGTGTAGCCAGAATTCGTGTTCCAAAGGTCCTTGGTACCGCAAAATCGCTTAATGGCAAAAAGTCCGCCTGTGCTGTCTATATCTGATCAACAGGCATAAACCGTTCAGCTGATTTTCTTCAAAATTAATATTCCGGGATCTATTTGAATTACCTCGAGTCTTTGGGAGTTTTAAACGGATATTTTGATTTCTGAAGGTACTTTTCATGAAGTGAGCATTTACGTTTTTAAGCGTCGGTTCGCGTCATATTCCTTTTAAAACATTCATTATTCAAGATATTGCAGCAATATCAATGTATATGAAATTACTTTGAAACCAAAGAGCGTCCAACAAGCACTCTCTCCGGTGTTTGATGCATTGCCAGGAATTGCACCACGCTCTTGGCTGTATGAATGGATTTATTGCTTTTCCCTTTGGCCCTTCGATTTAACTCGGGGAATGCCTGTCTTTTGGTTGGGCAACCAGTTAGTGGCGCTGTCACGCTTCGCGGTGACGGAGGGAATCTCTGGGGATTACCCATATTCTGTCTTCATCTAACTCACTACGACGTAGATTTTATGATTTTTGCTTGTTATTGAAAATACACAAGTTCAGTCAATTATTGGCGATATTCAATGCATTATTTAAGATATTTGGAGAATTTGTTTTCATTTGATATTAGGTTTTTTGATTCAAAACGTACATTTGATGAGTTCTTTGTGTAAAGGTGGCCGTTCTGGATGGAAGTCCCTGTGTGACTGCAGGTGGGTAGGGTTTGTGATCGTTGTAGTGAATACGAATGGTGTCGAAGATCTTTCATTATTGCCAAATATAACAGAGTAGTGAAGTTTTCGAAATAAAATAATTTTATTTGTGTGAAAGGTGTCGAAGTAATAGTGCTTGTTGCGATGTGCTGAGTTGAATTTAAGTGACCGGTGGAAATCAAAGCCAGAAGCCCGTGCGCGGGAGGTGTATATACCTTACGCGGACCCAACGCAAAACATTATTTTAGTAGTGTTCCAATATAGACTTTCATTTGAATTAGTTTTAATTGATTTGAATTGCGTATATTTTACCTGTATGTTCGTATTTTGAATTTTGGGACGAATTACATTTCCGTCATTCGTTGGAGGTGCAACATCCAGTCTGTTGGGGCACCAGCTGCCACTGTCTAGCACACAAACATCTTGGCATTGCCCGCATCTGTTTGCTGTATCTATTGAAATTCACCTCCACCCTTTCCCCTTTGGCTGTCCGTCAGCGTGCGATACTTTTCGAGGGCAGAGGGCTTTGTCAACAAGAGTCCTTTGTCACGGAGCCATCATCCGCTTCAGTGGGGAAGTGGGGAAAGGATATCGAGCGCTCCCTTCCAACTTGCGACGAGGCATAAAAATGGAGATGGCTTTATTCAAGGGGTCGCAACATTGCCGGGTGCTTTTGTGCAATTTCTTAATCATCTGCTTCTCTGATGTGGCCGAATCACTTCCATGTATCGATTTTGCTTTTTTTTTTCGGAAGCTGATTTTCTGCGGAATTAGTCTCATCTGAGTTCCACGTTCCCTTAACATTGCCAGGGGCTTCCTGACTGGACGTTTTCCCGTAAGCTTCGTTGAGCTTTCCGCTCGTGTTGCTAACGGGTCGGGCCTATGTGAAGTGTACTCATGCAGTTAGAGACGACACAGCTCACAAGTTCGTCAGACTACATCGAGATTGACGTAAATATCCGTGTAAATAAATGAATTAAACAATGAATAATAAAATAATAAATAAATGACAATAAGTACATAAATAAAAGTGAATGAATAAATAAAATAATGAATAAATAAAAATATAACAAAATAAAATAATGAACATAAATATCTTAACATGACACACCATACAGACGCATGACGTTCAGTTGGTAGAGTTTTAAATTGTTTAATTGTTTTCTGTTTGTGAACCTTTCCTTTCCTCGCTGCAGTATACCTTTCTAGTAGCCTCTTCTTCCGCTTGGAGCGAGCATGTAGCGTACGATGGCCTCGCCCCCCCCTCTCAGTGGAAGCGCAGCGGTGCCCAACGAAAGTGCATGGCAGCCAGGGAAGCTCTGCGCCTATCCCCGCCCCGCCCTACCCCACCTCGCCCCGCTTCGTGCCCCGTCCCCCCCATCCCCACCCGCCACGCTCGGTCCGCCCAACCCACCCCTCCTCGCCCAGCCCCACCCCGCCCCACCCCGCCCCACCCCGCCCCACCCCGCCCCACCCCGCCCCACCCCGCCCCACCCCTGCCCTCCCCCACCCCGCCCCACCCCACCCCGCCCCGCCCCACCCCCGCCCCATCTCCGCCCCATCTGCCCCATCTCGCCCCATCTCGCCCCATCTCCGCCCCATCTCGCCCCATCTCGCCCCATCCCGCCCCACCCACCCACACCCCGCCCCACCCCACCCCACCATACCCCCGCTCCACCCCGCCTCACCCACCCTACAACCCCGCCACCCCCCACCCCCACCACCCCACCCCGCCCCGCTGCGCTTCGGGCCCCGTCCCCCCATCCCACCCCATCCCGACCCGCCACGCTCGGTCCGCCCAACCCACCTCTCCCCGCCCCTTTCCGCCGCGTCCTGCTCCGCTCCGCTCCGCCCCGCCCCGTCCCTCCCCGCTCCGCTCCGCTTGGCTCGGCGCTAACAAGCACCTGTTACGTAAGAGCACGCGCCGCGCCGCGCCGCTCAGGGGAATCCCCCCGATTGCCTCCCGCGATCAGGTTTCCCTCCCACCCGCCTCCCGGTTAATCCCCTTTCACTTTTGGCCACCTGAGAAGGCATAGGCCGATTGCATCCCTGCCGGTGTTTCGGGACGGGGAAGGAGGAAACAATGTAGTTTAGTTTCCATTCATGAGGTACGTAAATAGATCTTCTCGCTCCTGCCAAGAGGAAACCTCGATTGGAGACAGACAGGGAAGGACAGAACAATTTTGTTCTGTTTCCGTTCATGAGTAACGCAAATAGATGTTCTCGCTCCGAGGAAACCTCGATCGGACACAGGAGAACATGGCAGAAGGTTTGGAACGGTGAATTTGATGTAATTAAATACAATTATTTTATTTCGGAATGGCGCATGTACCCCTCCCCCTTCCCCTTAGTGCATGGAATACGCAGACATCCGTATGAATATTCAGTACGGCTAATTCAAAAACAAAAAAACTTTCCTCATACTACCTGGCCATTAGAATATAAGAGCCAAAACGATACAAAATGCATAACGTGAAAACGAACATTTGTTCTTTTTCTTTCATGTTGTTCAAATACGAAACCGAAAAGTGCGAACGTTCAAAGCACTGACGCGTAGGCAATTTCTTCTTTGAACTAAGGAAAAGTTGTCCGTGGGATTCAAGCGGGATATCCCTTTTGGGGAAGACGGGTAAAAGGCCTTAGGAAAAGTTGATTGTGGGATGCAATCAGGGCAACCCTTTTGGAGAAGGTGGGTAAATGACCTTCCAGAAAGTTGACCGCGAAATGCAATCAGGCTAACCTTTTTAAGAGTTTGGGTAAAAGGCCATAGGAAAAGTCCGCGGTATTCAAGCGGGATATCCCTTTTGGGGAAGATGGGTAAAAGACCTTAGGAAAAGTTGACTCCTGGATTCAATCGAGCTAACCCTTTTGGAGAAGGTGGGTAAAAGGCCTCCGGGAAAGTTGGCCGCGGAATGCAGTCAAGCTAACCTTTTTCGAGAGTGTGGGTAAAAGGCCTTGGGAAAAGTTTTACCGCGAGATGCAATCGAGATACGCCCCGGTGACGCAGTGTAAACGAGTGTGAGGGGTGTCTTCGCTCCGCGAAGACGAAAGCGGCAGCCCGCTCCTCTTCGCGAAGCCTGCAGACGGCAGACACATTGCGTGGCGCGGAACGCGAAAACTTGGGGCCGGAGACACATTGAAATTTCAATTATAAAAAGGAAGTTTAATTAGACTAATTTATATTAGTGGTGAAGCGGTTTTTCATTCCTGAGTACCAGGGTTAAAACCCCGGTCAACCAATGTAGAATTTTCTTGGAGTTCTCCCGCTTCCGTGCCTCTCATTTCACCATTGCGTACTCATCATTCAAATTATATCATTTTTTCCACAAAAAATTATTAATATGAGATTTGACCGCAAAAGAAAGATGCAAAGGATCATATTAAAATTATTCGTTTGTATCGCGTTTCGTAAGAAAAGTACGATGTACGATGTGTGTAATCCCCATAAAATTGTTCTATCGATTATATCCTTCAAATCCTAATGTATCCTCAAACATACTTCATTGCCATATTACCAAAAAGACTGAGTAGGTTGCAGCCTGGGGCGCGCAATTTTGGGGGCGGACGAATTTCAGCCGATGCAAAATTTCATAAGGCGAACTTTTCAATATTTTTATAGAAATGTTTATTTCTATATTTGTAACGAAAGTAAGTCTTAATTTATCAAATATATTCGTTCATACACTGACATAAAATGGATACAAAAATATGGAATGCAGTGAAACCCGTGCATTGGATTTACGTTAAAATGACATGTTAAAAGAAATCGCCGTTTTCCGACGCAAGATTACATAATATTCTCTTCTTACGAAGTATTCGTAAGGCGAGAAAGTAAAAAGGGCGCTAAAATATTTGACAACCTAGAGTGCACATAAGTCAAAGTCTGGCACTGTCAAATATTACCATTTTAAAAAGTAGCTCCTTCTCGCGAGATGACCTGTGGGCAGCTGAGACGCCGCACAGCGCGGAATGCGTGGATTCGGGTGGTGGTGGATACAAATTAAAATTTTAATTATAAAAAGGAAGTTTAATTATATGATTCTGTGGACGGTTGAACCCCTTCCCTTCCATCGCAGGATGCCCGAGTTCAAATCCTGGTTGATCTATGTAGAATTTTCTAGTTCACCTGTTCCCCAGCTTCTCAATTCCCCGTTGCTCAATCGCTGTTCAAATTATATCATCCATTATAACCATCTAAGGTATGGTTGTTGGGACCGGAGGCTGATGATCAGAACGTTAAAGGAATATGTAAGTTTTACAAATAAAATATTATTTACGACGACTATATTCACTAGGAAATTTTTCTATACCGATTACCTTTCAAATCTTAATGTTGCCTCAAATATCACATATTTAAAAAATATGAAAACATAGTGGAAAAGTGCTCTTGTGTTTTCAACTATACCATTAAACACAGAAGAGTAACAAAAGGTGCCTTTGCCAACATTTTAATTTGATGGGTTAGCAGTTTTTAATGGGTTTGCTATCATCTTTAGATCTGTTCTCTTGGAGCCAGAAAGTGATGGTTAAACATTGAAGCTGACAATCAAATCGAGTTTTTAGAAGGTTTACTCTATCTCTAGAACCGTAACAATGGCTCAGTACCGGTAGCGGTAGCTCAGTGCATCAACTGATGTCACTGCAGCGCCTCTAACCGGATTTTCGACACTAGCCTCTCAGCTAGGTCGAATTCAGCTGCTGTCTGGAGGAGAATTCTAGCGGCTGGCTGCTCTGATCGGTAGTTTTCCGTGGTTTCTCCGATCAACACCAGGCGAATGCCGGAGCAGTACCTACCAAACGGGCCACTGACCGCGCGCGATCTGTCCTTTCTCTTCCTTCTCCTATCCTCTCCCCTTACACACACACTTGTACTAACATGCACTACACTACCACATATTCCGGGAGATCGGTCAGGAGCTTAGAGCTTGTCCCGGCTATGGCGGTGCCCCGCTGGTGGGAGAGTCCTGGTTAGGGGGACACCCCACTAGCCGACGGTAGGTCGGCGCCGGATCTCGCCGTCCAGCGGGGGAAGATCACCGCCATCTCCCGAGAAATAACATGCACTACACTAACGGGACTAATGACCGAAGCAGTTGAAGCGTCCGGAAACACGAAAAAATCAATCAATCAATCAATCAATGGCTCAGTTTTTACTCAGTATACGCAACATATGCAGATTATGCAGGTCGTCTACTCGCGAAGTCTCTCTCCTTAGTCCCAACATTACGTAATAGCAGTACCTTTCAGAAATACAGATCCATTCACTCTGAAAGGTGAACTCGCCAGGAAAAGTACACAGCCCTTTTTCGTCTCCATAATTTGGCCCCACCAAAAGCGTTGCATTATTTGTTATTATCGTTACACTCAAAGTATCTTCTTCCTCTATCTCAAGAAAAGAAGTTTCTCTACGACATTTCGAGTTACTGGAAATTCCGGAATACCGAGACTGAGTAAATCAGGCCTTAATAAATCATGAGAAAACTGCTCAAGGTGCAGCAAAACGAGTTAAACGAGTACATATGTCAGAGCTTTTCGAGCTAATGAGTATGCATTTTTAAGTTTTTGGTAAAAACATGATGTAGAGTGAACAGTGTACTACTAATACAAATACTAATTTTCTCATCGTTACAATTTCTTTCACCTTCTGGCTCTTGCTCGTAAATGTGTTCAATGGGCCAATATCCATCCTAATTTGTTTATTTATATCCATTATCATGTGCTGGTGAATAATTATCAGGTAATAACCGTCGTGTATCTAATTAAAGTAATTAAGATAATTCTGCAATATAACCTCCTGTAACGATGAAAAGCGAGGAAGTGGAAAATTGCGTTCCGTCCCACCTTGGGAAGTAGCTTCCTGGAGTTGCGCAGTGGTCTTACCAACCCGCTCTTCTCTCTCCAATTCCAACACACGGCCCCGTTCTCCCTCCTGTATACCGCTTCCCGCTCCCGCTCCCGGTCCCGACCCCGCTCCCGCCAACGCTCCCGCCCCCGCTCCCGCCCCCGCTCCCGCCCCCGCTCCTGCCCCCGCTCCCGCCCCCGCTCCCGCCCCCGCTCCCGCCCCCGCTCCGCCCCCGCTCCCGCCCCCGCTCCGCGCCCCGCTGCTCCGCCCCCGCCCCGCCCCCGCTCTCGACCCCGCTCTCGACCCGCTCTCGACCCCGCTCTCGACCCACTCTCGACCCCGCTCTCGACGCTCTGCGACCCGCTCTCGACCCCGCTCTCGACCCGCTCTCGACCCGCTCCCGACCCACTCCCGACCCGCTCCCGACCCCGCTCCCGACCCCGCTCCCGACCCCGCTCCCGACCCCGCTCCCGCCCCCGCTCCCGACCCCGCTCCCGACCCCGCTCCCGACCCCGCTCCCGACCCCGCTCCCGACCCCGCTCCCGACCCCGCTCCCGACCCCGCTCCCGACCCCGCTCCCGACCCCGCTCCCGACCCCGCTCCCGACCCCGCTCCCGACCCCGCTCCCGACCCCGCCCCCGCGCCACATCTTCGGTTCTTGCCCCCCTTCCCCGCCGCCTTACGGCCCCACCCCTCGAAGTGTTGCAGCCAACATCCTCAGCGCGGCCTCACCACGCCGCGCCGTCGTCACACCCACTCTGTCCCCGCCACCTGTTAACACTTTTCGCCCACGATTCCCACAGTTAGTCTTGTCAGTATCACAGTTGTGCAATCACTGTCCCCACAGCCCAAAATGCCGTCTTCACAGCCCTGCTTCTACCGTTCCCACAGCCCTGATATCGCTACGTCCTCACTACTCTGCCACTGTTCCCACAGCTCTGTCACTATCGTCCTCACATCCGTCCGCACTCCACTATCCGTACAGTCTTGTCACCGCCATCCCCAATAACCCTATCAGCACAGTCTTCACAGCCCGGTAATCTCCATCCCCCGCAGCCCTTCTTCCACCGTCCTGACAGCCCTGCCTCCACAGTCCCCACAACCCTCCCACCACCCTCTCCCACAGTCCTGCAATCACCGTCCCCACAGCCCTGCCACTACAGTCTTCCCGGCGCTGTATCCACAGCCCAGCCATCACTATCCCCCACAGCCCTGACTCCACCGTCCTCACAGCCCTGCCTCTACTGTCCTCACAGTCCCCACAGACCTGCCACTACCGTCCCCCACAGCTCTACAATTACCGTCGCCACAGCCCTGCAATCACTGTCCCCACAGCCCTGCCTCCCCCGTCCCCATAGCCCTGCCATCACTATCCCCCACGGCCCTGACTCCACCGTCCTCACAGCCCTGCCTCTACTGTCCTCACAGTCCCCACAGACCTGCCACTACCGTCCCCCACAGCCCTGCAATTACAGTCGCCACAGCCCTGCAATCACTGTCCCCACAGCCTTTCCATTACTATCCCCACAGCCCTGCCATCACTATCCCCCACGACCCTGTCTCCATCGTCCTCACAGCCCTACCTCCACTGTCCTCACAGTCCCCACAGCCCTGCCACCACCGTCCGCTACACTTCCTTCGCCTCTCCGCCAACCCGCCTCCCCGTGTCCCGCCCCGCTCCCCAACTGCACGGGCGTCGCTTCGCGCTCATAAATAAAACAGGCCCGCGCCTAAGTGCCGGTGAATTCGGATTACTCTCCCTCCCCCTCCCGCTCGCATTCGCACTTCTCTTGCAGCCGCCGCCCACCACCTCGTCCTCCGCCGCGTCAAATCTCTCGGCGAGGCGGAGTTGGCAGCATCTCCCACTCGGCTACGCTCGACCGCGCAGAATGATATTCAGGGGTTTAATGTGTCAAGGAAATTACATGCGCAGGGAGTTAAACATGTCTCAGGGAAGCAGCGAGATGAAATGCGATGCTAAGGAGCGACCCGTAAAGAATTGAACTAATTTTGTAACATGGGCGAGATTACTTGTAGGTAGAATCGGTTGGCATTAATTAACACGCATTAGACAAAGCCGTACTGTGAAAACTGCGTGCCTTTGAAGTGAATGTTTTGAAACACCACCCAGAATCAAATTTTGATTACTCGCTAATTTGTAGCTTAGTCCTTTGACATTTGGCATTTGTGTATTTGCATTCACAATAATGCACTCACGGGTACACGTACCATTCCATTTAATCAAAGTGTAATACGAGTATTATGCAATTCTGATAATCATAATTACGAATACTTTCCTATGTAATGAAAATCACATAGAATGTAAACTCTCTATAAATAACTCCGTTCTAACGAAAACTCACTTGACATTACTTAAGTTAGGTTGGTTTACCTTACTGCCCATCCATAGATAACATCGAAAACTTTCTGTAGTCGAAGAAAGAACCCGCCCCCATTATTAATTAATTAATTGATTGACTATTGCCTGTCAACTGCTGTGACCATAAGTCCCGTAAGTGAAATGTATTTTATTGTTACGGCGGGTGGCGGTGTTATTTCCCCGCTGGATCGAGGCCCGTTTGTTAGGGTACTGCTCCGGCATTTGGCTGGTATTGATCACAGAAATCACGGAAAACTATCGATCAGAGCAGCCGGCCACTATGTAGCAAGTTCGACCTTGTTATATCAAAGGTCAGAGGCACTGCAGTGACATCAGTAGGTGCCCTCGGCCGGCCCCACCCCCTCCCGCTCCCATGAATTGGTAATAGGGTTTCCTGTGTATATTACGATTTTATTGTTTGAAGTAGTACAATCAGTGACGTATTTACAATGGAGGACTTCTTTTTTCTTTGTTTGCTGTGGTGCCAGGCTTTCACTTAGCGTTTCCTGCGCCAGGAATTCCAGTGGGCCGGGCTCGAATCCGCTTCCTGCTCCCGCGCCCCTTGCGAAATTTACAGGCGGCTCCTCTTGTCCGCGGGGAGGGGCCAAGGGGCTTTTACGATCTTCTTCGCGGCGGCCGCCGGAGCTTTCTCTCCGCGGGCTGCGGCGCCCTGGCCAGGCCACCGCCGAATCGCCGACCCGTCGGTGAGAGGCCCCGTGCGCCTCCAGACTCGCTTCCTAATGAAGTGGAGGGGAGTGCACGGGCGGAGAGAGGCCTTCTCGTCTTACAATAGCCATGTCTAATCGGGCAGGACCGAGCGAAGTGGCTCAGGGCGCAGCGCGCTGAGGGAGGCATTTGGGAGGCCCGGGTTCAATCCCTGTGTCGGCCATCCTAACTGAGACTTTCGTGCTAGGATGGTTCTGCTGAAAGGCCATGACTGCGAGACTGGCGTGTCTAGCCGAATTCGTTTACTACGTGAAGTCATGAAGAGTGAGCGAATTCGAGACATCACAGGTTCCTGGTTGGGTGACCGACTAGGATCCGTGGGATCTAACGGCGCCGAGGACAATAGTCCTTTGAAGGACATATAATGACTAAATACAATTACAAAATCGAATAGGTGAGGGGTATGATATTGAATAAAATTGTTGCATTGTTTTTTACTAAATATTTTCGTAAAAATTTATGTTCTTGTGCATTCGAAGCTTATTAATCTTAGAAAGGCGCGTTAGCAAAATAAAATTGATTCATGTGATTTTTCGGCTACTAAGTTTTTACTTTCCCTCGGCTGTACGTAGTATGCACGAAAAACCATGGTCCAAAATTAGAGTTCGCGATTTCCGTGGTAAAATCGGTTTTCAGAGTTCCTGAGACTGAAACAATCGCTTTTATGTTGATGTCTCTATGGATGTGTGTATGTCACGCACAAGTCGGGGAGATTCGAGACATTTGATTCCAAACTTAGTACACACATCAGAAGTAAGGTCTATTAGTACGAATCCAAAAATGATTAAGATTGGTTTAAATGCAAAAAATGTTAAAATTGCTACTTTAGCTTGGGACAAAGGATTTGGCGTTATACCTACCACTATTTCTTATTACACTTAGCCCTCGGTCCGTAAGACTTACATGGGGACAGTTGGTGGGGGAATTAATACTACGTGTTGAAAGAAAAGTGTCAAACAATCGTAAAATTATTTAGTTTTAGCTTGTCTTCGGTAACGGAAAGTGGGATCGGCAATCAGGCCTGTTGTGGACCTGACCCCACCAAACACATCCTCTGGTCCATGACATTTACTTGAATACATTATTGGAAAAAAATATATGCTAATTTTTAAATGAAAATGTGGAAACCTTCTCACTTTGGTAACCTAAGATACCAGCAATTGTAGGTCCTCCACTAGGCACATTTACAATGCTAGATTAATAGTAAGTAAATATTATAGTAAATAAATTGTTACGATTCCTTGAAGTCAGTATCGTATCCAAATTCTGCATTTCACAACACACAGACTGAGAAAAGTTTCGAGTTGAGAATTGAGACGTAATAGTAGTACTAGATACAAGTAATTAGTTGAAGAAAACAAATTTCGCTATTTTGTGACAAAAAAACACTCCTCCGATGTTACCAACATCATAACAATTGTAATAAAATTTCTTTAATATCATGATTAATTAAGGCGTCTCATCGAAGAAGATATATAGACAAAGGTTAAATAATTGGACGCAAAGTTACTACACCTGACTTCACTTTGACAGACATACAATTGCATGCTGCAATAGAATGATACGCGAAGTAATACATTCATAATGGTGGCCGAAATGAAGCAAGACGAGGAGCAAGTAATGTGAATATTTTGAATATTTTTCTAAAGACATTCTATTACATGTGCATGCGTAACGCTAAATTTCGACATTTTCTAATGACGATGGAATTGAAGTCAAAATGAGAAAATGAAATTGACTCAACTTACTTTGCGACTAAAATAACTCTGAAATATGTGCATTTTAAACGGTTAATTGTGACATTTTATAATGATATTGAGAAACAATAGGAAAATGTTGTTCACGCTCAAATGATGGGAAGAAATTCTGAATATTCAATGTACTAAGCGTTCATTTTGCGTACAATACGTTAGTGTGCTAGATCGCGTGAGAGCATCCATAACAAAATGTACTGAGTTACTTGTATGATAACTTTTCCAATTTGCAAAATAAACATTTTAAAATCTTCATTCTAATTATGAAGTGTCTTCTGATACGTTACGAAATTGCATTTTATATTTATTTTATATTTATTTAGTCAAAAAATAGTAAAAATCTGTGTGTAACGTATGGTGGAGAAAATCATCTGCGCATGCTTTCGTGAGTTACAGAATTCCTTCCAAATAATTTAACAATAATAATACAACAATAATAATAGTTGAAAAATGAAAAAACGTTTAAAATAATAATAATGATAAATAATAATGATAATAATGATAATGATGATGATGATGATAATGATGATGATGATAATGATGATGATGATGATAATAATGATGATAATGATATTATTAATTAATAATAATAATAATAATAATAATAATAATAATAATAATAATAATAATAATAATAATAATAATAATAATTTAAAATAACGCGAGATTAACATTTCAAAAACTAGACTTGATTTTTCCGCATTGCTAACCAAATAATAACTCATCCTAAGCCCTACTACCACTACAAGCAAAAGAAACCAACGAAGCGTGCGCATAGTGAAGCTACATAACAACCTACAACGTACTCGTGACGGTGGAATACAGATAAATATTGATAGAGAGGGTTTTGTTCAGATGGATCGTCCATTGTGTTCCGCTGTGGACGTGTGACCGTGAGATGCGTGCGGGGATGTGCGTGCGAGCGCTTGTTAGCACGTACACATCCGCATTTGCATTCACGCACTTGTGAGTATGCGTATTTGAATGGTCGTGCAACTGCGTGCATAACTAATCAACATGTGCGTGCGGCTAATCAGAAGCGAATCAAATGTGATTGGAATTGCTACCTCACATTTGTCCGTTGTTGTGTCCCGTCACTAAATACATTTTCGGAAATTAACACATTTATTGAGAAAAAATGCATGCAAGAGTTCATATTTTATAATTGTGACAAGCGTCTGTAGGTGTAAATACAAGTATAATATGCTAAGTGTAAGTTTCAAAGTATGTGAAGTAGTGAATCAGCTTTTCTAGATTGCTCGATGGAGATTCGTTCTCAGAACCAAGCATCTCATTATCACTGTGACATTCCTCGCGTCTAATTCTCATCAACTGCACGAACAGCAAATTAGCTGTGTTTCGAGTTCGTTCCATCTCCACAATGGTTAATGTTCACGAAATGTCAAGAGGGACAAATGATATACCCTCAAAGTTTTTTTTGTCAAATAACTGGGAAGTTGTTTCATCAGTGCTTTTTTTTTATTAAATAATCGATTGAAATTCTCTCTTACCAGTACGTTAAAGACTAGGCCGCGGTCAGCGCGGTTTCCCGTCATGTGTGTTCCCATCTTCATGGCCGGACGAAGCGTTGACCCCAATCTTCATGGTCTAGCGAAGGGTTCTCTAATGGCGACCTGCGGCCCGGAATAGACCCACGTAAAAAAATATACTGGCCCAGAAAATAAATCAACATTGTAGATAACATAAATTCATAAAATTGAATAGTGTTTTGATTGAAATGAATTAAAATTACGTAATAATATATATTATTTGCAGAAATGTTCGAAAGCTTGTCAACCTGTATTGTACTTTTTGGACTCCTACACACGGGCATTGCATTGACGCGCGTCGCAAAGGCCAAGTAAGCATTTGAAGTCGATGTTTCTGATCGGAACGACTAAATTTAATCTCAAAGAAACAATGACAATCTCAATGGGTCACATGAATTTTAAGTCCTTATGTTGAAGTTATCGTTGGCTGGATCTAATCTCTTTTTCAAAGGATCAATTATTTGATTCTTGATAATAAAGCGTTGTTTATTAAACTGACAAAAACTTTATCATATTTTTCTATTTGTATTATAATAAAACATTTAAAATTGAAAATTTACTGAATTTTATATGATAATAAGTGGCCAACACCCTTTTCCTCATCCAGATTCATGCACGTTCGTAAACCGTTGGAAATTCCTGAGTGTCCATGGTTTCGAAGAAGAAGGAGATTAGAGGAAGTGGTCGCTGGATGACATTAAAATTTCACAGTTCACCGCCAGCTAGTCAGAAAGGAAATATAAACTTACAACCTCTTGGGCTACAAAGCTTGTTGTTAACCTGCGACCACATGGACTAAATAAAGTATGTTTGCACAGTTGTCTTTCAAAGAGTTTTCGCTAAGGAAGAATCGTATCTTATTGTATACGATCGATTTTTGAGCCTTCCTCATTCACGAACTCAAACGTTACTACAAGGCTAACGGCAAACGATACTCCATCTGAATTTTCGGATGTAATCATGGGTATGCATTGGTACGTTAAAGCTCGCGTGATTGCAATACATGGAATTTCAACTGTGGAGACAGTCTGTGCTGCTAACTCTATATTCCAATCATGTAGCAAAATATGGTAGATAGCACTCGTTGAGCAAATGGCAATCTAGAGAAGGTTACATTATGGGAATTTCTCATCAGCAATACACACTGCCGTCACAGTCCGGAACTCCTTCCCTTATCGTGTTCTTCGAAGGAAAACACTGTGAAAAACACTTTTAGCACTTTAAGCGATACCGGTTTCGTGGTATCCTCCAACGTACAACATATCGTTTTACGATACGCTGTGCAACAACTCCCTAACAAGCGTGGGTTCAATATTCCAACCATGGAGGCGCCTTCATTCGTCAACCCACCCGCGAGCGACCTTCAGCGGCGCGACGCGTTTCCGCTGCGTACCCGCACGTCGCGCAGCGGCCGCGAGCGCGCGGCCGTGCGAGCAGGCGTGCGTGCAAGCAAGCGAGCGACGTTCCCTGGAGACCGCCCGCGCCGCGCCGCCGCGCCGCCAGGCAGTGCCGTCCTCGGCAAAAACGCCCAGGCCGGCGGGCGGGCGCTCGCCGCCTCTCCAAGCACGAGCAGCGTTGCCGTCGCCGCCGACGCACAGCGCGAGCGCAGGGCCTGGCATGCCACGGGCCACCCAAGTGAGGATGCGGCTTCTCCAACAAAACATCGATGTGTCTTAGCATCGATGTTTTTTCAAAGTAAAACATTGATGTTAGAAATTAAAACGTCGATGTTCGAAATTGAAAGGTCGGATGTTCGAAATTGGAAGGTCGGATGTTCGAAATTGAAAGGTCGGATGTTCGAAATTGAAAGGTCGGATGTTCGAAATTGAAAGGTCGGATGTTCGAAATTGAAAGGTCGGATGTTCGAAATTGAAAGGTCGGATGTTCGAAATTGAAAGGTCGGATGTTCGAAATTGAAACATCGACAGCGAATAATTAAGACCGGTATCAAAAACAATCGATAAGCTTAGAAACGTTTCGAATATAATTTCCCAAAATGTGTTATTTTATGTTACAATGAAAGAACTATTGGTATCGCGTGTATCACTGTCAATTTTTCTTACTATGTCACGGATTTTCGCACCTTTGAGGTCCATAGAACGCGATCGTGGAAGGAAACTTCTGAAGATCGAAGGTGTTCACTTTTTTCCGCTGCAACAATTTGTTTGTTATTACAATGTGACTTCGATATCTGGAATGTGAAAGCTAGATCGAATTCAGTCGCTGTCGGGAAGAGAATTCTAGCGTTCGGCTGCTCTGATCGGCGGTTTCCCGTGGTTTCTCCTATCAATACCAAGAGAATGACGGGGCAGTACTCTGAGAAACGGGCCACAGACAGCACGCGATCGTTCCTCCTTCTTCCTTGTCTTATAAAATAAAAGCCTGGATATACATAATCAAAGAGGTGTGTAATATAAATTGGTGGCAAGTCACATGTTCTAAGAGACGATTGTTTTAGGCTGAGGAAGAATGTTGAAAAGTCATTGCAGAGGATAGACTAGAATAGAAAATTTTAATTAAGCAGTTCTGAGGGGGGTCATAGAAAAGGGAATAATTTGTTTGCAACATTCTCTTCTCATTGGATTTATTTATTATTGTGAAATAGGCAGTTGATTTTAATTTCATTTATTTTTGTTGTATGTCTTTTGAGAACGATTACAAAGTTTCTATGATTTCCGGAAAATATCTTCGTAAACGGTCAATGAATTGTAGATTGTTTAATACAGATCGTTTCATTAGTGAGTGGAAAGATATTAAATATTTTTATACATAAATTTTCTTTAGATTTCATGTAATTGCGCCCTCATCTAATTTTTACATAGAGGTTCATATTTTTTCTGAGTTTATTTTGAGTGTTACTTTGCTATCCAGGATATTCGTTTGCACAGTGCTTAAGTTGTGTACTCAGCCGTTAAAAACTGTCAAAAATGTAGTTGTTTATATATATATATATATATATATATATATATATATATATATTCTTATGTAATCTATAATAATATAATATATATTATTCTGGGAGGGCTTCTTCCCCCTGGATGTGTCAATGTATACCAGTAATTAAATATCTTAAACTCCATCGTCCTCCCAAAAGAATATCTCGACGCATGTGTTGTGCGGTCGTTGGTGCGTGTGCATGTGAACTTATCGTCACGTGAACGGCATCCGTGAACCGCCCCCTTCTGTCCCGGACCTTAAGCCGGATCCGAGATGCGAGAGGCCGCCTGGCAACACATGGCGGCGCCTGGAAGAGACCGTTTGACCTGTCAAGTTCGGTTCGAGGATCGTTCCTACGCAGAGGCGTATCTGCGGTGTTGCAGACATGGCACGTGCCATGGGCGCCACCCACAAGAGGTGCTATTTAGATCGATTGATTGATTTTTTTCGTGTTTCCGGGCGCGTCAACTGCTTTGGTAATTAGTCCCGTTACTGTAGTGCATGTTTTTTCTCGGGAGATGGCGGTGATCTTCCCCCACTGGATGGCGAGATCCGGCACCGACCTACCGTCAGCTAGTGGGGTTTCCCCCTAACCAAGACTCTCCCACCAGCGGGGCACCGCCCCAGCCGGGACAAGCTCTAAGCTCCTGACCGGTCTCCCGGAATATGTGGTAGTGTAGTACATGTTAGTGTAAGTGTGTGTGTAAGAGGAGAGGATAGGACAAGGAACAGGAAGGACAGATCGCGCGCTGTCCGTGGCCCGTTTGGTAGGGTACTGCTCCGGCATTCGCCTGGTGTTGATCGGAGAAACCACGGAAAATACCGATCAGAGCAGCCGGCCGCTAGAATTCTCCTCCAAACAGCGACTGAATTCGACCCAGCTGAAAAGCTAGTGTCGAAAATCCTGCCGTCATGAGGACTCGAACCTGAATTCGAACTCTGACCTCCCGGTCAGAGGCGCTGCAATGACATCAGTTGATGCACTGAGCTACCGCTCTCGGTTTGTATTTAGAGTGTACAAGCTAAATGAAATTACAACAATCCTAATTTGAAGTGTGCTGACAGGATCGCAAATCCTATGCTTGCCATGGGTGCCTGAACGCCTAGATACGCCTCTATTCCTACGGAACCGAAAACCTCTTCCATGATGCCTTTCATATCGCTTCGAGTTACTGTCTGTCAAATGCTCTAATAATGAGTGCCATATAGAATGTATATCGTATCGCCGTAAATAAGAATTTCGTTTTAATCTTAGAGTTAAATATTGTGTGGGGTGCATATGATTCGTACGGATACTGATGTGGTCCTTCTATTTGTTTTAAATAGTAACAGTAAAATTATAATTGCAGTAAAATACTCGAAAACGAGAGTTACTTTCCTTAATAATTGAGACACGAACGCATTGAAATTTTTATCATTAAAGTAAAGAAATAACCAAACTACAACCGATTTCTAATCTAGGTACTGTAAAATATATTTATGTGATTAATAGTTAATATGAATATTAACTGTCAATATTCAATACCAAGATTCGCATTGAAAAAAATGAGTTTGAAATGTCAGATTGTTCTTGTCATTTTGCTATCTACATTCTAATTATGATCAAACCTCACGGTTGCTGAGTATCATGTAAACCTTTTATTGACAGGTTAGTTTATTAATATGACTCTTTGATAGGTACGTTAATCTCACAAAATAATGATCTTGATAAAATTAGCGTTGGTCTCGTTCCCTTTCACAACACATTCAGCTGTGATGCAAAGTAACCCTTTGTTGATTTAATGCACTTAGTACCGAACCCACTAAGCCTCGTGGCAAATGAATTTACAAATCCTGGCCTTGCTCCACCCTTGATGAAAGCTCTTCGCTGTTTCACCACTCGCGCGGTGACTCAATCAATTTCCCGTCGTATGAGCGCTTTTACTCGCTAATTACCGTCGCAATCGATAAGCTATGAAATCCAGAGATGCTCTCCGCGGTCATGTCTAGCACACAGTCAAGCACTGGAATCCTTTGCTGCAGTGCCTTGGCCTACTTAACTGTAAAATTGTGCCTTGGCATAAAAGCTGTTAAATTCTAACGTATACGGGAAGAAGTGAAATGGTGTGTGAATTGATGAACTCAAAATACTTATCGTCTCCCTTTTACTGCACGTAACTGCATCGTGAATAAAGATAGTAGTGGGCGAGAATGGTAATATACGGTAACAAATTCTCATTCACAATACAAACTATTTTGTTTCAATTTTTAATCTAAGAATAATTACCACAATACAAGTTTGTTACTGTCATTACTTTTCCACATTTTTATGCAAATCCCTCATCCTATTCGAGAAGTTTACACTCATGGAATGTGCCAAACTGCACCGGCGCACTGCAAGGTTAAAGATTAAGTGGTTCCTCGAGCCCACAGTAAGATGTAACACAAGCTCCGGTGCTGACACTCCCACCGCCACTCGCTGAGGTAGGGCGGGGTGGGACGGCGAGTCGGAGCGGGGGCGGAGCGGAGCGGGGGCGGAGCGGAGCGGGGGCGGAGCGGAGCGGGGGCGGAGCGGAGCGGGGGCGGAGCGGAGCGGGGGCGGAGCGGAGCGGGGGCGGAGCGGAGCGGGGGCGGAGCGGAGCGGGGGCGGAGCGGAGCGGGGGCGGAGCGGGGCGGGGTGCGGAGCGGGGTGCGGAGCGGCTGTTCACCTCGGAATGCAAGCGTTCTGCCTTGAAAACAATCCGGCTGCGCCCAGCGAGTGACGTAACGCACGCGGAAATCCGACCCCCGGCCCCGTGTTCGCCCGCTGGAGGTAGCTGCTGTCGTCCCGGCTCTCGCTTGGTTTGGATTTCGCCCGCCTACATTCGGCGCCGGCTTCGTTTACAGATTCTTTCGGAGCAGTAGCGCGGAAGAAAGTGAGCGGATGAATTAATTTCTGTGGTGATGAAAATCCAGACGTTGATCTTTTTGTGGGTTGACATAAAGTTGCGAAATTTTCCCTGCCAACATGTCTTCACGAGAAGGCAGGATATTGTCATTATGTTAATTTCTTACGTCAGTCACTGTCTTTCGTTAAAACGTAAATTCGTAGAGGAAAGTGTGAAATCAAATATTATTACTTCGAATTCATTAAGTGATGTTCTTTAGAAAGCGAGATGAAATGAACTGAGATGTTGCAATCTTGTAAAATCTTCTGACTTGTACTCTAAGAATCTGGAATGAACTATAATGTAAATGCAAACTATTTTGAGCATGATACTTACAGATACATTAAGTGGAAACATCTTTTCGAGAAAAAAATTCCAATTGAAACGGCAGCGATTAAAGATATTTTTGTGTATTTTCTAATTGTTTTGGTGAAATGCATGTTTACAACTCTCCCTATGCTTTTGTGCAGTGCCGGATCTCGACCCTGCGCAAAACTGTACTTCAGGACCCCCCTCCTCTTCAAAACATTAAATTATTTGAAATCTGTGTAATTACTATATTTTGTAAACAAATTATGAAGTAATGTATAATATATTCTTTATAAGCGACCAAATAACTGAAACTTTCTTGCAATAACGGACTATTTTACAGCGACGTATAAAATCGTAACAAATTTGTAGAATTATTTAAAACTACATTTCCGTCTATCACATTTTGTCACCCCTCGGCTTTCAGCGACGATCGGCCGGTCTGCTCATGCCGAATATCCTCACTGACTGCATGTTTCAGGAAATAGAAGAGCTCTTCGAATAAAATCAAAATTTCCAAGAGACTGGTTTCGTCCCCCATAAATGAATATTGTGTGAATAGATCAAAATTATAATTACATATTTCAAAAACCCCAAATATAATTTTCTATTATCTGTCCTAAAAATGTCTATTAAAACTGAATTTCTTAGTTATCCGACGGGAACCCGCAGTTAGGTTATAACCAAATGTTAAGGATCTGGGAAAAATTAACTTCTCTGAAGAACATGTATTGTTGAACAGATAGAAATAAACTAAAAAAAAAGGAAATAGAAATGCTACTTTCAGTGTGATCCAACGGGAATGCTCTTAATACTAAAATTGGCATCTTTTCAAATAAGTACTTCTGCTATAAGTTTGAAACCGTATACACATACAGAATTTCTTGTTTTCGAATCATGTACATCACATACAATTTTTTACTTTTCTTTGTCGATAAATAATTAAATTTTCTATTTGTTACCCACATTAATTGGTGGAATAAGGGTCTTCCTCGTTTTGACACTACTTGTATGAAGAAGAAGTGGTAGAAGAGCTTGCTTCTGGAAAGTTTTCGTTTTGTCGTATCGAGTCAGCAAAACGCATACCACTGTTGGCGTCCTGCCAATGTTCTCATGTTGTTTTTTCTGTTTGAAGCGATAAGTTAAGGCACGTGGCTGCAAGCTCAAAGTTCCTCAGTGTCAGAAAGTCACATAATCTTTTTCTTACCAACATTTCTCAACTTAATGTTCGCAAGTAATTTTGAAAAGAGATTATATCAAGGAAATTAAATAAGACCGTTGTGAGAAATACTACTATTCATGTCCTTGTTTTCTTGGGGTTTTCTGATTTCATTTCAATAATTTCATGGCCTGACTTTGTCAAGTATATTTCGTAACTATAATTCTACAATTTTTGTTTATAATAATAATAATAATAATAATAATAATTATTATTATTATTATTATTATTATTATTATTACATTTACAGAGCAGTAAACGTACTCCTAAATTTGTTTTGTAAATCGTGTACAAACCTAACCTGCTAAAACGGCCGCCTGTACTAAGATCTCAATTAACGACCATTTTTTATGGGGCCAATTGATTTTTTCACTATGTAAATATTCTTTATTTTCAGCGGCCATCAGATTTAGCAACCAACAGCCAAACACACTTCGTGGATTGACCTTTATTAAGCGGTGATCTCCAGGGATTTTGAACTGTATTATAAGTGATAAATAGGTAGAAATTTCTGATAGTTTAATACTTTCCGGCGACGGAATGCATTGTCAGATTACTTCGAAAAGTGTCATCCAGAGTCGCTTATCTCGCACAGGGATTTATGTCTCTTCTTCTTCTTCTGCTGCTGCTGCTGCCGTATACTGATTAGTGCGTAGGCTAGTCTTCAGAAGCCACTAGCGCACTCTTGTGAAACTTATCCTGAATAAGTATACCTAGGGTAGCTTGCCATTGCTTTCCCTAGGGGTGCTAGTGCGCCAATTTTGACGTTTGATTTGAATACCAGAAAGCGCAGGCTAAGATACAACGTCCGCAATACTTTCTCATAATTGAAATCGAAACTCTGATTGGTGCTAAATTGTTAGAGAATTTCATTTTTCCAGGATCGACCAAGTTCTTGTGCTTTACTTGCTGTCAAGCGTCCGCATGCGTGCCGTCGATTTTCGGCACCTCAAAAATTCCCCAACTTTGACCGGGTTTGAATCCGCGATCTTAGGATCTGTACTCCGGCATGATAACCTCTATACCATGAAAGCCGGTTAATGTCTGTTGCATGTAACAATAAAGGACTTTAATACATACCTTTTAATGCAATAACAATGTGTTTGCTTCAACCATTTCAATGCATTCCTCTTTTCCGAATTAAATGAAGTGTCTCCTCAAAGTCGCGAGAAGGAAGGAGAGGGGGACGTTGTCATCCAATCGGGAGGTTTGTTACGACTTACAGTTTTGATATTTAAGCCCCCGATTGGATGACAGTGCCCCCCTCTCCTTCCAGTTCGTAACTTTGATGAAACACTACATTTAAATCGTCTTGCTACATCGTGCTTCCTTCCTAAGGGAATCTGCGGGATTCACGCAGCACGCCGCGTACGCAAATCCGCGTACTCCTTCGTAAGTCGGCTCTATCGTAAAGTTTCTTCAGGGTGTGACTTGCATCTTAAAAAGAGAGTTTCTCGATCAAGAGAATGAGCAACAAGTCAAGGGTGTGTTCTGATATTGGCAGAGAGGAGACAAATGATCCTAAATACTTGTTTAAATTGTATTTTGTTATTCATGATACCATCGATAAACAGGTTAAAGAGAACATACTTCGTTGCATAGCAGTTACCACAACTAGATAAAAATAACGCTTTCAGTAACCTCGAAACCTTGATTAAACGACCACCTCCATAGTCGTACGCATAGAGGGACAAGGGTGGCCGCGGCCCCCCTAAAAAGTTCGGAAGGGGGACCCTTTGCCCTACGTAATAAAACATTTTATACTCATAAATATGTTAATTTCCTAAATTTCTCCCTTGTAAGCTAGCATGTTGGGTAATTGACTCACCAAATCTGGAGAAGAATCTCTTGAAACATTTGGCAACGTGTAAATGGCTGAGCATAGCATTAATTGAATTGTATCCTTAAAGATTTAATTTGATTCTATTTCTACCTTCTATACTTCTACTTTCTATACTTTCTAGTATGTTTTACTTATATACTGATAAAATGTTAATGTAAATAAAAAATAATTGGAAAGGAGACCCTGGGAGAGCAGAAACGACCGCATAAGTCAAGTTTTAATGTATATAAAAAAATAAAATGTTTTAACCAATCAGACTCCCATGAAATAAAATGAACAGAATGCAATTTAATCCTCAAAATTGATTTAAAATGACTGTGTCGGACTGTAGAAGTTGGTGATGAGGCAAAGAAAGATTACTTTTCTAAAATTGATTTCTGAAAATTGTGATATCAGCATTTTGACACTTTCTTTATATTTAGAAATTGTTTTAACATTATTTTGGAGGAGACTTGGGCTGGTGTACTCAAAAGTAATAGACGATAGTTTGAAGGCCTTCCTTAAGATTTAAACTAGTCGAGGTAAGTTTCACAGAAGGGAAACTACTTCTTTATAACCGCAGAAAATTGTATCTCAACTAGGTTATCCTGAAGGGATAAGTAGGTTTTATTTCCTCATTACTTACCAGGAAACTTGCGAAAAGAATCCGCCTTCGTCAGTCACACCATTTCAGAAATAGTAGAAGGAAATCATACCAGTCTTCATCAAGTTAAGGCATGTTTTACATACCGTTTCCAAGCGACAGAATTTGTACACGTACGTAATGCACGTTATAAATACTCCATTCACTGTATTGCGTTACATATCATATTTTCAATCATTTGTGTGTTGTTGATAATTGTATTATTTTGAGCAGGTATGCATTCATTGAGTAACAGCATCAGATTGTAAACAGGATGGCGTGATTGATACAAATTCTTATCAAATATAATTTTTTCGTAATAATATATTGTAAAATGAGTTTAAAAATAGGGTGTTAAGAAACAGGAGGTTGCGTTTTTTGTGTAGTCATTATGTTTTAAAGTTTCCTGAGAGAAGAGATTAGAGAAAGTTCCTAAAGTTTTCGCGCAACGCGAAGTGCTTGTTCGCCTGACCTTTTAGATAAACCAGCGCGGTATATTACAAGGATAAAAATCGGAGCGGCTGACATTGAATCGATTACAGTAGCTGTTTACAAGCTTTATCAAACTAGTAAAACAAAATTTATTTTTAGATTGAATAAACAAATGTAAGGAAGTTAAAGATATAAATCTAGAGTATATGTTGAGCAAGGTTTCAAAATGTTCTCATATTTATTTCATTTCAGTTTGGAGCGATTTCTTAAACTATTTTAAATATTCTGTTCATACACTGAAGATATGCTGAATGAAAGAATATTAAGTTCATTAAAATTATGGATAAAATATTATCGCTTCAGAAACTTAGTTCTGAGGCATGATCATCTCAAAACTCGTATTTTGTCTTTCGGTTAATGTGTTTTATATGTTGGTGCTCATACATTTGCAGGGCCGGATTTAACTAAAAGCCAAACAAGCAGTTGCTTGGGGGCCTCCGCGCTTCGAAACAATATGCATAATATATTTTGTTACATCCAATGTATTTAATGTAATAAATATATGTACATTTTATTAGTTAAAAATTATTAGTTTTCATTTGTATTTGTTCCGGAAGAACATATATTAAGATAAGTTTTTATTTAATAAACATGGAGCTATTTTTACGGAGGGGGGGCAACGCAATTTTGTTCTTGGGGGCTCCACAATACTTAAATCCGCACCTCTATATTTGTCTCCAGTGTCACCTAATTCTAAGGATGGAATCGAGAACAGGGCGGGAAAGAAAGGCTCGTGTACAATCTCTGGCCCTTATGAAAAATACTTGGCACTTTCTTTTTCTTTTATGTAAACATCATGTTACGATGGATCAAAATATTAATATTATGTTGTGACTTCTCTTCTCAATTATTTTCGTACTTTAATGTTTTTATTGATTCATATAAATAAACACTTTTCGATTTATTTCCGAGATAGCTTGTTCTGTTACTTATTACTATTTTTGCGTAATATATGTAAGAGTTCAATTTCGTCCATTATTTAGGGCAGTTTAAAACATTATTGAATCCTTTCCAAACTCGTGATGAAGTTATGAATTTTCTAATTTTTTTTTCATTCTGGTGGTTGTAAATGAGTGACCTGCTTATTGATGTTGCAATACAATTATAACATCAGCATTGGAAGTGAATAAAATATTTCAACAAACTATGTATAAATTTATGAACAATATGGTCTTGAGTAACAACAGTATCTGATTAATGGCTTCTGAGTCTTGTTCTGTGTCGTTCAACTGTTCCCATCGTTCAAAATTAATAATCTCGATGTGTTTGGTTTCGAATTCCTAACAATATTCAACACTATTTCAAATTTATCATTACACGCCAAAACATATTTACAAATTTGCATGACTTTTCCCTTTATCGCAAATCTAGAGGAATAAGTAATTATTGCAAGAAACTCTTGTCAGTGTGTTTCATGCACAGCCTAGTTACTCGCACTTCCGAATGGGGGGGGCGGTTCCGGTAACCTTCCGCGCGAGCGTGAGGAATAGTCCAGGCGACCCTGCCATTCTCAAGAATGGAAGCCAGCTGCGGTAAACGAAAGTAAGGTCTCGTGCGTTCCAGTTTAGCGTACTTCAGGAGCGCTCTCGCTTCACGCAATGAACTCCAACGCGACGCGACACCGATAACGAAATGTCGATGGTACCAAACCGATGTTAGTAATACTAGTACGTAGGTTAAAAACCATTGATGTTTTTCAACATCGATGTTTTCAAGTTGATTTAGTATCAAATTCGTGTGTAACAAGATTTAATTTAACAGGGTCCGCGTTTGTTAATTCGCCGAATACGGGTACTGGTAGAAGGGGGCAACCATACACCCACAGCGCATTCGTTGACCACCTCTCAGTGTGTGAAATGAATATGAAGAAAGAGGAAATACAAGGGCAGGGCGTGTTCTCGTCCACCATCAGTTATTATTTCATATTTCAACTTTTACAGTATTGTGATCACGGGAAATTTTCATTCAGAAAGGAAAAAAATGTCGGAAATATAAAAACATCGAGGGCGAAAGGGCGAAACATCGATGTTAAGAAAATATCGGCTTAAATTGATTGTTAGTGATTTCGGGCGCGTCAACTACTATGGCCATTAGTCCCGGAAGTGCAGTGCGTGTTTTTGCTCGATAGGTGCCAGTGGTCTTCCCCCGCTGGATGGCCAGATCCGGCGCCGACCTACCGTCGACTAACGGGGTTCTCCCCAACCAGATATCTCCCACCAGCGGGGCACCGCCCCAGCCGGGACAAGTTCTAAACTCCCGACCGGTTTCCCGGATTGTGTGGTAGTGTAGCGCATGTAAGTGGGTGAGGGTGAGGATAGGACAACGAAGAGGAAAGAGTTCGTGGGCCGTTTGTTAGGGTACTGCTCCGGCATTCGCCTGGTGTTGATCGGAGAAACCACGGAAAACTACCGATCAGAGCAGCCGGCCGCTAGAATTCTCCTCCAGACAACAACTGAATTCGACCTAGCTGAAAAGCTAGGGGCAAAAATTCTGCCGCCGTCGGAACTCGTACCTTGGTCCTCCCGGTCCGAGGCGCTGCTGTGTCATCAGTTGATGCACTGAGCTACCGCTGCCGGTACCGGCCTCAATATATCGATGTTTAAAACATAGATGTGCCTACAAAAATATGGATGTTTTGAAAACATCAACATCAATGTCGCCTCCCTAAGTCCAACAGGTGTGCCACCCTCCAGGAAATGACGGCAAAAAGGGGGCGTGGCGCGCGGAGCGATTGAGTTTTGAGCCGATTGACAGGACGCGCAGGAATCCACCTGAGCGCACCCGGCGAGCGGATTTAAGCGCGATTGGCTGATTGGCGGAACATCAAAGAGACCTGTTCTCGCTTGTTTGTGCAGATGGGTGTGAACTAATCGGGTGTCGGCAAGGGACGGCTTACAGCTTTCCGAGCGGATGTGACTGAAAATTTAATGAGTGATTTCGACTGTGTTATTTTCTTCGAAGGGTTTCAGTCGAATCAACTGGACGGGAAATCAAGCCGAGTTATAAATGTAAAGGACTCGAAATGCAATTTATTGTGTTTAATTTAACTGGAATGTGATGCATTAAGAGTTGAAATTGCGAATCAAATTAGTAAGGAAATAACAAGCAACTTATTGTAGATCTGTAAAATCATCTTCCCATTGTGACAAACATTTAATTCCAATAAATTTCTCTTTAAGAGAATATTCATACAATATATTTTCCATTAAATAACTCCCAAACAACACTGCAATAATATTGTACAAAATAATAATCAGGTCCACTCTTATCTACGCCTGCCCAATATGGATTAATACTTCAAAAACAGAACTCAGCAAAATCCAAATAGTCCAGAATCACTTCCTATGCACCATCACTAATGCATCCTGATTCATATCAAAACACAAATCACATAATGAATTTTAACCTCTAATCCCATGATTCATCTCATCGCTTACCTATCGCGTAAACTTCTTCCCCAATATTCATCACATCCAAAATTTACCTTCATTCAGTATTTTAAAAAAACACCATTCTTCCTACCCGCATCACAAATAAATATCCATTTCATAATATCCGCTGGCAGTAAACCATAATTTTCGTGAATGTCAAGGCCCGTCCGGAGCTAAGGCCCGTCCTCAAATCGTCACGGGGCTGCGGGGCGTACTATGGCCTCGTGCGACACTTCGGCCGACGCCCCGCCTCCACTCCACTCCCCTCCCCCGCCACCACTCCGCTCCGCGCCCCCGCCACCACTCCACTCCCCGCCCCCGCCCCCACTCCACGCCCCCGCCACCACTGCACTCCCCGCCCCGCCACCACTCCGCTCCCCGCCCCTGCCACCCTCCACTCCCCGCCCCTGCCACCACTCCGCTCCCCGCCCTGCCACCCTCCACTCCACGCCCCGCCACCCTCCACTCCACGCCCCCGCTACCACTCCACTCTAAGCCCCCGCCACCCTCCACTCCCCGCCCTCGCCTCCCGCCCCCGCGCCGCTCCCCCACCCCCCGCCGCCGCTTCCCGCCCCCACCGCCACTCCCCCCGCCACTTCTCGCCCCCGCCGCCACTCCCCCGCCACTTCTCGCCCCCGCCGCCACTCCGCCCCCCGCCGCCCCGCCCCCCCGCCGCCGCACTCCCGCCCACGACGCCCTCCCCGCCCCCGCCGCCCCTCCCCGCCCCCGCCGCCACTCCCCGCCCCCGCCGCCACTCCCCGCCCCCGCCGCTCCTCCGCGCCCAATCCAGCACTCTCCACCCCGCCGACACTCTCCGCCCGCAGCCGCTCGCACCCCACCCCACCGCCACCCGTCTGTCACCCCGTCGCCACCACACCCCCACACCGCCACCTCACCCCGGCCCCACCCCGCCCCCACGACCGCTCCGCGTCGCGTCGCGCTGCATCGTGACGGTGTCGTCGTGCGTGACCCGGCCACATGTAAGCAAACGAACATTCATTTGGCACCAGGCCATTCTGATTTGCTAGCGGGCCAGGAGCACGAACTTTTGTGAGAGTTATTCATGTATGCATCAATAGGGTTATAGTTTTCGGGTTAAGCGCTCTGAAACAACTGAAAACTAAAGATATAGGAGTGGTTCAGTAACAGAACTACCTAACCCAGGAAGTTGTGAAGTCCATTATTCCTATTAAGTATGGCTTCGAATGATGCCCTATTACCATTATTCCTATTAAGTATGGCTTCGAATGATGCCCTATTACTGCCATCATTCTTTATCCTTGTGAATGAATGAATGAATAATTTGGCTTAGAGTGTATTAGCCAGTCTTAAGGCTTAACCTGCAAATTAGGAAGTCAGAAATGAAGAGAAAAATATTATTCTTTTGTACATGTGAAAATGAGCCTGTAAACTGATTCGAGTGGGAGCACATGGGAAACGAAACTATTGAAACTGATTCCCCTATACCAAAAACTAGATTAAAATCACACCAATTGGAAGTTTGCGATTTAAATTGTCATTTTAATTAACTCGTTGATAATACTTGGAATGTTACTGATGGGATGGGATAAAATGGATAAAATAGAATGTCATTTCTGATAAAGAAATAATCTAGGACTGCGCGTTCAATTTAGAAAGTTACAACGAAGCGCTTGAGACGTGTAACTCAAACACTTGAACCGGGAGCGGAAGCTCAGTGCATCAACTGATGTCACTGCAGCGCCTCTGACCAGGAGGTCCTAGGTTCGAGTCCTGACGGCGACAGGATTTTCGACACTAGCTTTTCAGCTAGGTCGAATTCAGTCGCTGTCTGGAGAATTCTTGCGGCCGAATGCTCTGATCGGTAGTTTTCCGTGGTTTCTCCGATCAACACCAGGCGAATGCCGGAGCAGTACCTTACCAAACGGGCCACGGACCGCGCGCGTTCTGTCCTTCCTCTTCCTTGTCCTATCCTCTCCCCTTACACACACACTTACACTAACATCCACTACACTACCACATATTCCGGGAGACCGGTCGGGAGCTTAGAGCTTGTCCCGGCTTGGGCGGTGCCCCGCTGGTGGAAGTCCTGGTTAGGGGGAAACTCACTAGCCCACGGTAGGTCGGCACCGGATCTCGCCATCCAGCGGGGGAAGATCACCGCCATCTCCCGAGAAAAGAACATGCACTACACTCACGGGACTAATGACCACAGTAGTTGACGCACCCGGAAGCACGAAAAAATCAATCAATCATTCAAACACTTGTAGATGTAAGCCCGCCCTCAAATTCCGCGCGTTTTCGTGCTCCTCGCCTGCTAGCCGATGGAGAGTGGACTGCTGTGTGCTTGTCTGCCGGCCGGGGACACGCGCGTCGCGGCCTCGAGGGGGCGGGGCGGCGCCGGCGAGGTGTCGCGCGCGAGGCCGCGGGACGCAGCCGTGTTCGCTCAAGGCCACGCAAGGCTGCGAGTGCAGCGCGAGCGTTGTCCTGGTGGTAGCGATGGCCTCGCGCGCCGGCGCCTTCGTCTGTCTGGCTGCCGGCCGTGGCCTCCGGAGGCGCACTCGGCCGGGCCTTCCCCGGAACCAATAGGCGATTCCGCTCGCGCCGACGGCCGTGCGGGGTCGCTACGGCACGAGCACTGGGTACAGAGCAGTTTTTAATAATAGACCTCTCGGACACTGGGAAGTACTATGCCGTATGACGATGTGAAGCTAATTTTGAGTCTGGGCGCATACATGAACTCGACGTTATACCAAAGGTACAACAGTATTATTCTATTGTACACTATAATAGTTCAAATCGTTATAATAGTGATGCTGACAATTGGGTTTTGGTCAGAAAAAGTGTGTTTATATCGTTACTGCCGACGTTTTGGGCTATCATCAAGGCTGCAATAAGATTTTGTGTTGTGCACGTCTATTATATCGTAGTTCACGTATTTTATTACAGACATCGAGTAACACCCCTGATGATGGTGCAATATAGAGCCGAAATGTTGATAATAAGGGTTTAATAACCTTTTTTTGACCAAAACCCCAAGAATGTCATTTAAGCATGGGTGAAGAACGACTATTAAAACAGACCTTAGGGTATCAGAAAACGAAACTGCAGCAGAATTGCCGAGTTCATCACAAGACGTGATTTGTGTACGACTCACTTAGGGTGACGACGACAAATGGAATTTGTTCTCTAGTGTGATGACAGTGTATGGCTGCTAATTCCATATTCCTGTGGCGCAACATGATTTATGTGGAGAGCTCTAGTCGAAATATTGCGAATCAAGAGGATGTGGAATTATGGGAAGTTGTTTTAGGAGCTCACTCTGCTGTCACACTTCAGGAGCATTTCCGCTGTCGTAGGCATACGGAAACGTTGTGTAAAACGCTTCTAACACTTCAAAAGAAAACGTTAGAGTCAACCAGGATATCTGTATTATTTTACGATACGCCATATTAAAACATTTATAAGGTGCTCTAGAAATGGGCATGAGGTCGGGAATTGCTTCCTTCTATGACACTAACCACAAACAGAGGTTTTAGCTTGACAACCGTGAATTCGCAGTGCTCCAGCAGTCATTTTTGGACATGGAAGATAACCCATAGGATGAGTCGCTGCCCCTAGTCTATGCTTTGGAGGGGGGTGAGATGGAAAGGGAGGATTGCGCGCGGTTCGTGGCTCGTTGTTTAACGAATTACTCCGACGTACTGAGTTGACCGAAGTACAGTATTGCTCGAGCAGGTTTTCTTGAAACACGCGCACTCTAGACCTTCCCAGCGCTGAATAGCTCGACCCGTTGAAATAATGAGGTTCGAGTCGGAACGGCACGTACCAATTTACAATGCTACCAAAAACCACCTTGTGCCTTCGAAACAATTGTAGCATTTCTTGTGGCACGCTTTGGCGCGAGAAGTTCATGCCAACAGTTGGTACCCTTTTAAGCCATGACGTAGCCTTCTCTCCCCGCACCCCCCGCTGTGGAATATCAAGGAAACTTGCGCATGTAGTACCTAATCGATCGAAAAAAAGGAAATGACGGATCAGGGTAGCCAGCCACGACAAATTACATCCATGAAGTGGTGTTATTAGTTTTGGAAATTACTACGCCTCGACCTCTTTCGTGGATCATAGTTGTCTCGAATACGTTAAGGAAACTCAAAATGGAATTCAAGTACTTCCTTATGAAGTTTCGAGATACCGGGCAACTCGCATACAAGATAGTTATCGGTATCAAGAAAATTCGAAGAATTTGAGATAGTGTTCGAATTATTGTAATTTTAATAAAATGTAATTTAGTACGTAATATATTTCATTAATGGAAAATAGACAATGAATGAGAAAATGCACAAACTCAAAACCGTTTTGGGATTATATATTAAAATATTTTACTCCATTATTGCTAAAGTTCCTTATTTACTTTCTGATTACCCGTTGGGGAGTGCCCATGTCGTTCATTATTTGATGAAATCTTGTCCATTGACTCGTGCCATCCTAACAAGAATGGTGTGTGGCAACGTAGTTCCAGGGTGGAGCTTAGGGTAAATCAGATGAAAGAACGGACATTACCAGTGCCAATGAACTTTTTCATTCGCAATAATCGGCTTTCAACGGCTTTGCCGAGAGCAGCTGTACGAGCAGATTAAGAGATTCCGATGAAGGCACTGTCACCACCTTTTTGCGTGAGGTGGGGGTGACGCCGAAAGTCGAATTTCGCGAAAAATAAAATGAATAAAAATTGAATTTATTGTTGACATTAATTAATGATAATCATATTTTCTCATGAACTGCAAGTCAACAATCCTAATCTTAATTTCCATTATGTAGTGTAATGTTTGTGTAGCTTCACGGAATAAGGCTATCTGGGAAACTTAAAAACTATGTTTTTAAAATCGAATTTGAATCTGAGTGATCCAGGAGATTTCATTAAGTACTTCACATGCCGCTGTTAAAAGGGAAAAAATGATACATAAATATATATAGACGCAAGAGACAATCTGTGTCAATATTATCGTAAAACTCGGAGAACTGTTGTTCGACTGACCTGGTCTTGTTTCTGTAATATGGACTTCACAGTACTCTTAGCCCAGGGGTCTACAACGTCTTAATCTGCGTTGGAAGACTTGTTTCATGGTCACCAATGGCCAGTGTTCCAAAAAGTTTCTTTTCGCGTGAAACATTTATGCGAATATTAGGGCGTTTGCTGTTTCAAACTAGATGGAGCGGCTTGTCATCTTGTGCACGCAACGTGGTCGGGGACCTTTTTGTCTCGATCTTTAATACAGGCTCTCAGTTTTTTTTTCTTTTCCTGTGAAACTATATTTGTTGGGTAAATTGAAAATGGCCTAGTTTTTTTTCGAAATTGTTGAACATCGTATTTTTATGTAATTCTTTCTTTAATTGTATTCTAATAAATTAAATTTTGGATTAAGAATGTAATTATGGAAATAAAAGATTCTTTGAAACAGGAGAATAACACCTTCTTAATTTGAAATCGCCTATCTGTTGGGGTTTATTCTATGCCTGGAAAAACCAGTGGTCCTACCTGGGATAGAAGCTTCATCATGACGCGTATGATCTCGTGAAGAGTTACTCACGCATTAGTCTATTTAAAATTGAAGGCTTCAGTAGAACAAGGGGCTCAATTTCACACGCATTTTGTGAAATTGAGATATTAGCATTAAACGAAATTTCAAATATTATTCTTTTATTGTAATATGTTATTCATATACTGTGTGGAGTTAAGTGTACTGTGGTTAAAAGTTTAAAAATGTACTGTGTGTTAGTAAAACCGTCAATATCTCAGAGCTAGGTCAATGTGGGATAGCCCCCTTGTTCTACTGAGTTCTTCGATTCTTAATGCATTTTTTTATATTGAATATTTTTTCGCTAAAATGATCCTAGACAAAAGGAGAATAAAATAAACTATTTTGAAAAATCAATTTTCTAAAGAAATTTGACAGAATATGTCGTCGCATCTTCGTACGCCTAGATGGCGGCGGCAATAACTTTCCGTGGCAAATTCGGGGCCACGTATTAGACTTTGAAGTAAATCCCCAATGTCCGTATGCTGGCTCTGTGAAAGCTTCGCGGCTAGGGCATTGGGGCATTAACATCTTAATGTTTATTCAAGCAAGACGCCTATTTTTGCCATATTGCATTATGATAGAGATCAACCGAGAAAGTCACGCCACTTCCGGGATTTGCCTTCATGAAACCGTAAACGAACAGAGATAACGTATGTGGCGCAACGAATGATCTCATTAAGCGCATATTTAGCGATGCGTGTGGTTCTGTGACATATTTATTGCTCTCACTACCAAAAGAAGTTTCTTGGGTGTGGTCTTGAGATGCTCCAAACGATCACACTCCGGATCAGCCTAAAAAGTAGATTTGACCTCGAAGTTGACGCTCCAAAACTTCGTAAACCCTTTTGTGAATGTTTCTGTGAACTTTCCAAAGAAAGATGGGCTAGCTTAAAACGGTCTGAAAGTTACTATTGAAATATTTAAAATATCAAGAAAAAGAATTAGTTTATGAATTACATTAAAAATCAGTATAATCATTTTCAAATACCATATAGCAGCGTAAGTGTCAATAGGACGTGTAAATAAGCCTTCAACTTTCTGACCCAAAAGAGTCTGCGTAGCGATCATATTCAGTTTTTAATAAGCTGATTTGATTTCGAAATCAGTCATTCAGATTCGTGCATGATCTTGACCTGAAAGTAACGTGAACTTGAAGGCAAAGTCCTCGAACCAATGCTAAACTTGATTATCTTTATCCAGTAGCTTCCAACTTCATTTGCGCCAACGTTTCTCATTTTCTCATATTAATCAGAATAAACATGTAGTGTGGGCTTAACACTTTTTAAACACATTTTGTTTGTAAATGTTCTGTAACAATTTTTTAATAACATTATTAATTAATTGGAGTTGAATTTAATTTTCGAGTCTGGCATCAGAATATTTTTATACATGTTATCAGTTAAAAATATATAGAATCAAGTTTTTATGTGTATATTAGAGATACTTTGTGTATGACTGCTGAGACCATAAATTAGGACGTCATTCGTTGAACTCATTTAAGTTGATCTCAAATATTTTAGTGGGTTGAAAGAAGTGTAACAATTTTTAACAGTTGCCCTGTAATTATCGTTCATCTTCACTATAATACGATTTACGATACGCGTTTGCGTTTTAATTTTTTTCTTTGTGGTATGTGTCTAAATTTAAACACGCTTTCTCGTAGGATTAGGTATTGACAAAGTCATAAAAAATTTTTAAAAATTATTTTAATTATTTCATCTGTTATGCCCATTTTCCTTCCAAACACGGGGTATGATTTGTACGAGTAACATCACAACTCATGAACCGATAAACATGTTTTGACGATTCCTTTTGAAGATTGTGATTTGAATTATATATGCCTGAACCTTAAGTTGAAGATTGATAAGCGATAAGATTGATACGTTTTTTACAAGGATTTGAATTAGAAGTTTTAAAAATTACTGGTATCTATAAATAGAGCAATTTATTATTGATAATGTGCTAATAATTGTCGATAACAATTTTAGGTTCAAGTACAACAACGGACATTTTGCTATTAAATAAAAAATGAATCATAGAGATACCTTGAAAATTAAAAGAGTTATGATGTTTCAAGTTGGGCCAAACAAGAGAAAAAATAATTATAGCGAAAAAGCTCACAAGGATTTATATGTATTATAATGGTCCCTGAAAACTAGTTCCCTTACTTCAAAAATGAACTTGTCCAAAATGGATATTCTTCTTTTGGTATGACAACATAAGGACTTTATATTAGATTAAATTGCATTTTCAGACATTCTCACGAAGTGATCTTAATTATTTTTTCATTTTTAATCATCATGGCCACCTGAACTGCCAATGACTGTGGGACGTGGCGTATGCGCGCACATTCGGGAAAGTACAAATAAATAAAAACTAACAAAGTTAGAAACAAACTGTTTTAAGCATTAAAAAGTACACATCTCAATACAAAGAAACAATGAAAAATAAAAATTGCAATTGTACACACAAAAATGTCATTTTGAGATAGAGTACCTTTAAAAATGGCGTCGTGTTTGGACGTTGGACGTATTGTGTTTTAATGCAATGTAAGTTGCGTAAATTAAGGACTTTAAATTTGAGATTTTAGATATAAGTCATTTTTTGCTTATTTTGAGTTGCTCTTCCATTCACTACGTTTAAATTTTCAGTGTTGTTTGCGCTCTCTTTGAATCGCACACGCAGTAAACATATACGACATTAGCAAATGCTTCTAGTTTATTCTTTGGCCCAGCTCGAAGTTCGAGATTCAGCGTATTGAAAATTCCAGCTGAGTAAGTACGAGATCAAAAGTAACTTCTGTTTAAACTGCACAGGCCACAGTGGTTACACAACGTGTCTACTGAATTGTTACTAACTTTGTTAAACCGTAAGTCTATATTATTGAAGATTAAATAAAAGTACAGCTATAGACACAGCGTGAAACTAAATGTGTGATACTGAAATGATATTTGCGTAGGCAAGTCATTCAGTTTTCTATTCATAACCTTTAAAATATTTTTAAAACAATATTCTCATTTAGAAGCGATTCACGAAGAGATTTAAATCCGAAAATGCTTAAAATTGATTTATGATGAATACAGGCAACTTTCTTCTATTATTATTACTACTACATTATTGACAACTGGCCGTCTATTTGTGTCGTTTATTTTACTCAACTGGAGAGAGAGAACGTTCATAGATATGCCACCAAATACATTATATTTTCATCAATATTTTAATTTAATGCGGTGTGACGAGGGTTTCACTAATCACAGACAAGATGATGTTGGTATATTTGTGTTTGTACTTAACCATAATATGTCCCCTACATGGCAATTGGCCTCGGCGCCGTTAGATGCCTGGGGTTCCTAGTCGGTCACTCAATCATAAACCGGAGAAATTTCGAATTCGCTTAACCTTCGTGACTTCACATAGTTAACGGATTCGGCTAGCGATGCCGGTTTCGAGGTCGTGGCCTTTCATTAGAACCATCCTAGCATTCTCCTGGATGACGTAGGGAAACACGAAAATCTCGGTCAGGCTGGCCGGCACGGAGATTGAATCCGGGACTCCCGGATGCGAGGTCAGTGCGTTACGCCCTGAGCCACTTCGCCCTCGGTTATTTATTTATTTGCATAGTACATACAGGTGAGGAAAGTACTGCCGGAGCATTCGCTTCGCATTAGTGTCTACTGTGGCGTCATGGAAAAAAACACAGACATTTACAAGTATGTACAAGTTTATTTACACGTATGTACAATAACTAAAGACTGCTCGGAAACTACACACTTTTGAGTATTTCCCTGTGGATACCCCACATAGCTAGGGAGGCCCCGCCTCCACTGACGCTTCTCCCGCGCCACTACCGTGACCTCGTCATCCGTGCAAGAGGCATGACACGCTCCAGTCTGGGCGTAAAGTTTTGCGCATCGCGCGAGGTTTCCAGAACAAAAACCCCCGTGTGAGCTCGTCGGCTCGATTTTATACCTAGAGTGTAGCCGTCACGTGACCGTCCTTGGTGTAGGAGGGAGGCTCGCGTCTACCACGTGACCTTCCAGGTCAAGCTGGCATCCACTTGGTCTAAATATATCCCAACGCCGTGGCGCCGAGGCTATTCAGCCCGCAGGTATGCGATACTTCCGCTTCTCCTCCCACCCACGGCCGCCAACGTGACGCTACACTACTATCAAACACACTGTTCGACATGAGCCTGGCGCTCGTACCCAGCACACTGACGTCCTCGTAGTAGCGTCGCGACAGAGGGTTCTGGAACAACGCTCCCCTTTTGCTGGGGCCACCCGCCTTTACAGGCTCGCTGTGGTCCCGCCGCCACCCCACGTGCTGAGTGCGGACGCTACAGTGGTAATGATGTGTGTGTTTGTGGTTTAAGGCCACGTTCTAATTTGCTTTCGTAATGTCCATGAAAAGAACTTGCTTGTAATAATTGAGCTGTAGTTGTGAAATGTTGGATTGAAACAAAAATTCTTACATGAGTATTTCTTGTTGCAGGTGAGTTGCTGCAGAAATGCTCAGATGCGGTTGTTCAACATCATCGATCGGTGAGTTTAGCGGTGGGAAGTGGCATAAACTAAAATTGAAAATAATATATCTTTAAAGGTTTTTAAAGTAGTATCCAATTAAAATTTTATTTCATAAATTGTTCTATCCTGAAAGAGTTTACCACTTTTAGAAAACTTGATTCATGAACTTGTAATAGACTCGTAACTATTGTATTGAAGTAGAGACACGTACAACAATCGGTATGTATTTTTATGGATCTAGTAAAATAGCTGCACATTAATAAAAATGAGCTATTACTTCTCTCTTGAGTTGTCCAAGCAACTGCTATAAACTATATGAATAAAGGCCGTGAGCAATTGCTCTTATCTTGAGCAATTTGCCCAATGGTGAGTTAGTGCGCGACTAAATAGTAATTTGCTTACTTTTTGAATCAATACAATCGAGAATTTGCTTCTGGTGCGAAGCATTTATTGATGAAGTAAAAGGAGCACTAGTCTGTGGGTTTGTGGATCTATTGAATTAACTGCACATTGTTGTGGTAGATACCAACACCGTAAAGAGTTAAGGTGGCCAGGAAAGAGATACGATCTGTACGAATAGTGTGTTTGTGCACGCCTTAGCGGACCGCACTACCGATCTTCTGCGCATGCGCAGATGCACAAAAGTGATGCGAAACTTAAACTGCGCATGCTCGAAGATCAGTAGTGCTTCAAAGTTCAAGGGTGCACAAACTCTCTAATGATGACCAAGCTCCCTCTATCGCACTCTGCTTCTCTTGTTTTGTGTGACTGCTTGCAATTCCTGTAAAACACACGGACTGGGAGATCAAATTCTGCGTTCAAGCAAACTGTAACATGATTACTGACCAGAGCTTGTCACATTAGCTTAGGATGTATTTGTCGCCCGTGCGGTTAATTCCTCTTTCAAAGAGGATGCATAGTTAGATTTTACAGAGTTTAGACACGTGCACATTTCATGACAGCTTTTCCTTTGCTGTGGCCTGATAATTCAATCATGTTTGTGGTATACACCAAAGTAAATTATTAGATGCTGATAATGCTTTGAGGCAAATTGGTTACCTGCCAAAGACGAGTCATGTTTGTGCACATATTCATTAGTTCGTGTAACATTATCAAAGTCAATTTTATGGTATTTGTCAATATTCTTGAATTGTTGGAAAAGGTATTATTAAACTTCATACCAACTCGTGTCACATATGATTTGTGTGTAATTGGAAACAATCATTCAAATCCTTTGTGAGATAATTTGGTATAAAATTTAATAAGGTGTACTTAGAGTTTATCTCTGCATTCTATGTAATCATCATTATAAATATTCGATTGTCTGCATTTAATTGTTTTGAAGTGTTTATTGGTTCATAACTGCGTGGTTGTATTTTGATTGTGACACTGTGTTATGACAGTTTCGCAGCTCTGATGAAAGAATCGTGTATTCTACAATGTTGGCGAACTAAATTACTTTTCATTTACCCGATCAATATTCCTCTATCTGTGAATAAATAATATCACTATTTTGTGTGAATGTTTCTGGTTGAGATCCAGGTTAGAAAAAGTTGTACTTTACTTGTAGCCTATGGCTTTAAAAAAAAGCACCTCGCCCATGTGCAAATCAAGCGCTCTTCGCCCACGAACACGTGGGACTGTGCAGCCTAAAACACGGGAGGAGGTACCTACATTTTTGGGTTCCTCTGGGCCTCCTGTTTCATTGAACTGTTTATTTGCAGTTAATATTTTTTTAGGAACTTAATAAAACATGTGTTGTTCGTATAATTCATTTTATGTTAAGCCATTTACAGATGTTTTGGAGAGCTGGCTGCGAGATGATTTGGAGAACCTTTCCTCCAAATGTCATGTATCAATTCACCAAATTGTCAGCTTCAAAAGGGAAAATAATCAGAAATGATCATATGTACGGAAATAAACTTTTATTATTTAGAACTACGAGGCCACTTTGATTTCTAAGGGGGGGGGGGGGCAAGTCCCCTCAGTTTGCAATCCATGCATGTAAGAATCCCCCCCTACATAGACGTGAGGACAGGGAGGCCGATTATCGCCTCCCTGAAAAATTTGAAAGGGGGCCCTGCAGATCTACTTCGTAATAAAACATTTTATCCCTGTAATTATGAACAATTCCTGATTTTTTCCATTTATTTAAGTGTGACACTGTGGGAAGAAGGTCTCCATACCATCTGCACACTCCATTCATAATGGTTGAGAATAAAATATTGTGTTTATTAATTATATCTTTACAGTAATTAACGAAACGAGTGGATAATGAAGGATATCGAGGTATGCTCAGGAAAACGACGATAGGAGCAAGTTTGCTTATTTACCACGAGAGCAATTGTACCTCTTTATCCACGTGTTACATTCAATATTTTTCGTTTCCATTTAAGAATAATTTAAATTTTGAAAAATTCATACACATCCTTACCATTCTAGGCATGCACGTGATGTCTTATCGCTTCTGAAAAAGACTATTTTAATGGGCCTTGCATTGTGTTTGTTTGCCAGAAATATCTACATATAGAAGATATTGAAAATATTCTAGGTGAAATATTAGAAGAAGCTGACAAAGCCATGAAAACATTACTTCCCACGTAAAGTTAAGAGAGAGAATAAAACATATACAAATATTGGAATGTAAAAAAAGTAACTTCTGATTCAATTTTGCTGGCGTACTTCTTAGAAAGGATAAACGCAATTGACGTTTGTATTGTTCATATTTATAATATGCTAAGACTAAATGTTTTACATGTAAAAAACTTAATATATTCTTGTTAAATATTTTAAATTTCATTGGTCAGCTAGTTTCAAACCAACTTTTATTTCACCAAGCTAGTTTTATTATTAATTATTAATCATTCTTTGCTTATATGCAGTTTCCGGAAGTACGTATTCTGTAATGCACATTTTTGTTCGTGTTTCATGGCCAACTGGAAATACTTTTGGCCACATCTGTGTTATAGTGAATTAAACGATTTTGATCCTTTCTTTTGAACTCTTATTGGTAGTTGTGGAGTTGTAATTGCACAATGGAGTTTTGATTGCACGCCTACAATTAACATAATTATAATCGATTTTTCATGGAATTAATGAATATATTTATTTAACTAAACGAAAAAAAGTTGTAATTCCATTTTTCTTGCATGTTTTATTTGTCTAAATCATATCGTATGGAATTAAAACACGTTTAATGGAAAAGGGAGTCCCGAAGGGCCCAGAAATGTAGTCCCCTCCCTTCTTGTTTCAGACAGCTTTTAAACAAGATACTCTAAGATGTGACCAGTTTGACTGGTAGCGAAGTAAATTATTGGCATCTCGGTCGATGACATTGCAACAGATTGTGTCGAAGGCATTTGCAAGATCTGCAGTTAATCTGCAGTTTTGTTGCCAGCAGTAGCCAAGCAGTATCTGTCAAAGAGGTCCCTTCTTATGCTTCGATTTAAACATAAGCTTTGTAGACATAAATCACCTGTTAGGAGATCACATCTAATCGAGAGCTTGTATGACATCGTAACAGCTGATCAAATGTCAACTAACTTTGTAAATAAATAGACGTCTACTGCGGTTTTTTACTTTCCTGCGTCAGACATTTGATCAGCTGTTACGGTGCCGTCCAATCGGGATCTTACACGTCACGACAGTGACGTCAGAATGGTGACGTTCAGTATTCCGATTGAATGACACCGTAATAGCTGATTCACTTCAAACGCAGCTCTGTAAAAACCGCAGTATATAGAAGAAGCTGTCTCTATACTACGGTTTTCACAGAGCTGCGGTTGAAGGATATCAGATGTTTCAGTGTCATCCAATCGGCAGGCTGAACGCCATTATGGCATCACTGTAGGGACGTGTAAGGTCCAGATTGGGCAACACTAAAACAGCTGATAACCTTCAAACGCAGCTCTGTGAAAACCGCAGTATATAGAAGAATCTGTCTCTGTACTGCGGTTTTCACAAAGCTGCGTTTGAAGGATACCAGCTGTTTTGGTGTCACCCAATCGGAAGGTTGAACACCATTATTATGACGTCACTGTAGGGACGTGTAAGGTCCAGATTGGGCAACACTAAAACAGCTGATAACCTTCAAACGCAGCTCTGTGAAAACCGCAGTATATAGAAGATTCTGTCTCTATACTGCGGTTTTCAAAGAGCTGCGTTTGAAGGATATCAGATGTTTCAGTGTCATCCAATCGGCAGGCTGAACGCCATTATGACATCACTGTAGGGACGTGTAAGGTCCAGATTGGGCAACACACAAAACAGCTGATAACCTTCAAACACAGCTCTGTGAAAACCGCGGTATATAGAAGAATCTGTCTCTGTACTGCGGTTTTCACAGAGCTGCGTTTGAAGGATACCAGCTGTTTTGGTGTCACCCAATCGGAAGGTTGAACACCATTATTATGACGTCACTGTAGGGACGTGTAAGGTTCAGATTGGGCAACACTAAAACAGCTGATAACCTTCAAACACAGCTCTGTGAAAACCGCAGTATGTAGAAGAATCTGTCTCTATACTGCGGTTTTCACAGAGCTGCGTTTGAAGGATACCAGCTGTTTTGGTGTCACCCAATCGGAAGGTTGAACACCATTATTATGACGTCACTGTAGGGACGTGTAAGGTTCAGATTGGGCAACACTAAAACAGCTGATAACCTTCAAACACAGCTCTGTGAAAACCGCAGTATGTAGAAGAATCTGTCTCTATACTGCGGTTTTCACAGAGCTGCGTTTGAAGGATACAGCTGTTTTGGTGTCACCCAATCGGAAGGTTGAACACCATTATTATGACGTCACTGTAGGGACGTGTAAGGTTCAGATTGGGCAACACTAAAACAGCTGATAACCTTCAAACACAGCTCTGTGAAAACCGCAGTATGTAGAAGAATCTGTCTCTATACTGCGGTTTTCACAGAGCTGCGTTTGAAGGATACCAGCTGTTTTGGTGTCACCCAATCGGAAGGTTGAACACCATTATTATGACGTCACTGTAGGGACGTGTAAGGTCCAGATTGGGCAACACGTAAAACAGCTGATAACCTTCAAACGCAGCTCTGTGAAAACCACAGTATATACCCCCAAACGTTCCTGAGCGAAGGTTGCCCTCCGCCGCACGTCAGCGGGCAAGCGACAGCCGCCGGTCGCGGCGCGGGGGGCAACTAGCCTCCTGGCGGCGCGGGGCGGAGGTCGTCACGGGTCGCTGGCGGCGATGAAGGGCCCGTGCTTTCAGCGCTACCGCCGACGCCGCCCCGCTGCTGCTGCTGCGCCGCATTGATTTGTCGTGTCCCGCGAAAATCGTTGGGTTTTAATGGCCTCCGCGGCGGCCGGTGGTCGGGCGGGGGTGGAGGCCGGAGCGGACTTGCGGCCGCCGACGCCGACGCGAATTTGCGGTTAAAACGTTCAAGCGGAGGTACACATCCGCCGGCAGACGCATTGGCAGAAGGACTCGCGGAGGTTCATGCAGCGAGCATTTTTTTTAATATTTAGTAGGACATTTAGCCGACCTGGATGGCCGAGGTGGCTAAGAGCGAGGACCGACTCAGCGCTTCGGTCCGAAGGGTCGCGGGTTCGAGTCCCGCCTTCGGCATGGCTGTTTGTCCCTTGACTTTGTGTGTGTGTTGTCGCGGAGGGCCTCGCGTTCTGCTGACCCCAGATCAGAGGAGCCCGCAAGTGTGTTGGTGTCTAGTGTATGGTCGAATATGCGTCCTTCGGGACGTAGAGGGCAACCGGCTGTCGGCTGGATAAAAGCCCTAGGGAAAAAAAGGACATTTATTGCATATGAGCCAAAATGTATAATATCCATAAAAGTTTAGTGTAAGAATGCGTTACTTCAAATAGTTTTTCTTTACTTTACTCAGGGCGTTCTGTACCCGTGAGCGTCACCAAACGGAATTGCCCCCAATAAAGTAAAGTTTAATAATTTGAGTTTACATCCTCTTGCACTAAGCTATTGTAGGGATAATACATTTTAATCAGTTGATCTACAAATAGCTACATTACCTGATACTAAGTGGGTAGTCTGAAAAGCTTTAATATTTATTGAAAGTCCTACACTCTATGATGTTCTGAGCTTCCGAATCTTGCCGTTCACCCCCAGGCGGTCTCCATGACGTCAGCGAAGGTGCGGAAGAGAGACCGTGTGGTACGCCTAAGAGGGATAACTCTTAATGGAGAAAAATCTGCCGCCAGAAGATGAATGCAGATTAATCTACTGAAATCTTTCTAAAGTAATTATAGTGGATATTACATATTTTCTGCTTCAGACGCCTCACAGAAAACAGGTCACCTAAACGCCTACTTTTACATACAAGGCACATTTGCTTATCTATCTGACAATGTGCCTACTTATTTGCTAGCCTGTCTAGATTCCGCTCACCTTAATACCAACCAGTACTCCCTTAATCACTGATTACCCTTTCCCCAAATAGTCCGATCCTTTTCTTGACATTTTTCTCTTTCATGAAGCGAGTCCAATTATCTCTTAATATATTCTGAACCAGAGTTACATTTCTATGTTGGCAGAAGTAGTTGCCATTTTAAAGATTTTCAACTTCATGTTTTATTGGCAAAGCAAATTGGATGGATGTGGATCCAGTGTTCATAGCCGTAAGTGGTGTTGTTGTTAGCGCCTTGTGTTGTCAGACATTGTGCTTGGAACACAAATTCCCGGGAATCAAGTTCCTTGTTGCAAATATGAAAGTACATACTATAATAGAACATCAAAGGACCAGAGGACAGAAGTGCATTTTCCACAATAAATGGCACTGCGGGCTGTTAGTTGGACAACCCTGAACTAGATCTTTAATTGTAGGAATTGCCAGCCTTTATGTTTTGGCTGGTTGCAACCACCTGCTCAACGCGTGACACTAGCATAGCGTGTAGAAGAAACAATTGCTTGGAGCGTAGAAGTGACGTCAAGGCATTTCGTAACATGCAAATCCATTCGCGTAAATTAGTATTGTAATAGAGGGGTTGTAAATAAACGTTGGGTGCAACTGCGTGATTTTCGTAATTATAGAAACTAGCAGCTTGCGTTGGTGGACTCTAAAAATTATCGCATTCATTCCTACTAAACTCGCGTGTTAATCTATTACTTGTGTGTAAAGGAGGTGATTAAAAACCTCGTTACCTGAATGGCAATTATCTACGGCGGAGCGTTGAAGTAAAACACACGCTAATGCTTTTATAAGATTTATCATTCCACACATTATTCAACGAATTGTGTTAACACTTTTTTACTAAACAGATAAAAATTATGTTCAACAACGGAGTTTCTTCACTATATTAACTATTGCAATATATGATGGCCCGTAAATAATTCTCCTCATTATAGCCGACAAGGTATTTCTCGCGGATGTATTCGCAATATACAGGATGGTTGACCTAAGATATTTCCCTCGTGTATCTCCTCAACCGTTGTAGATATTGAGATGCGATTTTCACTTATGTATGCGAGAAGCACATAAGATGATGTGTAATTCAATATAATTTTTATGTAGAGATATCGTCGCAACTTAGATTTTTTGAATGGAACCGTATTGGTTACTTTCGCCCATGCTCACGAGCGTGAAGCACTTAGTTCGTAAATGTGGACATTGCCCGATGCTGCGTAACGATATTTTTGAGAAAACATTTTTCTTACATAGGCACTGTGATATTTCGCGACCTCCACCAGAAAAGAGGGGTGACACTCGCCGCGAGCCTTTCTCATCCTTTGCTTTGGCCCAGCGGAGTGGAAAAGACAGCGATGTCACAGCGCGTTCTGGGAGTGCGTGAAGTGAAATATTACGAGATTTCATCGCAGCATTGACTTCTTAACAAAAGAGGCGGATAGAGGGATATGCTGTGAAATAATAGATGTGTGTGCGGTAACAAATGAAACGTTCAAAAGGAAACTCGTCGTGGCATCGTTATCTTTTTTCTGTTTCACGTGACCAACGCAGCGGAACAGAATGTCCACCTCAGTGTTCGATTTCGTTGCATTCAGCAATTTTCAACAACTAATAAAGGTAAATCGTTAAATTTTGTTTGCGCCACGGGCATTACTGGATGTTTTTGATCCTGGTGAGACTTCCACACTTTCAGACCTGGGAGCATGGAGGTTCGAAGTCGCCCTCAGGATGAAATCGTATTCCTAATGCCCTTCTTTAACAATTATTATAGCATAAGTAACTCCCCGTAACGCAAGGATTATTTGAGTAATTGATTAATTGCAAATCGTTCAGAAATTAATGTGCAGGAACCATAGGAATACTCAGAAAGAGGGAAAGGGGCCGTGGTCTTTCTGAAAAATTTTGAAAGGGGACCCGTAGCGTAACGTTTTAACATATTTTATTTCCTTAAATATTTTAGAGCCGTCATTTTCCCATTTTTAACGTAACAATTTTGGGAAATTGTTACATAACATTTGGGGAAGAGGCTGTCAAACCCATCCGGCAACCGTGTTAATAATTTTACATAAATTAATTAAATTTTATTGAAATTTACATAAATTAAAGTGTTTAATAATCGTAGCATCCAAGTTATATTTTCATTATCTTTCTAGATATTATTTTATTAATTTCCTAGTAAAATATATCTCATGTAAATAAAAAATTCAAAGGAAAAGGGGCCCCAAAATAGTAGTCGTTACCTTATCTTCTTTTAGACTCTGCACGCCTGGGATGTGAACATATACGCCACTTAACCAATTGTGATCCTCTGTTGTGTTAAATAGTCAGAAAAATGTTTTTCTATTATTAAGTCATTCTATCACGCTTTAATAAAGGGTCGGAAATAGCCACTTATGATCAAAGTGTTAAAAGTAGCATTTTATTTTCCTTGTGTGGAAGATCATTCGGCCAAAATAAAATCTATTTTATCACGTACAAAATACACTATTTTTAGCCCCTCATGCTTCTAAAGAAGTTGTTTGCTCACATTTTTATACTCGGAAGAGTATGGCATGCATTCCTAGTCTGTGATTAGAAAACAAATTAAAAAGAAGACCAGAACAAGAGAATATTAAGATTTATGGTGGTTTCTCTCCTGTTTCTATAGTCTACATGCTAGTTACAATGGGAAGTAAAAATATATTTCCATGTAAATATTGACGCTAGTGAGTTTATTCTGAAATAAAAAAAGCAAGAATAACAATTTTAGATTGTCGTGAAACACAGAAATCAAGAGGAAACTGTTAAACAGCAATGCGCCTGTTTTAACCTAAAGTATCGTCGAAGAATATTGTTATGTCAGACTCCTTATGGGTTGAAGTCGGTGCGTTAACGTGTAAAACAGTATTCAGTGACAGTTCAACTTGACAAATTTAATTTGGCGATTATAATATTATGTTTAAGGCCGCTGGATGTTACATGTCTCTAAATTCTCTCCGATAATATAAGTTAGCTGAAGATGGCAGTGCAAGAGAGTAGAAGATTCTCCCTGGTAGCTCCATTAATAAACGTATCCTTTGTTTCCCGTAGGAGCGCTGTGAGATTTTGTTGGTTCACACACTGGAGGAGGAAGTACTGTTTGTTCATCTCCGGAGAAATTTCGAATTGAATGCGCGCTGCTTAAGTGTGCGTTGTGTAAAAATAGATCGAAGTAAATTTCCTTATAGCTATCAAAACAAAAAAAAAACTTCCCTCAAACATCAAATCAAATATTTGATTTACTACATACATGAAGAAGAAGGCGAAAATATATGAGGAGAACTTTCATCTCATCCTTCCCCTGAGAAACCCCCACTGGATGAAACCCATCCTAGATCCTCCATATTCAAACCGTGTTATGGCATTTCCCACCCAAGCAATTGCACGATTTCGAGGCAATCGTCGACTACCGTTTTCCTCGATTTCCCCTCTGGGAAGCAGCCGCCTCCCGCGTGCTGCTTTCCACAGCGCCACCGCGGGAACCGACTCCACCGCGCCGCCCCGTCTAATTCCGCTCCATATAACCAGCAAACTTGAGGTCTCGGGGCATGTAGATGGCGCTGGCGAATATACGGCCTCGGGGAACAAGAGAGTGGTGATCGTAAAGCGCCGCTGTTCGGCGCCGGCGTTCTCTTGGCCGCTTCCGTTTCCCGCGCCGCGACCGACGCTCCCGGCTCCCGCATGACGACGCGCCAAACGATGGGGCAGACTCTTCGCGGGAGAAACCGCGTTCGCGGTTTCCCGTTCGCGATTCTGAGGGATACAGTGTTTTATTGGTACGTTGCTTCTGTACTGTGTACAGGTGTCTCAGAATGAAAGTTTCGAACTTCTAGGACGTGTAGGGGAGTAGAAGATCAGCGTTTTAAATGAACATGTGATGGGAAATGTCATATAACGAAGTTGCATGTCAGGCATTAGCTCCTGATCGGCAGGTAACTTTTCGTGCACTGGTAATTGGCAGGTATATGTGGTTCTAGGGCGTGTGGGGGAGTAGAAGATCAGCGTTTTTAATGAACATGTGATGGGAAATGTCATATGACAAAGTTGCATGTCAGGCATTAGCTCCTGATCGGCAGGTAACTTTTCGTGCACTGGTAATTGGCAGGTATATGTGGTTCTAGGGCGTGTGGGGGAGTAGAAGATCAGCGTTTTTAATGAACATGTGATGGCAAATGTCATATGACAAAGTTGCATGTCAGGCATTAGCCCCTGATCGGCAGGTAACTTTTCGTGCACTGGTACTTGGCAAGTATATGTGGTGAAGCATCGAAGGGAATAAAAGTTTCCAACTTCTAGGGCGTGTGGGGGAGTAGAAGATCAGCGTTTTTAATGAACATGTGATGGGAAATGTCATATAACGAAGTTGCATGTCAGGCATTAGCCCCTGATCGGCAGGTAACTTTCCGTTCACTGGTGCTTGGCAAGTATATGTGGTGAAGCATCGAAGGGAATAAAAGTTTCCAACTTCAAGGGCGTGAAGGGGAGTAGAAGATCAGCGTTTTTTAATGAACATGTGATGGGAAATGTCATATAACGAAGTTGCATGTCAGGCATTAGCCCCTGATCGGCAGGTAACTTTTCGTGCAGTGGTACTTGGCAGGTATATGTGGTGAAGCATCAAAGGGGTTTTCTGTATCTTCGTGTGATGATTATTGGCAACAAGTCATTATCTTCGACCACCTTCTTGACCTAGACGTTCGTAACACGTCTATTTGCAAGTTATTTGTTCAGTGTAACACTATGTATTACTAGGAGGTGAGAGATATAATTGTGCAATTACTTAACAAAAATTAATTGATATGCTTTCTCGAGATAAGGTTTGCAAGTAAATCTGTAAATACAATCCTGTAAACCTGTAATAAAATCCTAACACTAAAACAGATAGCAATGTATGACATGAACTACAACTATCTAGAGATTCTACTTGCACAATTATAGAAAGTATTTACTGAACAGTTTTTGTTGTAATAATGTAGTTATATTTAACTTAGTGTTTGAAAGTCATCGTTATGTTCAAACGTCCAACAGCTGTCAATTTCGTTGCCTTTCATCTCTTAGACGCTCCCTCCATCTCTATTACTTAAATCATATTGAGTTCCTTGAGACAAACTCTGCTGTTCCTATGCTTTGCTATTATCAGGACTCCGTGACATTTTATAATTTTATAGAAAATATTGTAAAATTTTAACTTCGTCTTTAATGTTAGATTATACTAATAAGCTCTTTTTAAATATACAAAATCGTAGCAGAAATGGAGGAAAGCTTCATGAAACTTAGCCTCCAGTAACTTCTTAATTCTCTTTCTGCTCTCAGATCGATATGCACTGAAAGGCGAGACTGAAAATTATGCCCAAATCTTTCATTTGCGTTTATTAGTTCAAAATCTTGCAGTTCTATTCGTATAAATGTTTTACTTTAATAAAATTTTCTAATTCACATCCTGGCAATATATTTACACTGGTTGTACGGGATTTCTGTAGAACAATAGTAGGGTATTTTAAAAACGATTGTCTGGTGTAATTGTTGGTTGGGTGTCTCACAATACCTTGCGTGGTGTCCAATTTTTTTGTAGCCGCATTGCCAAGTCCATTTTTGGTTTGAATTGAGTAAAGATGTCCTTTTTGTTCGCTGATTGAATTGTGAGCCCTAATAGAAAAGCGACAAAGGCGGTTTGCGCTGACATTTAAAGGCGTGGGTCTCCTGGATGCTGGAATGGTCCAGTGATCTGCTCAGTGTGCATTTGAACTCTGCACTTTCGGAGATTGCTGCGATTCAGTCCACGAGAGAAAACCGACACAGGCCAACGCCAGGCTTCACTTAATGGTTTCTGTGCTGCGGAACAAAGATCACGTTGTGCTGTTACTGTTACCATCTGACAGAGCGGGTCTCGTTTTGATGCCGCCTCAAACAGACCTTCAACTGAACTCTTTAAAAGATTCACAGACGAAATCAATCTGGGCTTGGGAATATTTCTTTGATTCTAATTTGGTATATTACTTCTTCTCTTAACCCAGACGCTTAAGTTAAACAAACATTGGCATTCTTGTTTTATTTTTTCGTGGGAGAATTTGCGTCAAATCTAGATAAGTCGCATGATTTCATTTTGTGATATTCCTGGTCACTAAATTCCATGTTTAACGATTCAGGAATTATTTTGCGTTTTTGCGTCCTGATTGGATCGACAGTGAATAATTTCTGGTAGGGGTTCATAGAATTTTCTTTCGCACCGTTGATCACTGATGACACAAGACCTTAGACGACAAGTTCCTGCTGCTGCAGCATTGACGTAATTACCGCTTAAATATTGAGAGACTTTAAACTTATGTATACTATAATATTTTTGGTCTTTCATTCAGACAGAACATTTTTCATACTAATATTTATTACATAATACATATAGCGCAAATACACACACACACACACACACACACACACACACACACACACACACACACACACACATATATATATATATATATATATATATATATATATATATATATATATATATATACTGTCTTTAAAAATCAAAGACCAAACTATTATATTATGTTGAAGAACTACAGATAGAAAAAAATAATTTTAATACTTTAAACTTATGTCGCTAAACTCCACTCTTTTCATAATTTATTAGTTCGTTCTTACTTTGATCGCTTCGTAGTTTCGTTTCTTCGACAGTTCATTGTTGGGTAGGAAACAATTTGCGAAATTACTGTTTATGGGTAGCAATGGTAGAGACTGGGTTCCCAACAGGCCCTTCATTTCTCAGAGACCTGAAATAGCCACTCGAGTTTTTCGAATACATGGCATTTTTTCTGTACAATATATAATTTGAAATGTGTCCGATCACATCATTTGCTTTTTGTGTCACCTGCTGATTTAGCTTCAGCTCAACCCAATTAGTTGGAAGGTCAAGACCTTGCAGATATGGTCAGAATTATGTCAAATTGTTCATGAATTAGTTAAAATTCTGTGTATAAAAATTTAAATAAAATTAAACTCTCCCTCATGTCTAACTGAAATATTATAGTACTTTGCATTAATTGGATTTCAAACCATTGATTTGTTGGTTCCGTGATTTCCGTTTTCCTGATTTCGTTTTGTTATATTAACTAATTAGCGAGAAACGAATTACTGATTATTTGATGCGACATTTAAGAAATATGCCTAACTTCTTACCAGGCATTGTAAACGATCTGAAATAACTCCTTTAATTTCAAATGTGCAGTGATGAAAGTCAGTGACAGGTACAAGCGAATCATCAGTGGCGGATCAAGGGGGAATGGGAACCATCCCCCCCCCCCAAGGCCTAGAGGTTTCGTTTGATACCTACCTTTATTTGGCAAAATTGATTTAAATATTTATGTTAGAATTATTTAAAATAATATTGTATAGTATCATATATTCACAGCAAAAATAAGATACAATATAATAACAAATGTGATTATTATTTAACAAAAATCTGCTTCCCACCACAATGATCGGTTGTATCCGCCCCTGCAAACCATACACAGCAATTCTGAGTGTATACTGGCACATTAATGTTGAGTAAACGCAACGAGAAAATGATTGGCTTTCTCCGATGTGGCCGCAAATACCCAGGAGGCGTGGCGAGGGTGTGGGGTATCTCAGCGACGTGCCTTGCGGGACACCCCGCGCTGTCGTCGGCGCAACGCGAGGCGGCGGCGGCGGCAGCGGACGTGACGTCATCGCCGCGTGCTTCCTGTCTGGCGCGGAGCTGACGAGGGCAGCAGGTCGCGGCGGCAGCTCCGACCTTTCGTCGCCGAAGGAGAGATGATGGAGGAGGAGGAGGACGGAAGAAGAGGAAAGGAACGAACGAAGAGACTGACGGGTGAGCCGAGTTGATATGGCACATGGCAACGGCTATTGCCACTGCAGTGTGCCTGATCAGGAAGTTCTGGGGAGTCTCGACGGCGGATTGTTGATGTCAAAAGAAGGCGACATCGTATACAGCCGCTGTCTGGAGATACCCCTCAGAATTGAACAGCTGGGAGCTCTGATCAAGAGTTTTCCGTGGTTTCTCCCATCAGTACCAGGCGAATACCAGAGCAGTACTCTAAAAAACGGGCCAACTATCCCAGAACGCACACGCAAGTAGATGAACTATACCACCGCACACGTCGGGAGCTTGGTGTTAGCTTGTCTCGTCTGGGGCGGTGCCCCGCCGACAGACATTTGGAGGAGAGAACTGCCACCAGGCGACGAGTAGGTCGTCGCCGGATCTCACAATCCATTGGGAGAGGAACACTGTTCTCTTCCAAGATATAGTATGCACTACCTTAAGGGTCTAATAGCAGTTGACGTGTTGGTAACACAAATAATTCAGTAACTGATGAGTAAACAAAAGTAGAATGAAGAAAAGGAAGAAAAAGTGAGTGCTTCGAAGGATAGTCAATAAATTTCAGGAGGAGGAAGGTGAAGAGGTGTTGATGTGAAAAATTAAGTGATGGTTTGGGTGAAGACAAAAGCGAGGTCGTTTAAGAAAAAGCTTTCTCGAATGAGGAAGAAGGTGAAGGGAAGGGAAGATGGGTAAAATTACGAAGGATGGGAGGGAATTGCGAGTAAAATAACGATAGTGCATGGGTAGGAAGTTGAGGAAGTACAAGGGAGGCAAGAAGTGGCAAAGGGCGAAAGGAAATTGTGGACAAAGGACATGATAAAAGAATAAGAAGGTGTAAGGTAACAGACTTTAGTCGTGGCAATGATAATGGAGAGAAAACGCAACTGAGGAGAAGTGTAGTTTTTCACGAATGAGAGTTCAGAAGAAAGGGAGCAGATTGTGAAAAAGTAAATCTAGCGCTGTGAAGCGGAGAAGTGTGAAAATTGGGAGGAAGTCAGGAAGGGGAGGGAAATTCCTAAGTCAAGGAGAATACGTAAGAGGGAGCCGAAGCAGAAATGGAGGTGTGGCGGGGTGAGTGAGGGCAGAGGGTGAGCGATGCTCTATTTGTGGAGGCCGTTTCCGGAGGGCCCTCCTACGCTGCTTGCACACCTTTCCCGCCCGGCGAATCACCGCCACATCGCTCTAATAGGACGGCGTTCGCAACCTGTACGAGGTGCACTTGAAGGGACCAACAGGAAATTGCTCCTGGCTCCAGAATAACATTTTTATGAGGTGGTTCCGATTTTGTGTCTGTCAGTGGCAGCTGTTTAGCAATCATAAAACCTATTCTTTATCATTTAATATGTTCAGAAGTTGTAGTGAAATTGTTATTTTTTAAATTCAATTTATTGTTTTAAAATGGCATCTTTTCTTTACGAGCATATCTCGATTTTTAGAAGCGAGAATGAATATCACAGAAATAAATACTTGCCATACTGGAGTAAAATTTTAATTACTTTCTTGTTGGTTTTATAAAATGTACAGTAGTTACAAAATGTAAATGTAATTTATTTAATAAAATAAAATATATAATTAAATTATTAAAAGTAGCCTGTGTAATTATTTTAAAAGGACATTTAATATTTCTGAATGTGCGGTAATTGATCAGCCGAACGTTGCCAGCATGGAAAAAGGATTATATGCTCTCACGCCGAAAACATTAGACGAAGGTATTAATTACGATTGTTTACAACGTTACGGATAGGATCTTGAGGTAGTTGAATGCATTTTTTCGAGAATGAAAATAAAATATTCCTATTCTAACTCTTAGTGGATGGAGAGTGAGACATAGTCTTATTTATTTATTTATTTATTTATTTTTATTTATTTATTTTATCCCAAAACTATTAAAAACTGTGTGTGACGTGTATGGGGAGAAGTGAATTCTGTGGACGTTTTCAACATTCTGTGATCCCTACCCTAGGCTATATACTACTTGAAGTTTGAATACAGAAGGAAAATGAACGGTTTCGGCAAGGATTGTTTACAAAATATTCGCTCCGATGTAATGAAATCTATTTTCAAGGGTAAATCAGCAATAAATTTGGGCTCTTATCCCTCATGTCCTTCGTCAACGACATCATGGAGAACTGTAATTTGAATAACTATAATTTCCACTGAATTCTAGAAAACGTGCCCAGATAATGAAGTTAAATTTATGTTCAGAAGCAAAACAACGGGCCATCTCAGCATTTGCTTAAAGGATTAGGGAAACTGGACGAAAAACGTGATCGAGATGGGTGTCATTGATCCGGAAGCTGTAGTAGAACACAATACAATACAATACAATACAATACAATACAATACAATACAATACAATACAATACAATACAATACAGCTGTAGTCCTCTTCTCCGCAAAGTCTCTGAGATGGCCACAACGAGGCCATTTACGAAATCCGGAGCGTTTGTGGGTAATCGCCCGCGTAGCTGCGCGTGGTTGGCCCGCGAGAAGAGCAAAAAGCCGCCGCGCGCCCGGGCGAGGTCCGTGTCGGGTGCGTGCCCGAGGGCGCGCCGTGGGTGTGAGCGGGGCGAGTGCGGCCGGCACGCGAGGGCGATGTGGGGGCAGCGGTTCTCGCGTGCGGTGGCAAGTGGCGCCGCCGACGCCGCGTGCGGGGACTGGGCTTCACCCCCCCCCCTCGCCCTCCTGTGTCGCTCGGGCTCTGAAGGGCTGTCACTGCCCTCCCCGCAACTCTGCCAAACTGCGGGAAAGAATTAGACATTTGTGAGGATTGGTTGGTTGTTAGTGATTCTGGGCACGTCAACTACTGAGGTCTTTAGTCCAGTAATTGTAATGCATTTTTTTTCATCGGGAGGTGGCGGTGATCTTCTCCCGCTGGATGGCGAGATCATGCGCCGACGTATCATCGGCTAGCGGAGAATCCATCAACCAGGTATCACCCACCAGCGAGGCACCGCCCCAGCTGGGACAAGCTCTAAACTCCCGACCTGTCTCCCGGCATGTGTGGTAGTGTAGTGCATGTATGTGTAAGAGTGTGTGTATGTAAGGGGAGAGGATAGGACAAGGAAGAGGAAGGACAGATCGCGCGCAGTCCGTGGCTCCTCTGTTAGGGTACTGCTCCAGCATTCGCCTGGTGTTGATCGTAGAAACCACGGAAAGCTATCGATCAGAGCAGCCGGCCTCTAGAATTCTCCTCCAGACAGCAACTGAATTCAACTTATCTGACAAGCTAGTGTCGAAAATCTTGTCGTTGCCAGGACTCGAACCCAGGTCCTCCCGGTCAGAGGCACTGCAGTGACACTGCAGTGACATCAGTTATGCACTGAGCCACCTTTCCCGATCAAATTTGTGAGGAGTATTAGTTGTTTCGCTGACGGAAAGAATATGCGGGGCAATTGGGACAATACCTTTCTTGGAGAGAGGGAAGGAGGAGCGGGTTTTTGATTTGGTAAAATTGTGATTGATTTCGTGTTCCCGGATGCATCAACTGCTATGCTTTTCATTCCCATGTCAGTCATACAGCCTTGGATTTTTTTTACGATTCATACGCATTCCCACAAATCCTTACTTCAATTTTTATAATAAATATTTCAGTCTTGCAGAGAATTTTGCCGAACTCTTGATGAACAGTTCACATTTCATTAAAAGCTTTAACAAATAAAGTCTAATTTAATCCGAGAATGTGGGTATATTACAATCAAATAAAAGGGGCATACATGAGCATTTAAGATGATCGCAGTGTATGGAGTCAAAATAACGATTCAAATAACGAAAGTCTAGTCAAACAACTCGTTTCGTGTATCTGTCATAATGTTCTCGTAATTGTAAAAATTGTTTTACCTCCTACGTGTGTGTGCAGGAGGAAGTGTGTATTGGTAAGGGTGCAGAGCGCAACAAGTGGACGTCGGACGCACTAATGGAGCGAAAGCATTGCCTGGGCGCGTCCAAATTGAGTTAGCCGCTGAGATGGGTGCTTGCAAACAAATTACTCCGCGGTGCGAGAGGAGGCATATGTCGAAGACCAAATGCTATGCATCATTCTCATCGTCAAATCACGTGTTCATATTACTCATAGCTTTTTCGTTTATTATTATTATTATTATTATTATTATTATTATTATTATTATTATTATTATTATTATTATTATTATACCCTCGAGTCGATCGTGGACGGCGTGCTAGCTTTCTGTGACATGGTCCCGGATTCAATGCCTCGCTGAGGCAAAGATGGAGCTGCAGCTTTCTGAATAAATCGACTAAGTTTCTATACCAGTGTGTCGAAAGAAAACCCCAGGGTAGGCCAAGTAAGCTAGAAATAGGGATGGGAATACTGCATGCTCACCACATGACTCCCTTACCCCCGGCGTGGATAATAAATAAAAACAGGGCCCACACCTAAGATCACTGCTACCGGACAAAAGATGGATTCATCCGACCCTAAAATGCTAAACACATTATTATATTGTATTGTATTATATTGTATTGTATTGTATTGTATTGTATTGTATTGTATTGTATTGTATTGTATTGTATTGTATTGTATTGTATTGTATTGTATTGTATTGTATTGTATTGTATTGTATTGTATTGTATTGTATTGTATTGTATTGTATTGTATTGTATTGTATTATATTGTATTATATTATATTGTATTATATTATATTGTATTATATTATATTGTATTATATTATATTGTATTATATTATATTGTATTATATTATATTGTATTATATTATATTGTATTATATTATATTGTATTATATTATATTGTATTATATTATATTGTGTTACATTATATTGTGTTACATTATATTGTGTTACATTATTATCCCCTAAGTTCGCGATTTAAAATGTTAAGTGTCGGTTAAATATAAAATCTACTTTCAGTGGGCTTCTTACGAAGCGTATCTAGGACTACTAGTGCGTCTTTAATACCTTTTACAACCTGCTTTCAATAACGTCATGTCTTGCACTTCCCAGTTTCCCCTTCCCAGGGTTTTTGACTGAGACTATTAACTACGTATGTACGCGTACATAACTTGTACCATAATTAGAATTAGTGCTAATTCTACCTCACTGATGAGTACAAGTATAGGCTTGCAAGAGAGAAATTACTACTGTAAATATGCTTATCGCTCTCCAAGTGGTTTTAGTTGTACGTCTGGATGAGAAATGTTCATTCCCAAAACAGCTCCTAACCAGTTTCCAGTTAGTTACACAATTCGTCGACTCTCTTAAGAGTTATCGTCTCGTCTTACAAAGAAACACATTAATTTTAGTTTGGAAGGAGAGTTTAAGGTTTCTACACATCCCATGAACTATCAAAAATCAATAAAATAGTCATGATCCGTTCTTTGCACCCGTTATCTAGCATATAATTTACGCTGTAACGAGAAGCGGAGTTCAAGTATGAAAAGTCCACTGTGTGTATGTGTGTGCAGTGACCTCGAACAAGTGACGAAAATAGTCCGTCTAATTTTTCCTCCGCCTATTACTCACACTGATAGCATCACTTTGGGTCTGTGTGGCGTACCGTAAGTCACCAGATGATGTCAATGATAGCCCCTGTTCTCCATTAGTCAGTGTGTATCATAAAATACGACAAAACGGTGACATCGAATATCACTTCACTTTTTCTGAAGCGTTTGCACAGAGCCTGAAATGTAGAATAATTTTCATCTTTATACGATAAAAAGTACTGCAAAGTGGCAACAAATCAACGAATCCTACTATTCACTTCTCGGTAAATATTTTATAGCTTTTGTAGTATTGCAATATTGAAGTATCCGTTCCTGTAATTAGTTTATTTAATTGTATTGTTTACAAAAAATGTGATGCGAATTTTGTTTGTTGAAAGGTGTTTATAAACTTTCAAATTTTGATTTTATCAACAAGGATAATATTATGGTGTCGTAAATAAGAATTGATTTTTAATAACCTAAGTAATAAATCTAAAATTGACTCAAACTTCAGTCGTGTAGAATTACATTAGAAGCTTTTTGGTATTATGCCACCTTTTTTTCCAACCAGACCTTCACATTTATCTTACGACACGAGTACAAACTTGAAATTAATTGTAGTCGGGAGTTTCTTATAATTCCACGTGCTGAAATTGCGAAAGATCGCGTGCATTTGCCGTGACTATGACGATTTAAATGCACGAAGCAGAGGTCGGTGCCGGCAGGTGAAGTAAGCATGATGAAAGTTGTGCATAATGTGGATGCATTATGTAAAAACATGGTGGAGTAATATAATGACGTAGAACGTTATTGAATCTGCATGTGATATGTACGTCTTTCAGATATAAAACATGGAGTTGTATTCTATAAGAAGCTACTTCAAGAGGAGAGAACGAGCAGTTCAAAATGATGAAGTATTTCCCGATCAAGAACAGATTGGAAATACGGATTTGCAAGAGTACGCATTACGTTTGCAGGGATAAAATAAACAGTACTGATTACCCCTACAGGAGAAAGAGAAAGGTGAATGATCATAGCAAAAAATTCTGCATAAGCGTATAAAAAGATTTATTAATTCAGGTGTAATTCATAATTAGTTTTCAGAGAGGGCTATTTCAAAGATAAGTTTCGGACGGGGGACGAGGCTTTAACTTACTGGAGCTTACCCTTCCCTACCCCTAGTCTTTCTCAATGATTCGTCTGTTCTTCGTGCCAGGGTCATTCATTTACTGAACTACTTCCTCTCCCTCAGCCGCTGCCGTCGGAGCAATTATTAATTAACGTTCATTCTCCTTTCCTATCCACACTGGCATGAGGAGTTGAACATTTCTTGGTACGACGACCCCTAAGCTAGTCAAGGCAAACAAACACTTCACAAGTTACAGTACTCACATCATTAAATATTCATAATGTATTTCCCTCCTTCCTTGAAATTAAATTTAAATGTAAGGTAAAAATCAAATAACTCTTTCTCTAAAGAAATAAATGAAATTATAAACGAAAGAAAATAAAAGAAATAAATGAAGTTTCTATTCTTGAAGTAGTAAATTCTTTCGTTTATGTGGCGAATTGTATATAGTTTCTTTTTTATCTACTGAAAATAAGCCTCGCCACAACTTCTAGTAACGATGCACGTGTATTGTATCGTGAATGTTATAAATTGTTAATGTGAACAACAGCTCAGCATTGTCATAAGGGATCCATATTTTTATCCAGGCCATAGAACGAAAGGCGTGAGGAGCTTAAAATAAGTGAGGTAGGCAAATAAATACACTGTGTCCTCTTCGCCATTGATTTTTTTTTTTATTTTCATACGACAATTTACTTGTAAATGAATAAAATATTATATAGTGAGAATGAAATAACTTTAATGTTCAAATCAATTGTTTGTAAGCAATTTACACGGTTTCCTGATGAATTGACTGATGAGCCTCCTCCACTAGTGTATTAACAATTTAGCAAATTGTCACGTTAGAAAAGGGGCTAATCAGGCATTGAAAATATATAAAGAAATAAAATGATTTACGTCAGGCTGCGGCGTCCCTTCAGAAATATTCTTTGAGGCGACGTCTTCTTCCCCCCTCCGCCTTGCGCACGACTAAGCATAGAGCCTACCTCCCCATAAAGCGCGGACTCAATAACATAGAGCACACAGCGTAATCGCAAAGCAGCTTAGAACTCAGAGCCTACCTTCCCTCTACTCATTGGTTGAGCACAAAGTGGATCGCTGGCCACATGAAAATATGGGTATTTCATCTGCTCAATTCAATGATAATTTAAGCAATCATGTTAGCCTTTCCTCTACCCTCTTTCATCCTTGTACTCCATACGTCTTCTGTGGCCTGCCATGTTTCCTCGCCTGTCTTGGTCGGCTCGGCCTCTGTGGCAGCGACCGCCGCCGCCGCCGCCACCTCCGCCGCCCCCGCCGTGACTTCTGCCGCGGGCGTCTCTCGACCTTTCGCATCCGCCCAACCCCCTTGCCTTCCCCCTCCCTTCTCCACCCCTCGTGCCCTGCGGCCACCGACCGCCGCGGCGTGCCGCGACGTGTGTCTGCTCCTTGCCCCGCCCCCACCCCTGCCCTCGCTCCCAACGTTGCTCTAGGGGTTATCGGCCGCCGCCGCCGCCGCCGCCGCCGCCGCCGCCGCCACTGCTCTCGTCGCCTCGCGCGTACTATTCCACGCCCACAAATAAGTTGCAAAACGTCCGCCTGCTATTGTACGTGCATATGCGCGCCCCTTCTCACACTGATCGATTCCGGTCATCGCATCTGACCGAAGTCTATTCCAGGGGTGTCAATAAATACCTACACTATGTCTGCGAGGTCTATAAAATAAATCACTTATCCATCTCTGAAATTCAAAGTAAAATAATGTACATATCACTGCAGGAAAGATTGTGAAATGATCTGAATGCTCTCTCGATAAAATAAGGTTGTTTTTTTTTTCATTAATTTTCTTCTTTTGGCTCTTGGTGGTAATTTGATCATGATGGAGTTTTCTGTTTAGCCGATTTCATCGGTCTCCATTCTTCGCTACTGATTTGTGCCTCTGTTACACCTACTCGTATCTTTACGTCTAATAATTACATAGTTCGTTTGTATATTCTTTTTAACATAGCCTTCTTATATCTCTTCCCAACATACTTGCTTCCTCTCCCAAATAATCTGTCTAGTCCTAATGTGCATCTTATTGTCTTCCACAATAGCCCTCTTTTCCCATTTACATGTTTCTCATTTAGGACAACCTTTGCAACACAATGCAACACAGCAGAGTATCTGCAATCAGCTGTCTTCAATAATTCACCGGAGAACTATCTTTTCAGTAAAAGAGTTGCTGTACAAATAGAAAATGGATAAAAATACTCGATGGACTGAGTTTTCCTTCAGTTCAACTTTTCATAAATTACGTTTGTTGTTGCTCCCTTGTTGGGTTTTTATTTCGTCTTATTGTTGGAGACAAAGTTTTTAATTACTTTTAACTGTTTGAAATTTGATAATAAACATGACAATCAAGTAAATTCTTCAAGAAAATCGTGTTAATCGAGGGATTGCCGTATAGAAACCCAACGCGTGTAAAGAACAGAGCTCTCTAAACTATAGTAGTTTATGGATGCGCCGTTGCCAATAGTTCTACTTACGAGCTTTTGAAATAATGATGATATCGATCGATATTAATTGACCGACCTTAATTAATTACACGAACGTACACTTCTTCGAGTGTTCAATATAAGGAAAAGGTAAACATCGCACACAATTCGAATTAGGCAAAAGAAACGCGAAAGATTTGCTCTTTCATTACAGAGGTTTCCGTCAGTGGCAGGGCAGATGCTAATGAGCTATTTTTTATTCGTAATGAGAAGCAGAAGGAATGAAATGTATACAAGACTCAACGCCCAATTGATTTTAATAATTAATTTTGAAATTAATTGGTTTCGGATAAGACTGTTCTGGTGCTTTCACTTTTTCTGTTCAAAGGAAACAAATTTCCACGTCATCTTTTACATTCTGCGAACGAAGCTGCAGTGATGCAGTAAGTCTTCAAGGCATTCATCAAATCAAGAAGCGCTCGAAATTTGCACGGCCTATGCTAATGAGTAGAATCATTACATTAAATAATTTGTAATTTATTCTTAGTGGATACACTGCACATATTCCGGGAGACCGGTCGGGATCTTAGAGCTTGTCCCGACTGGGGCGGTGCCCCGCTGGTGGGAGAGTCCTGGTTAGGGGAAACCCCACTAGCCGACAGTAGGTCGGTGGTGGATCTCGCCATCCAGCAGGGGAAGATCACCGCCATCTACCGAGAAAAAACATGCACTACACTAAAGGGACTAATGACCGAAGCAGTTAACACGCCCGGAAACACGAAAAAATCAATCAATCAATCAATCAATCAATTATTCTTAGTGGAAAAGCGTGTGGGACCTTATTCACTCACACACCCAACAGCTTTGCCTTCATGATCCACAAAATAGAGTAGGTAGTAATGAAATTATTTTGAGCAATTTTATTTTATTTTTCATCCCACTAAAGTATAATCTCTTCACATTGTCTTACTTTCTCTTTTCGTTGAATGCGAAGGGAATGTGGGTTAGTTATTTCTACGGCACAACTATCAAATCAAATCATTGCTGCAGCAAAGTGTGTCTGTTACACGTGAGTGAACATTTCATGTTATCGTATGTTAATAACCTTCATTCGTATCTCTTGTTCGTAATTCAGCTCTGATGGCAAAGCAGATGGGGTAGGAATTCAAGAGGTCTAGGAAACGTGCGCATAAAATAAACACAAACGGAAAGGCACAAAAGTTGTCAAATTGGCGTGGAACATAAGTGCAAGTTCGCGATGTCACTCCATGGTGGATTGATTGGTTGATTGATGTTTCCGAGCGCGTCAACTGCTAGGTCATTAGTCCCGTAAGTGGTGTATGTATTTATCAAGAGATGTGGCGATGTTCTTCATTCGCTGGGTGGCGAGATCGTGACAAGCTCGTATCTCCCGGCTGGTCTCCTGACATGTGGGGGTAGAATAGTGTATGTAAGTGAGTGTGTGTAAGTAAGGGATAAGAATAGGTCAAGGAAAGAGGAGGAAAGATCACACGCAGTCCGTGGCCCGTTTGTTACGGTACTGCTCCGGCATTCGTGTGGTGCGGAGCGGAGAAGCCACGGCAAACTGCCAGATAGAGCAGCCGACCACTAGAATTCTCCAGACAACGGCTGAATTCGACCTAGCTATATAGCTGGTATCGAAAATACTGCCATCGTCGGGACTCGAACCGTAGGATCCCCCGGGCAGAGTCTCTGATTCAGAGGCAGTGTAGTGACGTGTTGTGCCCTGATCCACCTAAGTAGGTGTTCGATAATGAAGGCTGGAACAATATAAGAGGGGCACGTTACCTGCAGATGAAATCATGGTGAAAATACCGCTTATTTTTGCAGGAACCAACAGTGATTAGGCTAACCCAATTTGCTAAGCACACGAGTAAACCCAAATATCATAAAGGAAAAATGCAATTTACCAATATATAACTGTATTTCTGTTTAATATTATATTTCAAAAGCGACTTACACTACAATGAATCTTTTTAAGAGTGGTAAGCACATTTTTATGGGCTCCATCGAGACGGACGTTCGCGAATTAATTTAGAAATATTCATTTTATAAGGCAGGATGTGTAACAATGACCTAATGTCATCGGCCACTATAGAAAAATCGAAGTTTAACTCTGGTTAACGCTGACATTCGTCTTCGACACATTCTAGACGAACAATCTAGATAATCTACATATTTGCATTGAAAGACATACAAAAGCGCTTAATAAAATAAAGAACTGTTTTCGAATCAAAATATTTAACTCGAATTTAAAATAAATTTTCTTATGAAAATAGTTTTTGCAGATAATTAGCAATATTCGTCTTGATTTTTCTATTGCTACCTCACAATAAGTGTGAGAATGTGTAGATGTTGTGGTTTCGAAGAAAACAATAAGGATAATACAAGGATGTTGTTCTAGGTAATATGTATTTTTCCTGTAAAGGCAAAAAGTGTTGAGAAGGACATGTCTCAAGTGAGCGCTGTGGGGAAAAAAAACTGAAGCGCACAAGGACGCAAATTTTCTTGTTCATTGAAAAGCACTCCACCCTTGCATTTTGTAAATTCGATGGCACTCGGCGATCGACAAGAAGGCATGGTTACGAAGAAAAAAATTGTTTCAACGAAAATGAATTGTCATTACCGAATTGTTCAAACCGCCTTTCAAAACTTTCTTACCCTCTGAAGGAACGTGTGCAATGGATTTGTTCGCCCTTAACATTCCGTCTCTCGCGCGGCCGATCGTAGCACTAGTACGCCCGCATTATTTATTGATTGATTTTTTCGTGTTTCCGGGCGCGTCAACTGCTTTGGTCATTAGTCCCGTTAGTGTAGTGCATGCTTTTTCTCAGGAGATGGCAGTGATCTTCCCCCGCTGGATGGCGAGATCCGGCGCCGACCTACCGTCGGCTAGTGGGGTTTCCCCCTAACCAGGACTCTCCCACCAGCGGGGCACCGCCCCAGCCGGGACAAGCTCTAAGCTCCCGACCGGTCTCCCGGAATATGTAGTAGTGTAGTGCATGTTAGTGTAAGTGTGTGTGTAAGGGAGAGGATAGGACAAGGAAGAGGAAAGACAGAACGCGCGCGGTCCGTGGCCCGTTTGTTAGGGTACTGCTCCGGCTTTGGCCTTGTGTTTATCGGAGAAACCACGGAAAACTACCGATCAGAGCAGCCGGCCGCTAGAATCCTCCTCCAGACAGCGACTGAATTCGACCTAGCTGAAAACCTAGTGCCGAAAATCCTGCCGCCGTCAGGACTCGAACCTAGGATCTCCCGGTCAAAGGCCGGGAGACATCAGTTGATGCACTGAGCTACCGCTGCCGGTCCGCATTATTTAGTTTTCTACATCTAAATTTACGTTTTTGCACAGTTGCGAAAAGAAACGCATAAAGACAACCTTTGAAATATTAAACATAATCATAATATAGAAAAAATATAATTTTTAAAAAATATGCAAAAACACCGTTTCATAAGGCAGTTCACGCATTTTCGATTCGATCAAACAGGCACAGAGATTTTACTTCAGGGTATGGGGACCCAGTACATTACAGAGATGAGAAGTTTATCCACACCCTTCTCAGATACCGTTAGAGGAACAGAAGCATTGTTTTTATACGTGGAAAACTAACATTCATTTTTTAACTAGAAAATAATATTGTTTGACCCTATCCAACAGCGAGTGAGGGAGTGTTAAAATTCCACGTCTTCAATCAGATTCGAATCCGCAAACTTGGGTTCACCAGTCCGATATGGTATACCAACAAAGCTGAAGAAACTTTAGGATGTTCTGTGAAATGTCGCTTCTGGATGTATCGTAATTTCGTGCTTCATCAGAATGAATGGTAGAAGCGTTTAGTGTTGAGTGCATTTGAAACGAAAGTGAAGCTTTCTAACAAGCTATGCTTGTTTAATGCGAATACACTTCTTAGCAACATCATCTGCATGAATGCTTTCTGGTTCTACAATTTTTATTTTGTTTTATTTTAAATAATTTGTTATTTAATGGTTGCATTCCTTCTTTCCAAATGTTCCGGCTTTCTTCTATATATCTCTCTAACTTACATCGAAACATATCCCACGATATTATACTTTAGAAATAGTTATTCTGTATTTTTAATTTTACGCATATCTGAGTTAGATGTTTTAGTGGAACGAGCCTCGGCGACAATAAATGAATTAATTTTTTTTAAGTTTAAAAACGACTTATGTAGATAGATTTGAAAGTGAAAGATTGTAATTTTGGTTTTTAGACGTTTCTCTGAAAACACAAGATGGCATAATTACATGTAAACTAGATTGACCAGCATATTCTGAGTGAAAGATAGTTTTCAAACATGACTTTCGAAGGCATTGAAATATCTGTTAAAACACGGAGTCTCGGTAATTTAAATCATTGAGAATATCATCTGACTTGATCATCCTGACATCTTAGTATTTTACGACACCTTAAAACATATGTACGTTTTGTTGTCAAACTGATAAATAGATTCTTGAACTCTTAATTTATCAAGGCGTTATCGCATTGATCTATTGCATGCAAGCTGTTCATCTTATATTCCACAAAAAGAGTAATGGGGTTAGGAGGTCGAGAAGAAGTAATGGAAGAAAATTACCCACATCGTGAACTGTATCACTGAATTCTCTTCTTTCTTATTTCGCAGAAAACCCCAACAGACTCATTTAAAGTCTTTCCCTAAAAATTGCCTAACGACGAAGACTTTCTGGTTCAGGAATAATAGATTCTACTACAGGCTATATTCACTTCAGATATTTACAACAATGAGAGCCAATTACAGAAGCCGCGAACAGTAATTTGCTACAGTTATCCACAGCCTCTAAATTAATTGATATCTTCTTGAGAATAATACGAAGTCAATAATTGGAAATTCAGAAGACATTTGACGTATAATAGAATCGTATTTGATCTGTAGCCTTCTTATTCGGAGGGATGGGTGAAAATTAATTACCGGCCGAAATTGGAATGCTTTTTAATGGTCAAGGTTTGTCGGTAATTCCAGAAATTCATTATCGATAGCATGCATATAATGATGGAAATAACGAGAGAGTGAAATATTGCCCAAATTCTTATCCTTGATTAATTCATGAAATACAGCAAACTCTCGTTTGCACGAACTCGCTTAAAACGAATTTAGCCATAACACGAACAAAACGTCGGTCCCGGCAAGGGATTACGGTAATACGGACATTTACAATACTCGGATAACAGGAATTTTTTTTAAACGAACTCCAATTTTTTCGGTCCCTTGAAATTTGTATTAAAGATGGTTTACTGTAATAAGGTTGAAGTAACGTTTTTCTCTAAATGTCGATTTTCTACTACAAAAATCAATAAAACTTAAGATTTGCCAAAAATCAATAAAACAAGATTTGCCAAACCACTGACAGAACTACAGTTCGTTTGCATAAACTACAATAAAAACATGATTTTTACAGAATATTATTGTATCTTCCAATATAATTTTGTGAGTGTTCGAAATACAAATTATTATTCCACTTTCTTGGAGTGGTTGTTTCTCGTTACCAGAAAGAATTTTGCAAGTTAGTGTGAAATTTTCACGGAGACCACTCACACCTCCAAAGCTAACTTCTATGAAGTATATGCGTGTACGTGCAGCCGAAAATGTTAAACCATAAAATAAAATATCTCGTGAACGTAGGATCGTAACTAGATTTCTTTTTCAAGTTTTTATGAGCCCAAATTTCTTCTAATCAATTTGATTTATGGACTCCTAATATAACTGATCGAAAAAATGTGAAGGCGAAGTAAGAAAAAGATATCATAGGGCAATGATTTTCCTACAATTGAGCTGTTCATCACAAGTAATTTAGGATGGATTACACTTCTAACTTCATTTCTCTAGAGAATCCAACCTTACAGAATTTTGTTGCGACAACGATACGTGACACAGTGACTTACTGAATTAAATACTTATTTTTGCACAAGTTTTTTTTTAATTTCAAAATTGCCTTCTTACTTACATTTTCCTTTTTACTCTAAGGCTGTCACCTTTTCACAAGCTTCAGAAATGCCTTGCGAGGCGGTAAGTCGGTACGCACTTCATCTTATTCATCACCTGGCCTGCACTTCTATTTCTGAACATGCACTTTGAGACACTTTATCAGATTTATCAGCAACAATGACCATTTATTTACTAATTTTTCAATGAATAATAGTACGAGTAAAATAATCAGTGACGGTACCGGGTCGTTTACTCGGTCGTGGGACGAGGACGAGTTAGGATTCAGAAGTGGCGAGGGTTCGGTGACATGACGTCAGTTAACAACGAGCTGGCACCCCTGAGAGCTTGCAAGGTGCGTGTTCCACTGGCGCCGAGAGGAAAGGCGGAGCGGGGCGACGGTGGCGCTCGGCGGCCGGTGCGGGCGACCGTGGTGGGGCGGCGCCGGCGCAGCGGGCGCCAGGGGCGACGCCGGTGAGAGGACCAGGGGCGAAGGAGCGGGTTAATTGGGAGTTAGCAAGGAATCGGGTTTATCGGCGCGACGATGGCGGCGGCGGCGGCCACGCGAGAGGGCGATTGCGGCGGTGGGAAGTGAGGAGAGGGGGGAGGGTCGTGCAGATCAATCGGCCACATCCTCCTCCTCGCTGACCCGCCATCCGCCGTCCCTGCCGCAGCTGCCACCGCCGCAGTCGCCGTCGCCGTCCATGCGATCGCTGCCGCCTCCGTCTCCGTTGCCGCCTTTGCAGCCACTACTGACCGTCCCTCCGTCATCGCGGTCTCTGCCTCCGCCCTCTTCGTGCCGTCACCCCCGATTGTGCCACCATCGCCATCCCTGCTGTCATCACCGACCCTGCCTCTGCTTCTCTCAATGCCTGCGCCGCCGTCTCTGCCTCCTTCCTGTCGCCACCCCGGACCTTGCCTCCCTACCCTGCAAACATAGACACTACCGCCACCACCACCGCCACCACCACCACCACCACTGCCTTCGCCACCGTCCTTCCAGTCAGCCACCACCGACAGCCACCCCCGTCTCTGCCTCCTTCCTGCCGCCACCCCGGACCTTGCCTCCACCACTATCCCTGCAAACATACACACTACCGCCACCACCACCGCCACCACCACCACCACCACCACCACCACCACCACCACCACCACCACCACCACCACCGTCCTTCCTGCCAGCCACCACCGTCTCTGCTTCCTCCTTCCGGCCGCCATCCCGGACCTTGCCTCCGCCGCCGTCCTTTCCTCCACCAACGTCCTTCCAGCTACCGCCGTCCCTGCCCCTGCCATCAGCGTCCTTCTGCCGGCGCAGCCGCCTCTCGTGCAGCGCGTCTAAAAATAAGCAGCGACCTTGGTGGGCGCGGCGGCGGCGGCGGCACAGGTGCTCGCGAGTGAGCGGGCGGCGGGCGCGGGCGCGGCCACTGGAGCGCGCACGCACGCCGCGCCGCGCTCCTCCCCTCCCTTCCCTTTCCTCCACATCCCCTCTCCTCCCCTCCCCCAGGCCTGCGCCGGCCGGTGGCACGGGGCGCGGCGCCGGGTGCGCCGGCGCGGCGCGGCGCGGCCGGGCGGCGCGCGCTCTGAAGCGCGGCGCGAGAGGGACAAGCAGACGAAGCGCGGCTCACGGCGCAGCAGCCCGCTTCAGAGGGCTGGCACCAGGGGCCGCATCTCGGTGCGAGTGCACTTTGTTTTCCCGACAAGTCACAAAGAATGCGCAGCTGCTATATAATACAATAATAATAATAATAATAATAATATATTAACATTAATAAAAATATTAATCATATTAATAATAATAATAACATTATATTAACATTAATAAAAATATTAATCATATTAATAATAATAATAATCATATTAATAATAATATAATAATAATATTAACACTAATAATGTAGTTATTTATGCATCAAAGACGTTTTATTGGTTCTAATGATCGGAGTCAAAAACACAAAGGGCTTTTTGTCACCCAAGATCATTAGAATCAGTTCACGTCCGTGGTACATAGTACATAGTACGTGGTACATAGTACATAGTAATTTTTTTACCTTATTTTATTGTTTCACACTTACTTATTTAGTAATCAACTAGATGTTAATTTGACTCGTTTTTTTTTCGTATTTCCTTCCCATAAATTCCTTTTCATAATTCCCTCCATAAGAGAACTAATATTCAACTGTTACCATAGTTCCCTCGTAACCATGATCCTCTCGATCCAGTTAAGTTATGCATCGAGCTCCATATCGAAGGCATTAACAAGCTCTAACGTATGAGTAAAAAATAAAATAATTTTATTGCTTCCTAGCAGATTGTTTTAGAGTGGCAAGTTACAAATTCAGTAAACTTAGGGCTCACCAGAAAGGCGGATCGGGAGACAGAGCTGCCACCAGCAGTCGTAGCGGAGAGCGGGATCAGTAAGCAAGAGGGTGACTCTTCAAGGTCGCGGAAGGTAGTGGCAAGGGCCGGACAGCGAAATATGGAAAATTGGTTGAGTATATAACTCAAATGTCTTTCGAAACGAAAATCTGTAGTGTTATAAATACATAATACGAAGTGTACTTTTATGTACCAAGCACCAAATTTGCAATCATGAAAATATGATTTAATTTCGTTATAAAGCATAATTTGACGGTTTTCTAAAAAACACAAAAAACATTTTTGGGAATTGCGCATTCTTCTTATTTCCCTTGAAAATATTTATCGTTGGACATTTATTTCAAATTATTTTAATTCGTAAATTTAATTTTCTGTTTTGTAGCGTGTTTTTGAATTAACGAGATTAATTGTAGATAATACCACCTTTCTGTATCTGTATTTTGCAATATATGCTGGGAAATCACGATCATTTCGCGAAATGTGTGACGCCAATGTATTCAACTTGAAGTTGATGGCGGCAATTGACTTTTGTACGTGACTTGAACTGTATTTTATCCATTCCAACAAGTCACAATGGGATTTCCCCGAAAGGTGAAGCAAAAAATTACTTATTTTTTGACGATACGAAGATTTATTTAGTATTTTATAGGGTATATTTTAAAACATAATATTTCCAAAGTTTATACTGCATAAATACACCCATTTTAATAATGATAATAAGTGAGTGCCGACCTGGATGACCGGGGTGGCTAAGAGCGAGTACAGACTCTGCGCTTCGGTCCGAAGGGTCGCGGGTTCGAGTCCCGCCTTGGGCATGGCTGTTTGTCCCTTGACTTTGTGTGTGTGTGTTGTCGCGGAGGGCCTCGCGTTCTGCTGACCCCTAATAAGAGGAGTCCGCAAGTGTTTGTCTAGTGTATGGTCGAATATGCGTCCCATCAGGACGTAAAGGGTAACCGGCTGTTGGCTGGATAAAAGCCCTAGAAAAAAAAAGTAAGTCAGGTTCCTTGTAGCTATCCCCAGGAAAGAGTTCCTTAACATCCTTCGATTCTTATGTTATTTTTCTCTTGTATACATACGAATATAATTGTTTTTATGGGTATAATAATAAAACTGGACCAACGTGAATCTTTGCACTGCTTAAATTCTTAGTTTGAAGAATGGAAATATCTCCTACTGAAACCCAACGTCGGACGGCGAGGCAAGAACAGTGCGTTGCAGTTTGGTATAACTCGGTGAAGTGCGTGGGTAAACATTGTAAGGTAGTAGGACTGAACTTTTATTAACAGCAAAAAATAATTGGAATTAGGCCCTTTAAATTTAATTGCACAGAACATCTAACAATCAATTTAATTTTCTACCGAATTCGAAATTCTAATAGTTTCTGCCCTGCCGTGCTAGAAATTGGTAACTCCAGAAAAACTAATCCTCCAAAAATATAATAACATGTCACAGAGGGGTTAAAAGCAATAGTTATTCCAACTTTCCCTAGTTTTAATGAACAAATGGTAATTTATTGAAGTTAAACTTCACGTGGCGAGTACTCCCCTCACGTGGCCACCAGTCATTGTGCTCAGAGAGCGCCGTTACTTCCGGTGACGTTGTGATTGTCAGCTAGGAGCGCCACTATGTATTCGAAGACAGTTAGATGGCTGTAATCGTGTGATTGTATCTCAAAAATTCGTGAAGAAATTAAAAACCAGAAAAGAGAGCTCTTTTCAGTAATTGACGCTATAATGCTATTCTTATTAAATTTACGGTTCTATATACGTAATATTTTATTAATACGATGTTTTAATTAAAAGTGCACGTACCTCCGGAAAAGTGTGGCAAGGAAATTTTTCGCCGCGATAGCTGTCTTTAATATATTTCTACAACTAGATTTTCGAATAATTTTCATTCATGGAAGCCTCTAAATAAAATCTATCCAGAGAACTATGTTTTAAGTTGTGTACAAGAAAGCTCATATAATTTTTAAGTAATTTAAGTAAAATCTTTCTATTGAATGCAGTTATGGAAGTGAAGTATATGATGAAATTTTGGAGGAGTCTGGTAACCCCATGTTTTGCAACGTGCATTTAGTACATGAGTCTAATTATTTTTCTGGCTTTTCATACGTAGTTTTTAGAAAGTTACTTCTTTTAATTCTCAATGTTTATCTGCTTTAAAAGGATATTTTTATGAGAGCTCTTTCAAGGTCTCTTAATTACTGCGGATCAGTGCGTTCTGATGTCCTTCACTGAGAGCGTACTCGCAGGTTGCCTCACGACAGCAAAAAAGTGTAAAGGGAAGTTGCGGCTATAATGCTATTCATCGTCAAAACGAGTAGACGGGAACCTCAAAGTAAATAAAGAAAAAAAATTAGTGAATCGTATAATAATTATAAACTGCACAAACCGAGAAAATGCCATAGAACTTAATATATTTTTAAAATAAAGAATAGAAATCCAATAATATATTGCACGATGGTTCTTCATTTTGTTAAACGTAGTCATGCAATTCGTTATATTTCTTGAATCGGTTTGGATATTGGAATCCATTCATAAAGTTATATACATTGATTATATGAGAAAAATAAATAATGTCGATTACTGTGAAAGTAGTACTGTGTTTAAATGATTGACATTTGTGAGGCGCTGAGATATTTCGATGTCATGCGTTGAGAAGTAGAAAACGTGCATTAATGTGAAGGAATTTCAGCGTTGTAACAATTTTTTAGAATGTCGATTCAACACGTCTTTCAGCTAAATCATAATGGAACAAGATATGAATAGGAAATTTGTAACAGAGACAAGTTTAGTAAATATTTGAAACTAAGTAAAACTGAATAATTATTGCCATGTTCTCTTATTATCTCATTGGCAGTGTTAAGATTAGTTTTAATGGTTGAATTCAACGGTCTACATGTAGTCAATTTGGACTAATTTCTTTGATTACAACATTTACGGGAGCTAGTTTTAGACCCTAGGTACATCGAGTATATGCTCTAAATAATCATTTTATAGGTAGGGTCGGGACTGAGATAGTCCCTTGCCTGGACGCGTTGCGTAAAAGGCAAGGTCCTCCATACGACAGTCAAATTCAGTATCTTACATATCGGAAAACAGAGTACACGTACAATACACAAATACTACTTCAGCAGAAAATTAGAGAAAAAGAAATAGAACACTTTCACATGCGCTTCAGTATGCACAACTGGTGATTTACAAAAGGAGTTAAAAAAATAATTCCTCTTTCGACGAGACTGAAAGAGACGGGTTTGATCAAGCTACACAACGGCAGAGCACCAGTCGAGGCGTGCACTTCCAGCGAGAGCTGAATCAACAGTGCGTCAACAATTCCAAAGGCTGACGCCGGCGACATGGGGTTGGGACGGCGGGCGGGTGGCCTCTTTAGTTTCTGGAGTTAGCACAGAGAGCGCTCCTCCGGCAAGTGCCCATTTGTCCGTCATTGTGCCAACGTTTAGTTTTCGAAAGCGCTCGACTTTCCTATTTTCCCTCCGGGCGGCTGGCGTCTCTATTGTTCGGACCGGCCGCTCATTATGTGGGCTGAGCCACCGCCCCACCCCGCCCCCGACCCACCGCGTGGCTTTTCCCGCCGCCACACAGAGTCTGAGAACTCGACTTTACTTTCTCAATTCTTTTTTAGCTCCTCCCAAAAATTAATATAAGCATGTTTTGGATGCTGATTACAGTCTTACAGCAAAAACATACTGCGGGCTTGACGGTTCAAAAAATTACCAAAAAATATTATGAATGTGATTTTCGAAAACATATATGGCGAAAAGTTGAAGATAAAAAGGACATTCGAACCACTGGTGTATTTATTTATAACTCTTAATAGATAATGTACATAACAAATATGTCATTTTGTATTGTAATTTGTTTCTTGACCCGTTGAAATGTTTGTTTGTAAGTTTGTTGAAACTGGGTCATCAATGATTAATTTAATTAAATCTTTCGAAGTTTTGGCCATTTCTTCGGCAGCGCACCATCGTATGATATGACGATGACAAGCAGTAGGTATCATTTCCTATAATAAGCTAAAGCTCCTTCTATCTGTCTCAGTAAGCAAGCAGTATCAATCATCAACTTCTCACTATGCGTAGGTGCAAATAACATGAAGTGTAGGTTTTGCAGGAAGGAAATCACACCTCGTAATGATTCAGCATTCTTTAAATGAAGCATATCGCCCCTGGAGACGCAACGATATAACATATTTTCCTCCTTCAATCGTGTTCTTGATATCGTAAATATGTTTCAGTAAGTTGCAATATACTGAGAAGATAATTAATTTTTAATTAATTTTTCAGTCATCTATTCCGAGTTTAAAACACCTTTCAAATAAAGTTTTTGAAAAATAATTAATTTCATTGACTTTCACCGTGCCTGTTTCAAATCTCGGGACTGAGAAAATAGTTCTTGGTCGGTAGTTTACTCTGTGATGGAGACTTGCGGTACTTATTTGCACTTTATTTTTGTTCTTGATTTATCTTTCTCCAATCAGAAGAAAACCGCCTTTGCCACAAATGCAGTAACGTAATACAAGCAAATGAGATACCTAATGACCTTCTGAAGTGATCGTGTTTTGAGATTCGACTGTGTACTATCTTGAGCTGAATCTCTGGCTGTTTGTTCTAGTTAGTGTGAAATGAGTCCTACATCCAGTTATTGTAACCGCTCGAGGCTGGAAGTGGAAGGTGATATTGTATCTAATATAATTCTACATGGGCTCATTCTGTACGTTGAGTTGAGCACTTGCACAATACAGTCGCTTTAAAAGAAAAACTGCCACATTTAAAACAGTGATTGACTGTTTTTTCTGAATATTTTTTAAATTAATCTTCATTTAATATTAAGCTGTAGGTTTGCAATGTGTTTATAATTAATTTTTAAATACGTACATTGTCATTATTGACATGTTACCTAAATTATTTTTACTGAAATCTTTTATGAAAAGCCTGTAGTTACCAAAGCTCAGCATAATCATCAGATGTATTTTTTTTGCCGGGAATTACAAATGTGAACAGGAATGATCGATTTTAAATTGCTCTTGTTGGCTTCGCTAAGATGGTATTTTTTTCACTAATGTTGATATACTGTCGGTGCCCAAGAAAAAGGACATCTTTCAAAAGTGCCGTGTTTCAGTGAGGTAAATAAATTTATTTACAAAAAAATTCTATACTTACTGTTAGTACAAAATTCGTAAACATTCTTCAAAAGAGAGCCAGTGCAGCATGATACGTTTTGAGCATTACTTTTCTTGTGCACCAAATACGATCAAAACTGTCTCTGTAATAAAAATACTGGCTTAACAAAGCAGTTACGAAGGCAGATATTTCAATAAGCGAACATGAAATTGCTCTTGGCGAAGCATGATGTTATTTTTTGGTGAAATACGTCTTGGCAACACAGTTGGCTTGGAAGTAAATGAGCATGACACTCCGTTCGGTTGCGGCAGGGCAAGGTGGCTCCCTCCTTATCCCTAAGTTACTTGCCCCGTTGGGTAGGGTCAAATAGATGTTTCTTTTCTAATTGAGAAAGGAATGTTAGCCTTCACCGAATAAAAACAATGCTTCTATTCCTCTTACGGTATGTCATAAATGTGTCTATAAACTTTTTTTGTTATGTAGCGTGTCGCCATGCCTTGAAGTAAAATCGCTGCGCCTGTTTGACAGAGTCCAACATGCGAGTATGGAACCGTGTTATTGCATACTTGATGAAAATTATATTTTTCTGAAATACGAGAGAATTTAATATTTCAAATGTTCTGTTTATACGTTTGCCTTCGTTACGGTGCAAAAATATTGCGGGCGTTAAACGTAATCCAGCACACGAGTATTCGTGCTACGAATGGCCGCGCGAGTGACGGAATGTTATTATCCGCGCATGCTTTCTTAAGCCCTCACTTCACTTGTTGCGATACACTAACATGCACTACACTACCCCATATTCCGGGAGACCGGTCGGGAGCTTAGAGCTTGTCCCGGCTGGGGCGGTGCCCCGCTGGTGGGAGAGTCCTGGTTAGGGCGAATCCCCGCTAGCCGACGGTAGGTCGGCGCCGGATCTCGCCATCCAGATGGGGAAGATCACCGCCATCTCCCGAGGAAAAAACCATGCGCTACACTTAGGGGGAAAATGACCTAAGCTGTTCGCGCGCCCGGAATCACTAACAACCAACCAACCTTCACTTTTTGCGAGAGGAGTGGGGAGTTTGGTTATTTTGACACAAGGAATTTTATATCAAATTTCTAGTTAGTTTTCCGATGCAAAGTAATTTATATTAATTGAAATGATTGAAGGCGTTGTCATTGTCAACAATACTATTTATTTCAATAAGAGCAGCTTTCGATGGCTTAGCTATCATCAGTTTTCTGCTGTCTGGAAGTCACAAAAACGACTTCCAGACCACAGAAAACGGATGATGATGGCTAAGCCATCGAAAGCTGCTCTTATTGAAATAAATATTATTGTTGACAATGACAACGCTTTCAATCATTTCAATTATGTAAATGTCAACTACAACTCACCACTAAACCAATCATTTATATTACATCGGAATGAATATTTCTGGCTTTAAAATTGTGTGTACAACGCTCGTTGCTATCAATTATTCTTAATTCTACCAGTGATGTCAAAGGAGTTGGGGATAGCCATTCCATGGCTCAAGAAAACGTGCGCGTGTGATAATCGTCTCGAGGAGCGCATGCGCGTTGCACACGCGGGAGCATTCTCCGCTGCCCTCGCGCGGCCCGCGATTCGCAATGCAACGCGCTGCTTTCCTCGCCTCTCCTCGTTCTGTGCTCAGCCACGCGTTGCACGCTCAGTGCAACCTGCTGAAACGACCACCTCAATTCAGCGGTCACCATCGGTAAGACTTTTTTTCGTGGTACTGATTGATTTTCTTATAAGTCGTATATAAATAGAGTCAACTCCGGTTATAGTGAACGTCTGGGGACTAACATTTTTGGTTCACTATATCCGAGCTTCACGATATCCGATGATGTCAAAATTAAATATAATTTCTCCATAACGTTTGATTTTATTAATTAAGAGATACAGGAAATACAAAAACAACACAAACTGGAAATTTCAATATTTAAAATTCAAAATTAATTATTTGCTCTTGTTTGCTTTGTACTTTTCATTAGTAATTTCTCTAGATCCTTCTCCAGAGTTCATGCACTTCTTGATTCTGCATTGTCCTCTGCACCTAAATATAGTAATGCAGTCTTGGACACCCTTCAATGGCACTCAGGCGATATATTCGTTTCCGGGACTTACATCCTACGTTCACTATAGTCGAGGTTCAGGTCCACTATAACCGAAATCTTCTTATGCTTATCTGTAATGGAAGTGAAACAGGACCAGTGACTAACGTTCACTATAACCTAGGGTTCACTATATCCGAGTTCCCTATAACCGGAGTCGATTATTCCTCCTTTTTACCTGCCTCCCCTGTTAATTGCACATTTCGTACATTAACGTGTGTTAGAGTAATTGAATAAGAGTAATTCAACTACTTGTAACGATTAGTATTTTAGCATGTAATCGTTACTTTTAGCAGAATGTATTTTTACTCGTAATTTACTGCTTGATATAAAATTGTAATTGTTACTTTGTAGTAATCGTTACATCGCATGTAATCATGAAGAATTTAAAAAAAAAAATCTTCTAGTTCAATTCATTCGCAAACTACCTCGCTCGTCGCAAACTGAATGAGTGGGTAAATTCATTTAGTTCACAAACTCGGCTGAACGACTGGCTCCCACCCACAGTATAGGAGAATTTTTGTGGCTTCACCCAGCGCGCCGAGCGAAGATTTGTTCGTTTGATGTAGTTTGTTAATGAACGACACATCTCTACCTGTACTTGTAATTGTATTTGTAATTTTACTAATTGCATGCATAAAATGTAACTTGTAATTGTAATTCAGTAGAAGATTTGGCAAGAAACTATAATCGTGCCGTAAAAAAAGGATTTCTTTTTCTACGTACTTTTCCCGTCACTGGTATTAGACTCGCAAATTCCTCAGGATTTGGAGAGTTTGATCTGTAGCGCGAGAAGAACAGGAAGTCAGATGGGTATTACTGTTTATTCAGTATCTTCCTTGCATCACGACGCAATGTCAGTTAAGCAGAAGTTTTATCTAAAGCAGTTTAATGTGCAGAATGGTTAATTTGCGTTTCAGATAGCAATGAATGACTTTCATGCATGCAATTTCCTCAGGTTCTGAGTTGCAACTTAAAGGGGTGTTCTGAATCAAGACCACGACTAATGAGAAACAGGCTGTGTTGTGAAAAAAATGTAAATTACGCGAAAGGAATGCTTTTTTTATGAGTTGTTTAAGTGCCAATATTCAAACAAGATTCCTGTATCAGCATTAAATGTAGGAAATTAAGAATGTGTTAACAAGACGTAGTAACATCATTGCAAATTGAAAAATTAGACCGGAGGTATGCTTTCTAAGATCCCATAACCTCTATTAAGCGACAACCTAAACTAAAGGTCATGTTTCTCGAGAACCATTAGTGACCGGTAAGACCTGTTACATTGTAGTTGGCGTCCGGAACACACACTTTTCACTCTTCTTCAATGAAATAAGGCGGGAATAGAGGGAAAAGGGAAACAAAATTGACACGAAAATAATACATGCGAAGCGTGAGCCGCAATGCCGCGTCTGACTCACCCCGTATGGTTGGTTAGCGATTCCGGACGCGCCAACAGCTTGTCATTATTCCCGTAAGTGTAGTGCATGTTTATTTTCTCGGGAGATTGCGAGATCTGGCGCCGACCTACCGCCGACTAGCGGGGTTTCCCCCTAATCTGGACTCTCCCGACAGCGGACACCGCCGCAGGCGGGACAAGCTCTAAGCTCCCGACCGGTCTCCCGGAATATGTGGTAGTGTAGTGCATGTTAGTGTAAGTGTATGTGTGTGGGGAGAGGATAGACCAAGGAAGATGAAGGAAAGATCGCGCACGGTTCGTGGCCCGTTTGGTAGGGTACTGCTCTGGCATTCACCCGGTGTTGATCGAAAAAAAAAACACTTTCCTTCCTCTTCCTTGTCATATCCTCACCCCTTACACATACACATACACACACACACTAACGTGACTACTCTACTTCATATGCTGGGACACCGGTCGGGGACTTAGAGCTTGTTCCGGCTGAGGTGGTGTCCCGCTGGTGGGAGATATCTGGTTAGGGAAAACCTCGTTAGCCGGCAGTAGGTCGGCGCCGGATCTGGCCATCCAGCGGGGGAAGACCACTACCACCTCCTGAGCAAAAAAACGCACTACACTTACGGGACTAATGACCTCGGTACTTGACGCGCCCGTAATCACTAAAAAATCTATCAATCAAAACATTTAAAGAGCATTTTATAGATTTTTTTGGCAATGTTTTAGGTCATCAAAATCCGCTCCGTACTAATCAGCCAATCAGCAGCGGCGGCGTCCATCGGTTGCCGGCGGGCGCACCCCGGGCGCGTGCTGGCGGCGTGGCCGCTGGGGCTCGGGGCTGCGGTCGTCGCGGTCGCCCGCCCCGCCCTTCCACACCACGCCCCGCCACGCCCCTGCGGTCAACCCCGCCCCTCCCTCTCTCCGCGCTCCGCACCGCCCCCTCCGGAGATAGCACTGCGACGGCGACCTTTGATTCTAAATAAGTAGTACTACATGCCTCTCAAAGAAGTTCGTTTCGAAATCACGTATATATTATTGGATTTTTCATCATAAATAATTAATCATCAAAAATAATGAAGTGCACGGAATCACATAAGAAAAGATACTTATTTAAGCTTCCAATATTTGCGGACTGATGAGTTATTACCATCAACTTAGAGTTTCTGTTTGAAAAAAAATTCGTTCGCAACGCGACCAAGACGCTAGATAACAACGTACGTGTATTCAATAATGTTTTTACAGTTTCTTAATTTGTTCAATAATTAATGTATGGAACGCCTCATAGTTTTAAAAAGTTCGCAACGCGACCAAAACGCTAGATAACAACGTATGTGTATTCAGTAATGTTTTTATAGTTTCTTAATTTGTTCAATAATTAATGTATGGAACGCCTCATAGTTTTAAAAAATATTTGGTTAGCCTTCTAAACACGTTATCCAGATAAGATAGAAAGTAACATTTACGTGAACATCGAAGACTGCCAAACTCGGACACTGGTCATGTAGTTTACATTGCAATATTTTCTAAGGTAATGGCATTTAGAAAAGTTAAGATAATGCGTGAAACAATCACAAAATTCATAGGTCAATTCGGTTTTTATCTTGTTGAAACGTGTGTAGTGGATTCGGATCTAAAGGGAATGTACGAACATGAAATGGTTCGTGACGTTAGAGTAAATTCTGATTGGCGTTGCCGTCGAACAAATGAGGTAGGGGGCTAGCGAAGCTTATGAAGAGATGCACATTGTTCGCGCTACGTGTGGCATTAGCTACATGGCAGGGTCGAATTAAACTTCTGACTGGGGAGAATTCTAGCGGACTGCTGGTAAACCGGCGGACCTCGGTCCGGTCGGTTTATCCGATCAACAACAGGGCAATGCCGGAGCGCACAAACGGGTCCCGAACTGCGCGCAATCTTTCTTTCCTGGTCCTCGTTTCTTTCCTGGCCCTCGTTCCGTGCTCTTCCCTTACACACATGCACCGCACATGTCAGAACACCAACGCTTGTCCCACCTGGGGAGACGTGTGGATGTAGTACGGAAACACCTGCCAGGTAGTTCAGCGCCAGACTTTCTTCCAGCTGAGGAGGAACACCGCCACTTACCAGGACATAACATGTACTAAATTTACTGAACTAATGACCATAATATTTAGCGTCCGGAAATAGTATATACTCACTCCATTTCTTTACAGTCTTTTTTCCTGGGGCTTTTTCAAGCTTCAGGACTGGACTCACATTAACTTCATTATGGAGACTGATACACTGACCTTTACACTGGACACACACACACACACACACACACACACACACACATGTGGCCTGCTCGGTCTGTAGCCTGCAGACTCGCAACGTCTTCCGCGACAACACACATACATGAGACACATATATGAGACATAATCATGCATAATCATGCCCACGGTGAGACTCGAACCCACGACCGTTCAGATCGAGGCGCTGAGTCTGCACACGCTCTAGCCACTTCGGCCATCCAGGCCAGCCCGTTACTGACCATTGTAAAGAAGAATATCTGCTAATAAAAACGTAGTTCCGACTTTTACAGGTTGATTCGCCGACGTGCGTCATTGTGCACGACGCTCGATAGATCTTGCCCCTAATGACGTCCAGATGGCTCGAAACCGCCGTCTTGCGTGCGGTGAGGAGACCAAATCGGAAGGTATTTTCGGGAGCCTTAAATAAGACTGCGCGACAACTGGAGCACGCGATGGCCGTCGCTGCGCAAATAAAGGAGGCTGGCGGGGCAGAATTCTGCTACTGTTAGAACTAACCTGTGGTACTGCAAAATCACACATCCTTTCTCGTGTTATTGTATTATCTAATACTTCAGCCAAGTAAACTCTTTGAAATTTTTTTCAATTGTGGGAATTCTGATGTGGTCTTGTTGACGTCCTTATGAGAAGAAATAAAAGAGGTCATCTTCGTCAACATTGGTTTTATTAAGACAGCCGGCTTTCGACTGCTTTGTCGTCATCGTCAGTCTCGCTGCTTTCGGCAAAAGTCGGCTATCTTAATTTATTAAGATAGCCGTCGAAAGCCGGCTATCTTAATAAAACTAATATGTTGACGAAGATGACCTCTTTTATTTCTTCTCAAATTTCCTTCAGCATACAAAGTGCTATTTACTTAAAAAAGTCTTTTAATTCGCCGAAAAATGCAAACCGAAAAGTATGGAATACAACTTAAACCTGTAATTATGACGATTTAACTCCTTTTATCGTTAAAGTTTAAATTCATATTATGTAAACAGTTTTATGCACCTTCTGTGAAACGTGGTACACAAATTTAGAGCAATTACCAAACTGTGCTGTAAATTCAAATAGCAGTCTCAATACTTCTTACTCTTTAATACTTTCTCTTGTTAATTCATTTTCTCTTTGAAGCAATGGAATGGAATCCTCATTAAGAATATATTGCAAAGGGCCTTCTTTCAAGATTCCCAGAAATCCTCTTGTCCACATTTGTCAGACAGACGCTCACAGAATTTGCTTGTTTGTAATCTGAGTTCGGAATTTGCAGTGTTGCTAAACATCTGGGCAAGTTCCGTTCCGTTGATCACAGTGGCTCGAATTTTCTCCTGGCGTTCGTGAAGTTCCTCGCGTCTGGAGATGGTGCCTCGTTAAATCTTTGAAACTTGCTGTGAAATAAAGGAATTAACGTCGTTTGATGTGAATAGGCTTTCCTGCGCTGTGTGCTTAGTTCGTAAACTTCTCCAGAACAGAGACAAACACCCGTAGGACTTGTGAGAGTATCTCCAATTGTAGTTGTCTCACTGCAATTGTACTTTGGTGAATGTTTCGTAAGCGAACTATTGATGTAGATGTTTATTCCGAGGGCTTTCATCAGTGGCGTAACGATCGGTCCTACAATGCGGGCGGACCCAGGTAAAAGAAGGGCCTATTTTTAGGGAATATTTTTATTATTTAAGGTACTAACACTGTGTTTGCTATACTCTTTTGTACCGGGAGCGGTAGCTCAGTGCATCAACTGATTTCAATGCAGCGCCTGTGACCGGGAGGTCCTAGGTTCGAGTCCTGACGGCGACAGGATTTTCGACTCTAGCTTTTCAGCTATGTCGAATTCAGTCGCTGTCTGGAGGAGAATTCCAGCGGCCGGCTGCTCTGATCGGTAGTTTTCTGTGGTTTCTTCGATCAACACCAGGCGAATGCCGGAGCAGTACCCTAACAAACGGGCCACGGACCGCGCGCGATCTTTCCTTCCTCTTCATTGTCCTATCCTCTCCCCTTACACATACACTTACACTGACATGCACTACACTACCACATATTCCTGGAGACTGGTCAGGAGCTTAGAGCTTGTCCAGGCCGGGGCGGTGCCCCGCTGGTGGGGGAGTCCTGGTTAAGGGGAACCCCACTAGCCGACGGTAGGTCGGCGCCGAATCTCGCCATCCAGCGGGGGAAGATCACCGCCATCTCCGGAGAAAAAAATGCACTACACTAACGGGAATAATGACCAAAGCAGTTGACGTGTCCGGAAACATCAATCAATCAATCAGTCAATATACACTTTTATGAAGGGGTCCAAGATAAAAGTTTACCGGGTGGGCCCGCGCTTGTTTCGTTACGCTACTGGCTTTTATCCGGTCGACAGACAATTACCTTTTACGTGCCTATGGGACGCATTTTCGACCCTAGACACCAACACACATGCGGGCTCCTCTTATCTGTGGTCAGTACAACAGGAGACCTTTCGCGACAACACATACATGACAGGCAAGGGATAAACAACCATGCCTGAGGCGGGACCCGAATCCGCGATCCTTCGAACCGAAACGCCGAGTCAGTATACGCTCTTAGCCACCTCGTCCATCCAGGTCGGCTGATTACATGTTTTCCGGTGGCAAATACACAGCGTCAGGAAAGCCTCTCCAAGTCGGGTCAGGGGCTGCCACAGCGCCGACGCTCCGCCCTCAGCTTCGCTGTCGTGCGGGACGCTAGTGTCGCCTGCGTAGTCCCCCCTCCGACACACACACACACACACACACACACACACACACACACTTCGGACGGTGGGTCGCTGCTTGGTGCTCGTGATGCCATTATAATTTTGTTGATATCATTATCTTTATCATGGTGCCACTGCGAAGAAACTTTTCTGGCGCACTGTATCTCTGGGTTTCAAATTTGTTATAGGTTGTAAAACGTCCTTGCACAAAAAATATTTTTGAGCAGATGCGTTCTGAACAGCAAACTAAAACCTGAAGTCTATTTTCTAAACTACTGACCACACATTCGTATTATGTGCTTTAGCTATCCTCGCATCTGCCAACGGTCAATACAATTGTGATTAGAAGAATTTAAATAATTTCGTTTTTAAAGGAGGGTAGTGCACGTAGTGTGCACGAAGTTAGAGCTCACAAGTTTTTAATCTGGTCGAGATATACGTATTTATTCGAACTTTTATAAACCTTGCTTATAAGAAAGAATGGACCCTTAATCCTCACCTCATTTCAGAATATGGAGTCTCGTTAAATTGAAATGGACAGCTTAAAGCCTTTTGCGGCTTTTGTCTTTTTTGCTTTAAGACTGCCTTTGTGGCTTGAGTGATATAATTTATGCGTATTTGGCTTGGGTGATATAACATAACGTTGGCGAATCGGGTATTGTACCCAAATTTGAATGTTCAAATGCGATCGAAGTCGTCGGTTAAATCCCATCGAAGTTTTAAGGACAAAAAATCCTTCGTACGTCTCCCTTGGGATAAATAAAGTCGGCTGTCCCATGCTGAAGATTTACTGCATGTAAAAGATCCTCAAGCGTGAAAGAAGCCTCCGAATTAAATTTAAAATCCTCTTTCGTCTCTCGAGTGGTACCTTCTTTCTCCGAGGGATGATGAAAGTCAGGCGGAAGAGAAGGCCTGGTGGCCTGTCTCGCAATGTAAATTCTCCGTCATTGATTGATTACATGTGATTTAGGACGCGTCAACGGCTTAGTCATTAGTACCGTAAGTATAGTGCATGCTTTTTGCTCGGGAGTTGGCTGTGGTCTTGCCGCGCTGGATGGCTAGATCCGGCGTTGGCTAGTGGGGTTTCCCCCTAACCAGGACTCTCGCACCAGCGGGGCACCGCCCCAGCAGGGACAAGCACTAAGCTCCCGCCCGGTCCCCCGGTATGTGTGGTAGTGTAGCGCATGTTAGTGCAAGTCTGTTTTGGTAAGAAGTGAAGATAGGACATGTAAGAAGAAGGAAAGATCGCGCGCGGTCCGTGGCTAGTTTGTCCGGCATTCGCCTACTGTTGATCGGGGAAACCGCGTTAAACTATAGATCAGAGCAACCGACCGCTAGAATTCTACTCCAGACAGCGACAGAACTCGACCTAGCTATCTGACTAGTGACGAAACTCCTGCCATCGTCGGGTCTCGAACTCCAGGACCTCTCGGTCAGAGGCACTGACATCAGTTGATGCCCTGAGCCACCTCTCCCGGTTACGTCATTCAAGTGAATGAAGGCGCATTTCTTGTAAATTAAGAATATTAATTTAGCCCTATACTCGGATTTATTCCTAGCTGTATGTGAAGTAAATCAGCTGTTACGGTCTCATCCAATCGGAAGGTTGAACGCCACCAGAGTGACGTCACTTTAGTGAGTTGTAAGGTCCCCATTGGATGGCACCGTGACAGCTGATGAAATGTCGCAGGTAGCTATGGAACAATCGCAGTATAAGCCGTGGGAGACTCGTAAGTGGCTTCCTGCAGTGGCGAAGGGCGACGCCGCGCGCGAGCCGCGTGTTTCGAGTGTTGCGACGGATGCAGCGCGCGCTGGGCGTCGGTTGCGTGCGAGGGCACCGTGGATTGCGCCGCGGGGTACGGAAGCAGCGCGGGCTATTTGCAGACTCCGCTATCTCGCAATGCGCCCTCGGCCTTGTCCTTGAAGTGTGCAGCTCCCTGATTACAAATTTGCCAGTCGTATTTTTTTCCCCTTTCTAGCTCCAGTACCCCCGGATAAAAATACGGTTTGTTTCAATGACCCTGCGATGGTTTGGTGGCAACATCGTTCCTTATGAAACATCCTCGGGAGAGGTGGCTCAGGGCATCAACTGATGTCACTGCAGTGCCTCTGACCGGGACGTTTGAGGTTCGAATCTCGACGGTGGAAGGGTTTTTGACACTACCTTCATAGCTAGGAAGGGCCACGGACCGCGCGCGATCTTTCCTTCCTCTTCCTTGCCCGTTCCTCACCCCTTACTAACACACTCTTACACTTACATGCAATAACTACCACATATGCCGGGAGAGCAGTCGGGAACTTAGAGCATGTCCCGGCTGGGGCGGTGCCCCGTTGGTGGGAGACCTCTGGTTGGGGATAACAGTGCTAGCCGACTGTAAAACGGCGCTAGATTTAACTATCCAGCGGGGTACCATCACCGCCACCTCACGAGGAAAAACATGATGGCTTTAGTAGTTGATGCGCCCGAATTACTAATCAATCAATCTGCAGCATTGTTGATTGGGAGGTCCTAGGGTTCGAGGCCTGGCGCTGGCGGTATTTTTGTCTCTGTACAAAACTGGGTCGAATTCAACCATTGCCTGGAGATGAATTTTAGCGGTAAGTTACTTCTATCGGTAGTTTGCCCTTTCAGTAAGACGAGAATACTGGAGAATTACCTTGTAAACTGGCCACGTGCCGCGTGCGATCTTTCCTTTGTTATTCTCGCCACTTGCACAACTCCTTATACTTACATACACTGCAGTAAAAACATGTCGTTGTACCAGTCGGGAGCTTAGAGCTTGTCGCGGTTTGGGCATGGTGGAGGGGGGAGATACCTGGAAAATGAAAACCCGCAAGCCGTTCTATAGTTGAATGCCGGGTCTCACGTTCTAGAAGGGGAGAATCACCGCAGCCTATCAAGATATTACCAGTTTAAGGGATTAATTACCTCGATAATTGATACGGAATCAAATACTCTCACAATGGTGTAGTAATTCGACCGAGAAACATTCCGTAGAGCAAAGCATGAGCAGAAATTTGCGTGCGAGGAACTCGTGAGTAAATTATGCTAATGCAGGTGGGTGCGACCTGACGCTAGATACCAGCTAAACCATTATGCAGTCTTATCTTCTTTTGATACGTTCGTGTTTTTATGGAGATAGACCACGTCATAAGAGGTTGTTCGGGACGACCTTCAAAACAAAGGAAAACAGAATTGAGCTTTCGCGTTTTATGTCAGTGAAATTTCTCTAGAGTAACTACGATCTCGTACATGATTTTTCTCTTGTTTAATGCTTACGAGGAGTGTTAGGTCTCTGTTTCACTGTGTTGGGGATGAGTTTTAGGACAATATGCACTGCTGAATGTAAGGACCCAGTGAAATTTATGTAAAAAAAATACGATTGGGAAGTTCTAAACATTTCGTAACATTCTAAAATAGAATGCACCATACGTTTACCTTACATTTTCAACTTTAATAAAAGTATGTTACTTGCGTAACAACGTTCCACGTCTGTTTGGCGTTCAAAGTGAAGCAATCCTCCTTAAACATATGTCAGCCATACGTCAAGTCAAGTCGTAAGTAATTGCCTTTTATCCATATCGGCCAGGGTCGCATTGCCTTTAGTATCCGGCGTAAATTTACTAATCTACTAATTTTTACTCTATTAATTTTTCTATTTCTACCTTACTTCACCCTACTTTATGGATATCTTTACTAACATTAATTGTATTTTTCATTAGCAACAAAGGTAAGCTTAACGTTCTCACTGGGTAATTCTACAGAGGTAGCTGGGCCGAACTGCAGAACTAAAGATATCAGTCGTCAGACGAGGAATCAACAGTTCGTGGTGTATTTTTAATCGCTCGTTTCAGTGACAAATATTCTCTTGAAATCTTTGTATTGTGAAATTCATATAGTCAATGCATACTTATTTACCTGAATATGTAACATAAAAATGTCACATACAAATGTTTGTCTTATTAAGGTGACGCTGTAAAGGCATTCCATATGATTTCTCACAAGATCGATGTTACAATGTTATAAAATATTCCGCTGAAAAGCCCGAAAGCAAACCTTTGGAGCAGCGGCGCACAAAGGACTTTCGCATTCGAAATCGCCCATTGAAGCTGAAGTCGCCGCCCGCTGCGCAGCGGCGCTTCGTTTTGAGCGTTGGAGCGCTCACGCCCCGCTACGCGCATTCGCGGGCACAGGCCGGCGGGCACGCGGCGGCCGTTTCGCCTTTTGTGCCGTAGGCGGCGGCATCAGATGGACCGGCGCCCAAGCCCCTCCCCTCCGCCTCTTGACCGCCCCAGCTCCGCCCACACCCTCGCTCTCGCACCTTCCCTCCCGATCCCACGCACCACGCTCCCGCTCCTTCCTGTCGGCCTATCTCCCGCCCCCCACCCCATCCCGTCGCCGCGCCCCGTCCACCTCGTCCCCGGCCACTGACTTTCGCCCCGTCCCTGCCCCTACCCCTGCCCCCGTCCCCGACACCGTCACCGCCCCCTCCCCCTCCCCCGTTCCCCTCCCCCGTTCCCCTCCCCCGTTCCCCTCCTGTTCCCTCTCCTGCCCCCTCCCCCTGCTCCCTCTCTCTCCCCCTGCCCCCTCCCCGTTCCCTCCCCGTTCCCTCCCCCCGTTCCTCCCCGTTCCCTCCCCCGTTCCCTCTCCCCTGCCCTCCCCTGCTCCCGACCCCGTTCCCGCCCTGTTCCCGGCCTCCCCGTTCCGGCCCCCCGTTCCTGGCCCCGTTCCCGACCCCCGTTCCCTGACCCCTGTTCCCGACCCCTGTTCCCGACCCCGTTCCCGACCCCCCCGTTCCCGACCCCTCGTTCCCGACCCCGTTCCCGGCCCCCCGTTCCCGGCCCCCGTTCCCGGCTCCCGTCTCGGCCCCTGCTCCCGGCTCCTCCCTGCTCCCGGCCCCCGTTCCCGGCCCCCGTTCCTGGCCCCTGCCCCGGCCCCCGTTCCCGGCCCCCGTTCCTGACTCCCGTTCCCGGCCCCTGTTCCCGGCCCTGCTCCCGGCCCCCCGTTCCTGGCCCCTGCTCCGCCCCGTTCCCGGCCCCCGTTCCCGGCCCCCGTTCCCGGCCCCCGTTCCCGACCCCCGTTCCCGGCCCCCGTTCCCGGCCCCCGTTCCCGGCCCCCGTTCCCGGCCCCCGTTCCCGGCCCCCGTTCCCGGCCCCCGTTCCCGGCCCCCGTTCCCGGCCCCCGTTCCCGCACCGTTCGCGCTCCGTCACCGCCCTTGCCTGCCCGCCGCGCCGCCCCACGCCCTCACTCCGTGCTCAGGCCGCCCGCCCCCCACCTCTTCCCCCGCTTCCGGCGCCCAGACGATCCCCCGGGCATCGCCGTCGGTGAAGGCCGCGTGCTTCTGCAGACTGCACGATCTCCGGTGGAGGTCGGCCTGCAGCCGAACGTTGGGTGTTCAAGGGGAAAAATTTTAATAATAATAAAAAATTAAAAAAGTAAAACCTAAACAAAACGCGAAACCTTTTTATTTTTATATATTATTATTATTATTATTATTATTATTATTATTATTATTATTATTATTATTATTATTATTATTATTATTTTATGTTGCACTTTGTGTGGTGAGGAATATTGTACAATACATACCAAGAGTCCCACCGACTATGGACCACCCCAATTGCTTCTAACGGTTCACGGTATCGAAATGCTGTTATATCCCGTAAGTAATATGCCGTACAGATAGTTTGTTAAATTTTATGTTTTCGAGAAATTTAATCACTTTTTATTTTTTAAATAGATTTATGTATTTTTCTCACTAGCAATGGGTAGGTCATAAAAAAAGGAGTACGCTGACGTATCATTAGCTTATGTTTTGATAGTAATTTGAGTATAAAACTTTAGTTTCTGAAATGGGATTTGGAATCAAAACTGACTAGATTGCCTTTAGTAGATCTTGCAATGGTCGCCTATGGTTAAGGTGGCCTTCGCTGCGCCCAGACTTTACGAGGAGAGGAATTGTGGAGAGGGGTCGCAGTGAGGAATAGAGGGCCAACTACAGCATTCGATGATACAACACGACGGATTCAGGAACAAACGTCAATATTAACTATCAGAATATCTTTTTCACTGATTCATCAAAACTGAACTTTTCTTCTAGAATCCCAAGCATCAATTTATAGCATCACAAAACACTGCAGTAAAATCGTCCACCTTTGCACACGCCAATTCAGATATGCATTGTTGATGGGGAATACAGAGCATGTGTATAAATAATTTATGTACATATTTTATTCTGTTTTGTGTAGTTTCTTACTTCTTATTTTAATGTTGTAAAATTACATCGATAAAAATTTATTTTCTTTCAAGAGTACTTCCAAATTTGTTTTGTTTATCTTTTGGAGTGCTGTACTAAGTGATAAGTTCAGTAATAATTAATAATAACAGATGATTCTCATTATCTATAATCTATTGTATTATCTCGAAATATTATAGTTAAATCTTCAACCATATAATCCCTTCCCATGTAGTTGAAATGTTTTAATACTGTCATATAGCCAATTGACATCGAGCTCTATTCTTGTTAAATTAGAAAATTACTTTTATTTTAATGCTACCATTTTTATGCCGTTTGTTTCCATGATGTCCGCTTTGGAACTTCAATCAGTGGGGAAAAAATCGATTCTGGGGAATCAGCGGAAAAAATCTCTCATTCTGATCCTTTATATTGACGTTCGTTCCTGTGTCCTTCGTGTCAAGATCATGGATTGCGGTAGTTCCCCTTCTATCCCTCACTGCCACCCCTCCCAGTCCCCCCTCTCCTCGTAACAGTCTCGGCGGCGCGAAGGCCATCTTCCCCAAAGGCGACTGCTAGGGCGACTAAAGGCAAGATCCGTTTATTTTAAAATCACATAACAGAAAGTGAAATTTTGAACTCAAATTACTACCAAAATATCAACAAAGTATACATCATTGTATTCCTCATTACATATGTATCCATTAGAAATGAGAAAAATGTGTACGTGTTCTATTAAAAAAAATACAAATAATATCTTTACTGCATGTTATTTGCTTCAGGATTCCGCATCATTGAACGGAAGCTGCACTTCGATATCGTGGAACGTTTAGAAGTTACGGGGATGCCCCAGAGTTGGTGGGACACCCGATATTCTCGCACATACAATGCTTTGCCAATTTGGAACTTCTTGTACTGTTTACCAAGATAAAATCTGCAAAGAAAATTCAAAAGAAATCCAGATAAGTTTAAATCAGAGGGGTAGCAAGAACACCAGTATCAGAAATGCTATAACATCATTGAATTCCAGAAAAAAATGCAACTGTCAATAAAATTCTGAACCTTCGGGTTCATTAAATCAGTAATTCGCTATCGCATTGTGGCAACGCTCCAAATATCACGAGATTTATTCCGTGGGATATAAATTAAAATTTCTGTGCTTCCTGTTTCAAATAATTTTGCAGCCAATTTCATTAATAATAATAATAATAATAATAATAATAATAATAATAATAATAATAATAATAATAATAATCACTATTAACGATGAGTGAATATTAACTAATTTACAGGTCAAGTACACGGTTTTGTAATAACATGAAAATAGATCCGCAACCTCTGCACTTGATTATTGCGGTGATTGGTTTCAAAACAACAATTCAGTTCTGTTCGTACCAAACAAATACGTTACGTGTTATCTGTCCCATCCGCCAGGTGCACCATATGTAACGACTAGAGCGGAAACAGGCATTTGTTCAGTTTGTACAGTCATATTGCGTTCTCAAAATAGTATCACATGACATATCAGACAATTCACGACTAAATAAAATTCAAATCTGCAAGATTTGCAGAAATATCGATTGAATCTGCAGAAATATCTGCAGAGGTATCGAAAAGCACCTGCAGAAATGTCGATTGAATTGTTATTTTGTTCTTGTCCGCGCGGGGGATGTTAGTTCGTAGTTGTTGAAATGTCATGTGACAGTTACCTCATTTGAGAAAAACAACTACGCATCACTTCATTTTGAAGTGTTAGTGCATGAAACTCTCCCGTTTTCTGTAGAACGTTATCTCATGTGTCTTCTATAGTATTCTGTTACGCGAAAAGCAGACAACTTACAACGGAATAATGCCGTGTAACTTTGTCGTTTTTACTAATTATTCAATCGAATTCTATTATGTTTTGTTGTTTACCTAACTTACTGATTGAAATCGTTTCATAATTGTTAATTATAACTAAAGGCTCACAAATTCCAGGGGGGAAATGACATAGTTCTAAAAAAGGGGTAAATTCAAATGTTATCAGAAAAAATCTATTAAAAGTGATACTTAACAATATCTTGGTAAGAAATATCATTTGACTAACGCACAGGACACCATCACTTACTGTGGATATAATGTTGGTTCAAAGTATTTTATTTCAGATTTTCGCTTCTCTAAAATTTCATTTTCTACAGTTACGTCACTGTTCCATGGATCGATTGGACGAGCGATATGTCGTGGGAACGTTTCTTAGCTTTCACATTAAATTAGTTTTGTTCCCATATATATCTTTACTACCACCATTATCGATCATCACTGTTGTCAACGCCATATCAACTGTTTACTAGATCACGACACCATCTGCTAAAGTTTCTCTACCCGTGCCATCACATTAGCACCATCAATCACGTTACCAGATCCGCCCAGCGACACATTTCTTACCACCTCCTTTTGTTCATTTTTTCGACTTTTTGTGTGCCTTGCAGAATTCTCCTACACTCCCGCTTAGAATTACCTGTATATTCGAAAATCGTTTTACCCTTTTCTAAAGAGTACATGACTCTTTTTGACGTTATTTTCAACTATATTATACAATATACATAATATATTGTATAATATTTACAACAATAATATATAATATAAATATTATATATTATATGTGATTGCTATACTACCTAATTTGGTTTCATCTTTTTACCCTCGTCACTCAGATTTCGCGATTGTGTTTAGATTTACTATTTTTCGCCGTAAATAATGTATAAGCGAATTTCCAGATACCTCTCACATTACGTCATTTACTGAAGAAAATAGACCTGAAGAGGAGAAATTTACATATTATTACCTTTCATATATTTTTTGTGATCTATTGAGGACGTTATGAAAAAGTTATGCGAATAATTTCACCACTTACGAGATTCCTATCTGCAATATATTGGTAACGTACAAGAGAGCTTAAAAACATTATGTATAGGCGAGTTTGACGCAATGGGTTCGTGTCTATCATCCATTGAATGGTAAAATTGCATGACGGTATAACACACACTGTGCAATATTTTAAGACTAAATTACTACGTCAAAGAATTCCCCTTCTTCACACGGAACGTACGTAACGGTCCATAAAAACAGCACTGTGGTCTTAAAGGAGTTCTGTGTTCATTTTTTGAGCTCAAGAAAATGAATACCATTTTCAGGCCGAGTAGGGCGTAAATGCATGTTGCAAACATATTAAGGGATTCAAATTCCTGTGAATATCAAGAACATTTTTCTGATACTTTTTTCTTTTTAGTGCCACTATTTATTATTTGTTTTCGAGAGTAAATGGAACTTTTGAAGAGTTTACTAAGACTTGCTATTACAATGCACATTTGTATGAGGTAATTTATTTAATGGTTTTTTTGTAGTAGTTTAATGTAGAGATAGTACCTTTTCCCCTTATGTCACATACAGATTTTTACTGTTTTTGATTAAATAAATAAAATCAAATTTGAGTTGAATTTCACGGCTTCTAAAATATTATATGAGCCTTCGAAAAATTATGCTACCATGTGTTTTCGAGCTAAAACATGTCCAGTAGAATCCGAAGGAAGGGTTCAAAATGCAGTAGCAATGAAGTACAAAGGATTTGTCCCTGAATATTTCTTAATAGGATTTTGCACCTTCTTAGACTGTGTTAGCTCAAGAATGTTACATGCGGCTTGCAAGAATTTTCCATCAAAAGACTTCAAAATTTCTATAACAGGCCCGGAATTCTTTAAGTTAAAAATCAACTTATTTTAATCACTAACGTGCTGCATAGTTATCATACGATTTGTAATATACAATGAACGAAAACAGTCTAAAAATATTCTTTATGGCATTTAAACACTGACTTGAAACGTATGCATAATTATATTTTCAGACTTGTTTTCGATTGTATCAACAAGATAACTAGGCGAAGATTATTGATGAACATTGTAATTATAGTTATATATTGATACATAATACTATGTTTGTCATAAATATGGCCAATTTAAGTGAATAAAAATTCCAAATAATTATATAAATATCAAAATGGAAAAAGAATTTCACGAAAACGACGAAATAATGGAAACAAGTATTTTAAAACTATCTAAAAAAACTGACAAAAAAAGCTTCGGGTAACTACAACCCGAAGACCACGTTGATAAAGGTTTGTGCAAAATAAAAGTTGTCGTTATTAATGGTACATCAGTTAGAAAACTAGACAAACGAGTTGAATACTTGGTTTTTTTCTAACTTGGCTGATGACACTTCATCAGCTATTGTGGTGTCATCCAATCGAAAACTAAAACGTCATCACGGTCTAACAGCCGATCAGCTGTCAGGGGGAAAAACCCGATTTTTATTAAATCACATATTTTTTGTCTTTCTACTTACCGTTCTAAAAATTGTAATCTTGGCGAATCAGGGCAATCCTAACACAAAATCAAAATTTTTCATTACATATTTTTACATATTTCGTACCATATTACATATTTTACATATTTTGCTATTTTAACAAAATATTTTTTTATTCTATCAATTTCCTTGAATGTTATTGCTTTTTTTTCCTTGGAAAGAAGTATTTTTAAACAAATCGCACTTTTTTCTACATTATTTCTGAGTGCTGTTTTACACGACGTACGCTACATGAAGATGCGGTCGGATGTACTCACAGTCCGATGCGCCTGCTTCAGTTAGTAGCTTCTTCCGTTTGTCATGAAGATTGTGCGACTGACAGGAAAGTGCTATGATGCAAAACGTGCATAAATTTGTGCTCTCCAAATGATTTTTAAAACTCTATTATTATTTTTAAAATTTGTTTAGGAAATTTTTAAAAAAAAGTAATTTCATATTATGTAAATGTTCGTTTTATAATTATTGTGTTTTAATATTACATATTACTCGTATATTCGATTTTACATATTCTTACTGTTTTCATTACATATTTATGTACATATTTTGACGTTTCAAACTACATATTTTTCCGGTCTCTAGTCATGAGGCAGGTTACAGAAACCCAAGTATAAAAGATCTGCTCCGTGCTGCCGCCGCCTGCGGGCTGTGCCTCCAGCGCCGCGTCGCGGTGGCTGTGTAGGCTTCGACCTGCGCGGCGCGGCGCAGTGGGCGTAGGGCGGCGGCGAGGCGGGGGCGGGGGCGGGGGACGAGGGGGCTGGGGGCCAGTGCCCCCCGCTCCTCCTCGCTCCCTTTGTTGCGGCTGATGCTTCCAAGTCACGAACGCGCTCTCCACCGCGCACGCGCGCCGCGCCGCACTGGGCCGAAAGGCACCGCCCACATCCCAATCCTCTTCCCTCTACTCTTTTTTTTATTTATTTGCGACATCATGTAGCGTATTATTCTTTCTTTTACCTTACATTTCTTTTTCCCTTACTGACTCTTTTGATATGCATTGTATGGTCTTTCCATTGCAAATTTACATCGAAATTTTCAAATATCTGTGTTGTATACAAATATCTGTGTTGGTTACTTCAATATCTTGACTTGTTATACATGGAGCTGTATTTATGTGACATTATTATTATTATTATTATTATTATTATTATTATTATTATTACTACTATTATTACAAAATTACGGGTACGGTTGTTAAAATGATATTTTGACTTGCTCAATTACATTTTTAAATCAACTCTACCTCACGTTTGTTCCAATTGCGTGGGTTTGGAAGTTCACTGGTCTACATTTCGGCTGTTAACTTTTAAATTGGGAAACTACTATTGGGAACTATTATTCTTACCAATGAAGAAACATAACTTACTCACTTAATCCCTGCGCTAGTCCTTTCAGGTTTTCTTTTCTTCCTGTGTTCATGTTGAAACATTAAATTGATGTTTTTAATTATCATCTCGTCCTCACGTTTCACGAGTATACTAGCCTGTCTTTCTTTCTTGTTTTATTAATTCCTAATGGTTTCCTATACGTGGTTTTCTATTTTCATTTTAATTGTCAAATTCCTGTCATGGCTCCGATATTTTGTTTTTCGAATTTATAAATATTTTCTTACATTTCTGATGAGCTGAATATGGATCATCTCAACACTCCATTTCTGGTCCCCCCTTTGCATTGAACATTTTTATGATTACATTCGACAAATTCTACTAGTAGATAAATAAAACATAATACAGAGATAATTAAATTTAATATTAAGTTATTGCTGTTAATAAATACGAGGACTTTAATTTTAATTATTTTCAGGGCTGCCAGACAAGGACAGTCTCTTTCACAGATGTTGTAAAACAAATTCCTTTACATTTCAGAGCCTGGCAAATCAATTTACTTTATTGTAATTAATATTTCTGTTATTGTAATGTTTACATTGCGCATGAGTTATACATAAAATAATAGTGGTTGCTAATAACCCCAGCTGGGTCTAAAGTGACCTAAAGTAAATCTTTTTTTTGAAAAATCCATAGTTGTCAGGTTAAAAAGATCAAAATTAGAGATTGTAAATATTTACGATAATAAAATGTTTTATCACGTACGTCTTTGGAGACCCTTTGCAAATGTTAATGGAAATAAAATGTTTCATTACGTACGGCCATGGAGTAATGGAAAAGGGCAAATATATGAATATTGATGATATCTACATGACTAATTTTCAGTGCGCGCAGAAATTGAAAACACTGTACAGCCATTTGTCATGTAAAAGATGCCTATGGTTTCGATAGTACCCAAGAACTCGGGAAAATACAAAATCTTCTAGATTACTAATTTCCAATGCGCACAGACCCTGAATGAAAACTGTATAGTCTTTGGCCACGTAAGACGAGATGCTTTCCTACACACCTCGGGGAAATTCCAAAAACTAAGAAACAATTTAGATTCTTACTGAAAAATGCAAAAACTTGATTACGTGAAACCGACATTTCTTGTACCTGATGTTACGACTATATTCTCTTACTCAGCGCGTCACAGCTTACGACAGACCTGCCATCACGCGAGGAGGAAGAAAGAAGCTTCAGAATTCACGTGTGCCGTTTCAGAACCGCTTATTTTTCCTGCTCCAGGACTCCATTTTCCACACACTCGAATACAGTATTGGTTGTCGCCACTAGTTATAAACTCAATATCGCTTTGAAGTTAGGAGAGAGAATGAACGCTTTAAGAGGCGGAACTGTTGTTGAAGTATTGAAATTTGCTTATGTAACTCATTGCAAGGACATAAAATGAAGATGATAAATCAAGTAAAGAAACTGAAGAGGTAATGAAACACAAACATTCCATTGCGAAAGGAATGAATGTTTTGATAGAGCATTTTCGTGAAACTGTTTTTATGTTCAATATTGCATCATTTCTAATATTTTGTAGACATGAATACCCTGACTCGATAGATTGATTAGTGATTCCGGGCACGTGAACTGCTAATGTCATTAGTCCTGTTAGTGTAGTGCTTGAAAGAATGAGTTTTTATCGAGGGAGGTGGCGGTGGTCTTCGTTCGCTGGATGGCGAGATGCGGCGCTGGCATACGTCGACTTGCGGGGATATTCCCCAACCAGGTATCCCACCAGCGTGTCACCGTTCCAGCTGAACAAACTCTAAGCTCCTGAAATACCCTGAGTCAATATTGAAGAAACGTAGCTATTCACCATTGTGGCCTTTGAGTAAGTGTGCTCATTAAATAGGTCTTTAACTGTTTGAATGTGAAGCTTCACAATTGCACTTCCTAAAATATTCGTTGTTCCTGTCCTGGACTTCAAATTGCGACGCATTTTGTGGTGACGAGTGTTAATTAACAATTAGTTTGAACTGGGGGAGGTGGCTCAGGACATCAATTGCTGTCATTGCAGTACCTCTGACCGGGTGGTCCAAGGCTCAAGACGATGGCTGAATTTCCAACACTGGCTTGTCAGCTAGGTCGAGTTCAGTCGCTGTCTGGAGAATTCTAGCGGCTGGCTGCTCTGATCGGTAGTTTTCCGTGGTTTATCCGAACAAGACTAGGTGAATTCCGGAGCAGTGCTACGATAAAAAACGGGCCACGGAGCGCGCGCGATCTTCGCTTCCTCTTCCTTGTCATATCCTTTCCGCTTACACACATTTACACTAACATGTGATACACTACCACACAACCACACCGGTCTGGAGCTTAGAGCTTGTCCCGGCTGGGCGGTACCCCGCTCGTGGGAGATACCTGGATGGGGAAACTCGTTGATCGACGGTAGGTCGTTGTCGGATCTCGCCACCCAACGGGGGAGATTGCCGTCACCTCCAGAGGGAAAAATGTACACTTACGGGACTTATGACTTTAGCACTTGACGCACCCGGAATCACAAACCATAAATGAATCAATCGATTAGTTTGATTTTCATGTTTTGATTTTTCTTTATTTTATTATTTATATTACTTTTCTTATTTTACACATTTTATACTAGTGTTGTATTATAGCTTTATTCATTTTAGTTGATTTTTTTGTAATTTTTGTTCTATTGATTTAAGAAAACGGTACATCAGTAATTAAATTTGTTCAAAGAATTGTCACCCCGACCGGGATTCGAACCCGGGACTTCTGATTTACGTCCAGTTGCTGTATTTGTTACTCAATAACAAGGTGAAAACTTGGTTCTCTTTACGTCTGCGGAACATATTTCCGAGCGTAAACGCATCCAAAAAGGCGGCAAGGTGATGACAATTAAAACTGGTGCTTCTTCGTACCTTTGTGGTTTCTCCCCACTGTGCGGAGTGGCGCGTGTCCTTCGCTTTCTTCTGCGGCCGGCGCGCTCTGGTGATGGATGCACTGGAGCACGGGAGGTGCGCGGAACGAGAGTGCAATTATGGGGAATTGCAGTCGCCGCTGCGGGTTCGAAATTACTCTTCTGCGATTCTCTAATAGAAGAGGCGCTGGACAAAGAATTTATGAAGTCGTGAAATTACAGTTGAGCAAATGCTGAGATGGCCCCTTGTTTTGCTTCTGGACATAAATGTAACTTCATTTTCTGTGCACGTCTTCTAGAATTCAAGGGGAAATACAATTATTCAAATTATCGTTTCCATGTTGTCGCGGCAGGTAGTAATAAGAGCCAAAATTTATTGCTTATTTATCCTTGAAACTAGATTTTATTACATGGGGGTTTTTTTGTTTGTTTTTTTCTCCCTTTCAAAATTCAAAATTTATTGCTTATTTATCCTTGAAAATAGATTTTATTACATGGGAGTTTTTTTTTTTTTTTTCCCTTTCAAAATTCAAAATTTAAGTAGTATATGACTTAGTGTAGGGATCACAGAATTTTGAAAATGTGCACACAATTCACTTTTCCCCATAGCACGTCATACGCAGTTTTTAACTGTTTTTTGACGTAAAATAAATATATAAATAAATAAACAGTATGAGTGCGTATGTAGTAAGTTCGAAATTATGAGTAATATTTTCTTTAAATACATTTTCTTAAAGCGAATTATTATTTATTGAATCGTAGCTTTCTACTACGCTATTCATAGATTATTGCTGGAGATTACTTGCCCCTGCCATTACTTTGTAAAGGTTATACTGTTTCGTAACGTATGATTAATTTCGTTTATAAATTAAGAATTTGGGTCGTATATATCTCCTTGTCCTCCTCCGTCCCTCCTCTTATTTTTTAACGCACATTTGTCATATTTCCACGCGAAATTTCGATTACTTTTTGTATTCAAATTCTTATGTTCTTCAAATGTTTTGTTATTAGAAAAAGTATAATCAAAACGCGTATTTAGGAACATGCATACTCTCAACTCAATGTAGTTTTTGCTTATTTGCAGGCATTTTCTGTATACAATTTTACATTGTGTATCATAAAATTTATGTTATATTCTATTTTAATAGAATGTAATAAAATGTCGTGATTTCTTCCTTGCATTCGGTATATTATTTCGCTAAAATACATTTTAAAAGTTCAAATAGCATGAAATATTTATGTACACCTGCCCATTGTTAATTTCGATTCCTACTTCGTTCATCGTAAACATCCTCACGAATAATAGTAATTATCACGTAATACGTCACAGCAATTTTCATGGCAATATTTCACGCTTGAAAATGATGCATTGTTTTGGTGGGCTTCTCGCCCGACTGTTATGCGTGTTCGCTTGAAATTCTCGCCTGCGAAGTTTGGACTCCAAACAAGAAGTGACGTCTCGGAGGGCGGCCCGAGAGGCCGAGAGAGCGACTCGACTCGACGCGACGCGACGCCTCGAGAGCTACGAGGTGGCTTTGGTGGCGTCAGCGGCAACGAACTCTGCGCCGACACCCGACACCCCGCCGCTCAGCCCTTGCCGCTTTCCACCCCCACCCCAACCTCTCCCCTCGCGCTACGGCGTCTTCCTGCTTCTTTCCTTGTTTTCAAGCTCTCCCTAATCATGTTCTCCGTCTTTCACAATCTTCCATCCCTCTTCTCTCTGTCATCTCTCTTGTTTTCAAGCTCTCCCTAATCATTTTCTCCGTCTTTCACAATCTTCCATCCCTCTTCTCTCTGTCATCTTCCTGCCTCTCTCTCTCTTTCTTTCCTTTCTCCCTGATCAGTTTCTCTTCTCTCACATCCTTCCTTTTCTCATTCCCCGCCATAAACCCCGACGCTCAGCCCTTCTCGCGTTCAGCCCCTCCCTCCCCCGCCCCGTGCTACGTTTTCTGTCCATTTTCTTCCTGCTTCTTTCCTTGTTTTCAACATCTCCCTAATCATGTTCTCCGTCTCTCACAATCTTTCATCGCTCTTCTCTCTGTCATCTTCTGCCTCTCTTTCTTTCCTTTCCCCTGATCATTTTCTCTTCTCCCACATCCTTCATTTCCTCCCTCCCTCCCGAAACCCCAACGCTCAGCCCTTCCCGCTTTCCAACCCTCCCCTTCGCACCATCGTTTCTTCATTTCCTGCCTCTCCCTCTTTCTTTTCTCCCTCTCCGTAATCTTTTCTCCCTCTTCCACAACTTTCCATCCCACAGCTCTCAATCTTCCGGCCTCTTCCTTTTTCTTCCCTCCCTCCCTCCCCCACAATCTCCTTTCCCTCTTCAATCCCCTTAGCCGTTTTCCTTTTCGGCGTCCCTTTCTTTATCTTATCATTCTCTGTTCCCTCGCTGTCCCCTCTTCGGCGTTCCTTCTTCAGATACCCATTTTATTTTTTTACTTCCATCATCTTTCCATTATTAACCATTCTATCTTCTATTATCAACCACTTCTCCTTCCCTCTCCGTCCTATTGTGCTAGCCTCCTCCTTCCTTCCCTCTATCATCCTTCTACCCTCTGCCTCCCTTTTCCCTCTGCCTTTCCTTTTCTCTATTCCATCAGTTTTTCCTCTGTCAGCCTTCTTCCCTCTGCGTTCCCTCTCCCCATTTCTCTTTCACTTTCCTCCGCCTCCCTCCTGTGTTCTTTCCTTCCCTCCCTCATACATCCCTTCCTCCATCGCCCTCATTAATGCTTTGACACCCTTCCATTCCCCTTCGTTGCCTGCGGCGCCGTTCGCTCTTACGGTTCCTCAGCATCCCGCCAAGCGCGCTATCGCCGTGCCGCCCGCTGCTACCATCTAGCGGGCAGTCGTGGAAGTTCGAGCTCTCACTTTCCGAGGGGGACGGGGAAGTGGTTTCCCGAAGCTGATAACAGCCTGTTGTTAATTACGGACAAAATCCATTATGCTGTAGAGTTATTCGTGTTTTTAGAAGGTTTGCGCCGTTCGTGGTAAGGTGAATTAATTACGTGAGTGTTTGTATGGAAATTGTATATTATCTGCTTCGGGCGTGAACGAGAAATAAAAAAGACAATTCCTATAATTTATGCTGACGCTTTTGTTTTAAACAAGTAAACTAAATATAAGCCACTTATAAACAGCAGAGCACTCCCCTGCCGCATTAACGTAGTTAATAGTGTACCTTGTAGTGTGGTGCAATGTTAGCGACGAATTGAGCCCTGCGCCCTTGTGTCGCGAGTCTGTTGGATTCAATTGAAACTCTCTCGGGAACAATAATGTATCATCGACGCACCTCTTACAATCAATTAGGGGGCCATTAACTGCATTATCACAGCTCTTGAACATGCTACTATCGTGGATGGTCCGAAGCGTTCTCTCGGTTATAGTACTCTAATGAGCTATTTACACACCCAACTTGAACTGTTACTGTTTCAACAACATATAAATTTTATTTCCAAATTTGTCAGAGCCTTGTTTCAAAGTATTCACAACTGTATCTGTTACTTAATTTCATCATCTTATATTCACTGAATTATTTTTCCATTATGTTTCCTGTTTTTGATATTGCCTTATCCTTAATTCCCCACTCCCAGATTAAGATATAGTATGCTACTTAGAAATTCATTAAGGATAAAAAAGATATTGTCTCAACATCGTGCCATTTCTTTGCACTTTGTTACAAAATTGACGACACTTCTTGTACATCTGTTATAAAAAAAATAGGTGCCATTGAAGTTTTTCGCACTCAACTTTTCGGTAATTTGTGCAGTGAAAAGAAAAGCTTGCACATCTTAGAAATTGAAGGTAATTTATGGGTCAGGTTTTGTATGTAATAACAGATTAGTTTGTTTATTATTTGCTATCAAACTTTTGATCTAAGTTTTCGAATTAGGATTTTGGAAGTGAAAGGAAACATATTTGATAATCCATATTTTTCTTTATTTCCTGGTGTAGTACATACACCAGGAAATGGTGTAGTACACTTCTCCATATTAAAAAAAAATACTTTGTTGTTTTGTTTCAAATCATTGTCGAATTAAAATTGGTGAAATTGTATTATTATTATTATTATTATTATTATTATTATTATTATTATTATTATTATTATAACAGATTTTCTATAATTCTTCCTATGATTTAATCGCAATAAAAAGACATTCTCCATCTCTCTTGAAACATGAACACACAACGCGTTGCTTAAATCAATTACTTGCTTTTGCGTATTTTAACATGTTTTATAAAGTAAATATCAGTTACTGTTCAAATATTTACTATATCATGAAAAAGGAAAAATAGGTTACAGAAATCTTGTGGAATTCATACAGTACGAACTTAGAAAACCACAGTGATCAGAGCGTGTTCCACTTAGCTCAGAATAATCACAAACTTCACATACGTGTGATAAATGTGTGTATTTGATAACACAGCAGAAACAATCGAATAGGGAAGTAATATACGCATGGCCCCAACAAATTGGGGTCCCTCAATGTTATGAACTAATCTGTAATTAAGTAATCATTGAAAACATTTACGAGACCACGAGTCTTAATTTTGAATTGCTTTAATGTTGTCAGAAGCGGTAGAGTTAATTTAAACTTGGAATGATGTCGGACTGCTAAAAAAGTGTGTCCCTGAAACCTTCATTTTGGAGTTTCGCCACTGCACGATTAGAATTTGAGGGAATGTGACGATGTGTGCCTAGCTGCATTAAGTTTTTGTTGTTTTTCTCATGACAATTGACTCCTGTGTACAACGCAGTAAATTGAAATGTTTACAAATAGTACCACTATTGTTTTTCAAAAGTGTTGTGTTTTGTTTTTTTGAATGACGCAAACTGTGCAGAATATTTGCTGTTTTATAAACTCGTTCGATTTCATGTTATTGGAGTTCTCTCTTCCATAATAGAGTTCGTTTGTTTTGAGGTTCGTGTGGGCAAAGAAATGAATTTCGAAATGTTTCCTTTAGTAAAGGGTAAAGGATTCTGGGTGTCCAGTTCTCGTTTGTTCAATTGTGAATGTGTATCGTTCACCTGCTGAAAGTCTGTTTATTGAAGCTGAAAGTCAGCGGTTGCGTCTATTTCGGCGTGAGCAATATTTTAGTGACCTTTATACTATATTACGTTTGAGTCGTCTACTTGCAAAGTCCGTTAAATGCTTAAGCAAGAGGGAGGAAATGGGGTAAAACATCATACGGTCAAGATATTTCAAGATCAAGATTTTTTTATAAAACCGCGAGAAATATTAGCTAATTATGTAAAATATTGTATTATCTTGCCAAAAAGCTATTCGGGATATTAAAATTCACGGGTAGCATGTTTTGCAAGGAGACTCGGTCAGGTTTTGCATATTTGCCACGACACACTTGATTATGTCCTCTGTGTTCAATTTGCAAGAGGCTGGCTGATAACTCGAGTAATTCCACAACGAAGAGACTAACACAGAATTAAACATCACATTCTTTTTCAGTCCTTGTAGTTTTGAAGCTTAATTCTAAGTTCTGTACTTCGAAAAGATCCGACAAGTATTCGAGTTTTCCAAGCTCCTGTCAGTTGTCTCCGTAGTATTTGTAAGTAATCTCTTGACGACATTCTGTTTTTGGCTTTTCAGAACGATTCCTTTGGGGATGGAAGAAAGATGAGATTTATTCCCCTCTCTTGTTAAAGCACTTCGGCTCTTCTGATTCGCATTTATAAAACGTTTCTCCTGGAGTGAGGCAAAGCGTCGTATTTTTATTCTTTGTTATAAGTTCCCTGTCTTTTCGAAAGCGGAAATATCACAGTCCAATTTTCTACAAGGTACTGTTTGCCCACTGTCTTCATTCGCAATCAGTAGATTTATAACTCTAACACGTTTTTCATGATGTTAATGTAGAAATGGATGATCGATCTCACAAACTGTTAATCTTTGAAAGTGTATATACAAGTATTGAACTGGTTTTACGTATGCACCCGACTGATTTTTAGAAGGTTTTGCAAGATGGCAGATCTTTCTTTTCATGACTTCAAGGTAATTTATAAAGATATACAAATATATAATTTTACAGAAAAGTAGTCGCTTCTGGGAGTTTTTCATTTGTACCAAGAATTCAAATTTTAAATAAGTTATTTAGCAGGTTTTCCAAATAGGGAAAGTTGTAATGAAAAAGTGGATAAATTTTGTTTTTATGTGTAGTAAATTACTTCCTCTAACACATTGGGTAGTCATAATTCATGGTTTGTGGGTCCTTGATACCGCAAATCCGATTGACAGCAAAACGTCTGTTCGATTGTCTTTTGCTTGTGGCTGTCTGACTGTCTATCTGTCGTCAACACTAGCGCCTAAATAGTTCAGAAGATTTTCTCCAAAATTAATATTCCCTGAACGATCTATACGAGCTTCTGCGAGTTTGAAACGGGTTTTCGGATTTTTGGGGGCACTTTACTTAAACTCTCAATATTTTTAAAATTTTGTTGAAAATGGTTACAATTTCTTTGAATAAGCTTTGTTCTCCGAAGGCATAACTAAGGCATAACTAAGGCATTGAGAAGAATGGCTCAGGTCTAATTTTCGTTGAAATCTCTGAATTTTCTGCAGTTGCATTGAAGATAGAAATAATAGGAGAGACCATTCCTTTTTAAACGTCAGCAAAAGTGAGTACTGCTGAGCGACTGCATGGTGTAGCGGTAGAGCTCATGGCGAGTTAGTTCTATACACTTGAGTACGAATCTCGGCGCGAAAAAAAATTGCTGGTTGGAAATACTTCGCAGGTTCGTGTTCTAGCATAATAATATTTCGTAGCCGTTACATTAATGTATTACCTGTTGTAGCTCCACTAGTTTTCGTAATTTTTCTGTTACGCATATCTGAAACATTTATTGGTTATCATAATTTTTATGCCAGTACATGTAATATGAAGTCATCCGAACACACTTCGAAAAATAAAAACAAACATTTTACACTGCTTAAAACTCACTGATACTGATTCATCAACATGTATCTTACGAGAGATTCGTGAATCTTGTGTTAAAATATTGTCACGAACACCATTATTATTACTCACTTTTAATCTTACTTTTTCTTCTTTCAATCTTAAATGTGTTATAAATGATCATGCCAAATACAATATTATTTATGTTTAGTTAAAATTCTTATTGTTTCGAATATTTCTTGTATTAATGTAGCAATGTTATGTATCTTATAAACGAAAGAAACGAATAGCATAGGTGCCTAACAAGTTACATTTGCTAATATAGTTTCAATGCTTTTTCCTTTGCCCCTCATTCACTGAATGTTTTGTTTTCAGCGGCAGCGGGCCCGTGGGGTGACGCGGGCGGTGGCGGCGGAGGAGGAGGCGGCGGTGGGGGTGGGGGCGATGTGGCGGCTGAGAGCAACGTGAGCCCCGTCGCTGCCAGTGGCAGCCTCCGACGCAGGCAGCGACCGCCCAAGATAGGAGACATCCCGCGGTGAGTGAACCGATAACCGATTTTTATGTAATTGCAATTTTTTTTGTCTTTCTACTTACCGTTCTAAAAATTATCTTGTCGAACCAGGGAATCCTAATACAATATCAAAAATTTTTATTACATATTTTTACATATTTAGTAATATATTACATATTTTACATATTTAGTACTATATTACATATTTTACATATTTAGTAATATATTACATATTTTACATATTTAGTAATATATTACATATTTTACATATTTAGTACTATATTACATATTGTACATATTTAATACTATATTACATATTGCTATTTTACATTATTGCTGTTTTTTACAAATACTTTTATTATTTTACAGTCTTTATTTTATATGCTTACTGTTTTCATTAATATTTATTTAATATTTTGACGTTTCATATTACATATTTTTCCGGGCTCTACTGATGTCAAGGGTTGGGACACCGATGTTCTAAACGTCGATGTTCAAAATTGAAACGTCAATAAGAATAAAACATTGTCCAAAAACCATTGATATTTTAAAATGGATGATTTTAAAACTATATTACTAAACTTTAATGTTCACTTGAGAGGAGATTTAATGTGAGGGTGGTCGCGTTTATTAGTTTTTAATTGATTATTAATTGACAAAATACAATGAAAAATGATTAGGACATTTAACAAAACTTCGATCATCTGAATAATTTAAAAATTATGTTGACTTCATTTATCAAAAATGAAAACTGAGTTTTGATTATTTTTCTCTCTTGACCACATTGGTCTCCAGAATGTTCAATTTATTAATATTTGAGAAATATGACAAGTTTTTATTATGATGTTGCTTTTTAATTAAAAAATGAAATATCAACCTTGTGCAAACAAGATCACAAAACGTCGATGTTAAACAAATATCATCTTCATAAAACCGAAGTTAAATTCATTGAATTATTTTGTAAAAGCATCGATGTTTTGAAAACATCGACGGCGACGTGGTGCTCCTTCTCACGACCCCGATGCCGCGGGCAAAGCTACGACCCAGTCAGGGCAAGTCGTTAGCAGAAGCAATCACTGTCAAAGTTTGCCACAGAAGTGTGTCAAAACAGGATGGAAATGAAGCATTGCAGAAGACAAACTGCAGCTTTTAAAGTGTATCGAAATACTTGTGTTTGTGTACTTGTTATTGACCACCGTAGCTCTCTTCTATTCCGGTGCAAGAGACCTCTTGAGAAATAAAAGATGAAGTATACAAGGATAAATGGTAATGATAGAAATAAATCAAGAATGCATTTCATCTGTAATTATCACTCAAGTGTCTGACGGATATAGGCAATAACATTGTTTTTGTCATACAAAATAAATTTCTTAAACCCTATCTTTCAGATAATGCAAATAATTTTTTTCTATTTTTAATTTAGAGAAAAAATTGTGATCCGAATATCACACAAGGCATTTTTGAACCACTCTCATTACCACATTGTCGTCTTTAAATTTTATTCATAATTTTTTTGTATCGAAATACTTGTGTTTGTGTACTTGTTATTGACCACCGTAGCTCTCTTCTATTCCGGTGCAAGAGACCTCTTGAGAAATAAAAGATGAAGTATACAAGGATAAATGGTAATGATAGAAATAAATCAAGAATGCATTTCATCTGTAATTATCACTCAAGTGTCTGACGGATATAGGCAATAACATTGTTTTTGTCATACAAAATAAATTTCTTAAACCCTATCTTTCAGATAATGCAAATAATTTTTTTCTATTTTTAATTTAGAGAAAAAATTGTGATCCGAATATCACACAAGGCATTTTTGAACCACTCTCATTCCACATTGTCGTCTTTAAATTTTATTCATAATTTTTTTTAGTCATTCTAACACAATAATACTGGCAGTAATATAGGTCTTCTTATCTTCGTACACGTCAGCAGTTGGAGCTCTTTGTTATCTACGCCCATTTCGATTTGTGAAACATAGGAACCGTATCTCACGTGTTTCAATGTTTGTTTTGCATATATATGCTCTGTAGTTCATTGCGTCAACATTCTGCTACATTTGTATACATGAGCCGACTGGTTCCCTGCATTGATCACCCTGTGAATGTAATGTTCAATGTATAGTTATGACAAGACTTCATTCCCGATTCCTTCGTAATAAAATGTTTTGGATTTAACTGTTGTAACATCGCACGCTAAAATATTAATGAAAATATTTCCTAGTATGTTGTCGAGTGATAAAAATGTGCATTTTGGTATTTTGCAAGTGTGATTCAAATTGATTGCGACACGAGTGCCGACGGGGGACAAAATCACTTTTACCACGTGTGTTAAAGATTTTTAGAGCTTAACTGATTTTCATTTTATTTTAATTTAAATACACAAATCATTTAATTATGTAATATGTAACATAAAGATGAGTAGTACCTGATGCGGTCAGACGAAAGTATTTTGTTTTCTTGTATACACAGTTTTATCTGAACATTTGAAAATCGTCTCTCTTTTAGCACTTTTGCTGAAAAATTGGAAGTTTAGCAGGTTATACTGCCCTACAAATAGTGGCTGCCTAAAAATATCCTTCAGGGAAAATTGTTTTTTAAAGGATAATTTTTTAAAGTTTTTCCCGCACTTGTTTGGCAGAGTTGATAGGTATGGAGGTTTTCGAAATATACTCATGTATTGCAATGCATAGCTTTCCTTTTCTAATATTTTTTCTGGTTCATTCTTCGAATGAATACATAATTCATATCTTCTGAAAGCGTAGATCTTGACGTAAATCAGATTAATATAATCATTTGCTCTCGAGTGATTCCCTCCCAGAGGCTCTGATCTTCCAACCCCTCTTGAAAAACATAGCGTCGCTGGAGCCACATATTACATCCCGCTGTCGCGACCCAGATAATGGAATTCTTTCTTGTTTCTTGTTTTTCTTTGCTCTCGTTGTACAAACTTCCTCCCAGTTTCTGTATTTCCTCATATCTTGGATCAGCTGATGATTTTTTTTAACGAAAGAAGAAAAGTCTCTAAAGAATTCGTTATCAACACAATTTACAGAAATAGAACCAATGATAATCGTTGTAACAATTTTGTGTTTCTAAAAATTCCAGTGTATCTCTCATTCCTCTGCTCGGTGATTGGAAATATGCTTTTTTTGTCCAAAATCAAAGTTCGAAGTTCTTTTTCTCATCAATCATTCTATTACTTTTTGGATGAGTTTTATTCTTCTCTGATCTTCAGGATGTGTTGTAAAAGTGCAAAGAGGTGAAATTGCACATTAGCAAATTCTCCTACAAACTCACATAACACATGTCAATTTTCTGTGTTTTTAAATAATATACTGTCCCTCACAGGAAGAAATGGTATTGATAAATATCACGCAGATTTTTAAAAAAACGTCAATAACGCAGGTCCAATATTAGAAAGCCGAGAATGGAATTCGCGATTCTGTCGTGGGAAGAGCGACTTCCATTTTCACTGTGAATGAAAGGCTGGCCTTTTCATGTCCCTTCGAGCGAGAAACGAAGTAGTTGCAGTGCATCAGCGCACACATGCGTACAGTAGATGGAGTGAAAATGCTTCACAATGATACCCTGGCCTCCACAAGACGAGTTGAGAGGGGGGATTTCTCTCTTGTTTCAACTCACCGAAATAAAGATCCGGTTGAGAGTTAGGCTGCCTTGCGACTTTTCTTTTTACTCCGTACTCGACGTACGACGTACTCGACGTTCCCATTATTACATTTTCTAGTTTTGTAGTTCTCTTATTTTCGCGTTTTTTTATGTCTACTGTACAGAGGCTTTCAACTTGTGTGATTGTAGTGTGAAGTGTCATTCACGATATTGTAGTCCTGTGATTTTTAACTATTTTTTAAAAATTTTAGCTTTATTCGAATTTGAAGTCATTAAATGAAATTTAGTACTTTGGATTTGGAATATGATAGTTAATTACCATTGCATGGAATCTACCAAAAGGATTTGAAAGCAAAATATCCTCATTTAGAATAAAATGTTAACTTTAGTCAGGAATAGCCCCTAATTTTGCACAATGTATGCAAAATGTGCAATGTATGCCGCATGATATATTAATACTTGATAATTTGCTATTTATGTACTTCCTATTAGTAGAATTATTTTCGATTCACCATGAATTTACGAGAGAAAACGGATATTAGGCTTTCTGTGAAGATTGTATCAAATATGCAAAATAACAAAAATATCACATATTTAAATGTTCATTTAAATTTTCTCATATTTGTCCCTTTGAACGAAAATTGAGCTCTGGATTCTTATAAATGCAAGCATTCTTTTTAAAATTAAAAATACTTTTTTAGAGTCTCAAGAAAAAGCGGTTCCCCCAGGGCATTCAAAGTGTCCTTAAAGTTAAATTTTTAGCACTAACGCTAAAAGTGAAATGATGCTTAAGTGTTAAGATAAATCTGTGAATGCAACTAAGGAAACAAAATAATTTTATCTGACCGCATCAGCTACTATTGATCGTGTTTTGTGTACTTGAATGAAGATAAGATGAAGGTGAGTAAGTCTGTCTAAAGAATAGTGTATGACACACGTGGTAAAAGTGATTTTATTTTGCTCGTAGGATCCCGCCACTCGGCCTATAGGCTAACGTTTCCCACTCGCAAAACAAAATGTCACTTTTACAACTCGTGTCATAATAAACTATTTTGCGATTTGTCACAATTGCAGCACTAATATTTAGGTAGCAGGTCGTACCTATATCTACATACATGACGTCATTAGTACAATTTTTTCGTACATCTACTCCGTTGATATATCCGAATACATAAAATCTATTTTGGTGATTCACTGATTGAGTTCCAAAGTAAAGATATTATACGACACAAAGCACAGTATCCCATTTCCAGATCACTTCCTTTAATACAATCGTTCTAATTTCGTTGAAAAGAATCACGAGTTGCGTTATACGTGTTTAAAGGCAGTGGTTTTCTGATGATTTCATTGCCATGTACGGATGACTTCTATATTATGCGACTTTTCCTTCTGTTTTTCGAATTCGTCTGTGAACTTTCTTGCAAGTGCGCCGAGAATAATTTCCTAGCTCGATTTTCTAGGCGAAGAATTCGCTGCGCGCCGCTAAGACCGAAGTTGCGGCAGTAAAATGATATATAAGAGCTCGAGCGTGGTTATCTGAACTTTAATGAAAGTTGGCGCAGCGGTGCGTTAAGAGTCGCGGACAGAAGGGTAAAGCGACTTTTTCAACGGAGGAAAACAAGCGGAACTGGTTACGTCGGGAAGTGACGTACACGACTCTGGCGGCGAAATTATTCCCTGTCGCAGAAACTGAATGATGCACTTTGATGAATCTGGAATTAAGTTCACGAAGATTGACACATGTAATAAAAAATGTGAGATTGGATTTTAATGGTGGTTTGGTTTTGTCTGTATTTTTCTTCTCGTAGCGAGAGAAACGAGCACCTGTCAATCATTTTCAGCAGGTGAAGTAATATGGTTCTGGCTTCCTACAATATATCTGGAGTTTCATTTCTGACTTGGAACTTACGTAATATAAGAGATTGATGGAAGAGATTAATATTTGCTTTCGCCATGATCGCCTACGTTGCTTTCGCCAGTTAAGTATACGATTAATAATTTTTGAAAAATGGGTAGTTATGGTGATATAACAATCAACCCTCATTTTTAATAGGGTAATATTAAATAAATAAATAATGAAGTGCGCATGAAAGTGATTAAAAAATATAATTACATTTCTTTGCTATATTCTGTCACTGTTTTAGTTATTTTCTTTCATCTTTGAATATGATATCGTTCTCACAGTGAGCATACGCAGTCTTCTTTCACTTTGCGGTGATGTGAGATTGCGCAGATTTTGTGATGAAACCCATGAGTCGCCAGCCTTGTGATCACGTGTCTCAATTCCTGATTTGTTTCCGTCCATTTTCTTTCCATCGTGGAATCTGTTGAGTAGAATTCTGGCCATATTTCTCTTCTCTTCTTTACTCTTTCTTCTAGCACTTGTGTACTTTGCATGGTGGATGGTAGTAGTAATTGGTATCTTAAGTCCTCAATGTAGAATGGTTCTCTGGCCAGTTCATATACTAATCTTCACTGTGTGTTCTTTGGAAGACACAAGACTCTCTTCGGGTATCTTGCCTTGGTTTTCTCTATGGACCTTAGATCTGCTATTGATAGTTAAAAGGTTATTCATACTTACAGAAGGCGGTCTATCTCAGGAGAATGGAACGGTAGCGGTAGCTCAGTGCATCAACTGATGTCTCTGCAGCGCCTCTAACCGGGAGGTCCTAGGTTCGAGTCCTGACGGCGGCAGGATTTTCGACACTAGCTTTTCAGCTAGGTCGAATTCAGCTGCTGTCTGGAGGAGAATTCTAGCGGCCGGCTGCTCTGATCGGTAGTTTTCCGTGATTTCTCCTATCAACACCAGGCGAATGCCGGAGCAGTACCCTACCAAACGGGCCACGGACCGCGCGCGATCTGTCCTTCCTCTTCCTTGTCCTATCCATTCTCCTTACACACACACACTAACATGCACTACACTACCACATATTCCGGGCGACCGGTCGGGAGCTTAGAGCTTGTCCCGGCTGGGGCGGTGCCCCGCTGGTGGGAGAGTCCTGGTTAGGGGGAAACCCCACTAGCCGACGGTAGGTCGGCGCCGGATCTCGCCATCCAGCGGGAGAAGATCACCACCATCTCCCGAGAAAAAACATGCACTACACTCACGGGACTAATGATCTAAGCAGTTGACGCGCCCGGAAACATGAAAAATCAATCAATCAATCAATCAATCAATTAGGAGAATGGCATTGAGTGATATTGGCAATGTAGCGTGTGTTAATAGAATCTGTGATGTAAATGTAGACATTCCGTAGCAAACATGCGAATTGTAACTGTCGCGAATCTTTCGCGACGGTAGGTTTTATTCAGAACGCTGATATTATTTGTGGCTGATCTCATTTCACTCATTGCTATCGCTCTTCCCGTGGGTTGTATTTCGCCTCAAAGCGCCTTCACCGAAATTGAATTTTTCGGGACACAGAGTCGGAAGAGGCATTGTGGAGGACTTCGCCGTTTGCTCAATTTTCCGCCTTCAACCACCGCCACCTCTCGCGTTGAAAAGGGCTTGAGCCGATGAATGGGGCAAGGAAGGCATCCTACAAAGATCCGAAACGGGTCCAAAGACGAGCTTTAAACATTTTTATTCCTCTTATCAGAAACGTGTTTGCGGAAATGGATATGTATAATTATTTAAGAGATGTAACCTCGCTTCACCCACATTCACTTTTATTTTCTCCACACTTTCTAGTTACACCGTCACTGTCACACTATCGTTACCCACATTTTATTTTATTTTTAAGAAGTTTTAGAAGTAAAATAATGCGATTTGTAATCGGAGATACTTTTTGTTCCTGGGAGTTTGATAAAAAACATTTATTAATATGATGAAGAAAAGTGTGTATTCAGTGAAACTACCAGTAAGCAATATACAGAAACCTTATAAACACAAAGGTAAAATGTGTAATGTCTCCATTCTCTGTGCAAATTAAATATATTTATTGAGGTAGCACCTGTCAATACAGTTCGAGAATAAACAGAAGCTTTGTAATACGTTAACGAAAATATGCAATTAGTTTACAATGTTAGGTTTTACGGCATCAATACGTGTTTTGAAAACGAGCGACGTTAGGGGCGAGTTTTCATATTTGTACAAATGCAATAATGCAACATTATAAACGAGTTACATACGCAATTTTTTGTATAACAGCATCAATTTAAAAGAGAATCATACTTAATTTTGCGAATAAACTTGCTTGTGACGTCTCGGATAGTTCATATTTGTGCGAGAAAACTGTTTTCGGTTGTTCCATATACCTCCACCTTCCCACGATTCTCTCGCTGCGATTGGCTGAATGTGTGATGACGCAATCATTCGTACCGTAAAAATGCTAATACGTCATCATTTGTATTAAAAATGCCCTTTTATGAACGATTTCTTACAGCAGAAAAAGTCGTCTATAATGCTGGTATACAAAAGAATCATTTCAAAAAGTTATTTTTATTGTGCTCGTTCTGTGTCTCTTATTTACGTTCAAAAGTTTAATCGATGGACAAGCTTTCTTGAAATAAAAATAATCCGCTTAGGCCGCCTTTGTTGTGATTTTGGCCCACTGTTGATTTTCCAGGCCCATTCTTGGAAGGCCAGCGTCCCGTTTAAAGACGTCTTTCAAGGCATTCGACCCACCGGCAGCCGTGAGCACCGTCACTTCAACCCGTCTGCCTGGCTGCGCCCGCGCCCCTTTTGAATGTGGATTCCAGACGTTTCTGGCCTCACTAACTTATATTTTCTTTCTTTGGATTCTAAATACATCACTTCTGAAAATAATTACCCTTTTCTTCAGCCCATTTTTATCATTATGTTTTAACATTTTTATGCCGTTGAAAATGGTTTTTGTTCGCAAAATTGCTTCATTCCCTTCATTGTCTTCTGAAACGTTTCTTCGCCGAGGGTCTTTTTCCAGTTGAGGTAGTAGTCGCTGGGTGGCAAATGTAGACTGTAGGGCGGATGGTGCAACTTCTTGAAGCCACAATGATTCACAGCATTCTTCGCCATCTAGGCTGTGTGGACCAGTGCATTGTCGGGAAAAAGCCAAACGCCATGGAATTTCTCGCACTGCATCTAGCTAAAGTACTTCTATCCGCAAGTGATATGATGGTTGCGAGAATAAACGGTATTAGTATGAACTGATCGGAAGGTTTCCCTATGGAGCGTTATCTTAATTAGGCGGGAAACTTGTGGAGCTGCCTCCACAGGCTTCAATAACCACGTTCTTTTTTACTTTAATGGATGCAACAATGCGTGACTGTATGATCTTTTCTGCGGAGGGGGCTCGTTGCGAAATGGCCGGCGCTTGTGCCTTCCGCCGTTGGTTCAATTCCCGGGAAAGCCATGTGCAATTTGTGGTGGTGAAAGGAAGCTAGTGTCAGGTTTTCTCTGGATTCTCTCATTTTCGCTTCCCCATTGCTCATTCAACACCCACCTCAACGTCATTGTTGTCAGTAATTCATTCCATCATAACTCGTGGCTCCCAATGACTTTAGTTAAAGATTCCATTAACTACAATTAATAAATAATCTTGTTTACTATAATCCCCATCACTACCTGCATCTAGTTTGTCAGCTGCGATCATGTTTCTTCCTTTACTGTAAATGTCAATTTAGTTTTCAACTTCAGCAATTTTATTATTACACCCCCACCCACACACACGTGATATCAACCTCATTTTAATTAAGTTTTACTTTACCCTCGTTCATGATAATCTTTTATCGTGTCCCTACCGAATCCTTAATCCCGAACGAAATGGGTTTTTCATCCAGTGTTTTGCTTGATTCATAGTACATAGTACTGGAATGGTCTCTTTGTAGCTATACTTGTGAACAGGATATTCGTATTCCTTTTAAATGTCAGATGCAAACTGTTTACACGTAGCACTGTTTACAGGAATGCAAACATAAATGCATACCTATTTATTTATTTTACGTCAAAAAACAGTTAAAACTGCGTATGACGTGCTATGGGGAAAAGTGAATTGTGAGCACATTTTCAAAATTCTGTGATCCCTACACTACGTCATATACTACTTAAATTTCTCAGCCACATCGAGAACCACCTCAGCCACATCCAGAATCACCCCAGCCACATCTAGAACCACCTGTACCGCATCCAGAACCACCTCAGCCACATCTAGAACCACCTCAGCCACATCTAGAACCACCTCATCCACATCTAGAACCACCTCAGCCACATCTAGAACCACCTCAGCCACATCTAGAACCACCTCAGCCACATCTAGAACCACCTCAGCCACATCTAGAACCACCTCATCCACATCTAGAACCACCTCATCCACATCTAGAACCACCTCATCCACATCTAGAACCACCTCATCCACATCTAGAACCACCTCATCCACATCTAGAACCACCTCATCCACATCTAGAACCACCTCATCCACATCTAGAACCACCTCATCCACATCTAGAACCACCTCAGCCACATCTAGAACCACCTCAGCCACATCTAGAACCACCTCAGCCACATTTAGAACCACCTCAGCCACATCCAGAACCACCTCTGCCACATCCAGAACCACCTCTGCCACATCCAGAACCACCTCTGCCACATTCAGAACCACCTCTGCCACATCCAGAACCACCTCTGCCACATCCAGAACCATCTCTACCACATCCACAACCACATCTACCACATCCACAACCACCTCTACCACATCCACAACCACCTCTACCACATCCACAACCACCTCAGCCACATCTAGAATTACCTCTACCACATCCAGAACCACTTCAGCCACATCCAGAACCACTTCAGCCACATCCAGAACCACCTCTGCCACATCCAGAACCACCTCTACCACATCCACAACCACCTCATCCACATCTAGAACCACCTCATCCACATCTAGAACCACCTCATCCACATCTAGAACCACCTCAGCCACATCTAGAACCACCTCAGCCACATTTAGAACCACCTCAGCCACATCCAGAACCACCTGTACCGCATCCAGAACCACCTCTGCCACATCCAGAACCACCTCTGCCACATCCAGAACCACCTCTGCCACATCCAGAACCACCTCTGCCACATCCAGAACCACCTCTGCCACATCCAGAACCACCTCTGCCACATCCAGAACCACCTCTGCCACATCCAGAACCATCTCTACCACATCCACAACCACCTCTACCACATCCACAACCACCTCTACCACATCCACAACCACCTCAGCCACATCTAGAATTACCTCTACCACATCCAGAACCACTTCAGCCACATCCAGAACCACTTCAGCCACATCCAGAACCACTTCAGCCACATCCAGAACCACTTCAGCCACATCCAGAACCACTTGAGCCACATCCAGAACCACTTGAGCCACATCCAGAACCACTTCAGCCACATCCAGAACCACTTCAGCCACATCCAGAACTACTTCATCCACATCCAGAACCACCTCAGCCACATCCAGAACCACCTCATCCACATTTAGAACCACCTCATCCACATCTAGAACCACCTCAGCCGCTTCTAGAACAACCTCAGCCACATCCACAACCGCCTCGGCACCATCGTCCAAATCCACAGCCGCCTCAATCGCCTCCGACTTAGCGATCAGCAGCCACGCACCTAGCACCCGGGAGTCGCAAGCGCCTTCGAGAGCGAAGCGACGACGCGGAGTGGCGTGGGACGGGCCATGCAGATGAGACGGCCTTGAGCCGACGCGGGGGAGGGGGCGGCGCCCTGGCGTGACGAGTCGTACAGCGGAAGTCGTGGGCGGAGGAGGCAGAGAGTTTGGCAGGGCAGCGGATGAATGGGGCGCGGCGCTCGGCCCAATGCTTTCTCATTCAGCGGCTCCTCGCGCGCGGGCCAGACCCTGACCGCGGGCTCTTTCCACGTGCCACTGAACGTCCGCGTGGGCTCGTGATTCTGTGGAAGGGGCGTTTCAACTTTCGCGAGCCTCGAGGCGACTGTGAGTATTCTCTGCCAAGTTGTGGAACATGGAATATAATACGTTCTGAGCCACAGCTCAGCTGAGAAATGGAAAAGGGAATTATGGTGCATTTTTAGACGATGAACTAACTAAAAAAAATGATTTAAGTATTGTTGAAAGTTCTGTTCTGCATAGTTGTTAATTCAGTATTACGAAAGTAATTTTGTCTTCTGTGTGTCAGTTCTGAAAGCGTTGACAAGGGATACGTACCATCCTGCGAAGATCGTAGTTTTTGCTCTACTTCTGCGAAACATTTACATATTGTTACACGTATGATTACATGTATATTTCTTGTTTAGCAATAAGGTTTATGTGACTATACAAATTCCATAGTCAAGCGATGCCGAGAAACGAGGATTTTAGCATCGCAGAAGAAAAGACTCACAAAAACCAGTGTTTGTTAATTAGTAGGAATAAAATATATCAGTCTTTCAGCTGTTGTTTTCCTACCTAGGTCAATTTAAGGCAGACTGGACGAACTCAAGTTCACGAAATATATCGGATCGGCTGAAGGTCACTACCCATTAATGTAAGTTATTTATGTACATCTTTTATAGTGCGTTCTTTACCGAGTGACGTGGGACAGGGCGTATCGCGTATACTTCGCAATAGGCGTATCGCGTATACTTCGCCCGGGCTCGATCCCCTCACCGGCCATCCAGTGGTTTTCGGGGTTTCCCTCAGTCATCGAGGCGAATGCTGGGATGGTTCTATTGAAAAGGCCACGACCGCAAAATCGGCGTTGCCAAACCGACTTCGTTAACTACGTGAATTCACGAAGTTTGGTCCTCCGGCTTGAGGGTTGTCGTTAGGCTGATAGCCGGCTGAAAAAATCACAGTCAAATCATAATGGATCGTAGTAAGCGATCCGAAAAAGCCGCCCGTAGCTAACGGGAATAAGGTTTAGAGGATGATTTATAGTACATTCTTTCATATTGGTTTTCCCTCTCCAACGACACATTTCCGAAGATGACCTGGGATACTTACGCATATTTCTTCACCCAACTTGGATTCGAATGTATGCTATGAAAACTAGATAGAGTAGAAGTAGCAATGGGTAGTGACTTTGGCCCATCTGTCCCAACAATAACAATTCGCGACAGTATTGTAGGGAACCCTTTACAACACCTACATGGATTAATTTGCACCTTTGACCCATCCTGAATTATAACAGTTCGCGACAGTATTGTAGAAACCCTTTTCCAACACCTTCATGGATTAATTTTCACTTTTGACCCGTCCTGAATGATAACAGTTCGCAACAGTATTGTAGGAACCCTTTTCCAGCACCTACATGGATTAATTTGCACTTTTGACCCATCCTGAATAATAACAGTTCGCGACAGTATTGTAGAAACCCTTTTCCAACACCTACATGGATTAATTTTCACTTTGACCCATCCTGAATGATAACAATTCGACAGTATTGTGGGAACCCTTTTCCAACACCTACATTGATTAATTTGCACCTTTGACCCATCCTGAATGATAACAGTTCGCGACAGTATTGTAGAAACCCTTTTCCAACACCTACATGGATTAATTTTCACTTTGACCCATCCTGAATGATAATAATTCGCGACAGTATTGTGGGAACCCTTTTCCAACACCTACATTGATTAATTTGCACCTTGACCCATCCTGAATGATAACAGTTCGCGACAGTATTGTAGAAACCCTTTTCCAACACCTTCATGGATTAATTTTCACTTTTGACCCATCCCCTGAATAATAACAGTTCGCGACAGTATTGTAGAAACCCTTTTCCAACACCTACATGGATTAATTTTCACTTTTGACCCATCCTGAATGATAACAATTGCGACATGACAGTATTGTGGGAACCCTTTCCAACACCGCACATTGATTAATTTGCACCTTTGACCCATCCTGAATGATAACAGTTCGCGACAGTATTGTAGGAACCCTTTCCAGCACCTACATGGATTAATTTGCACTTTTGACCCATCCTGAATAATAACAGTTCGCGACAGTATATTGTAGAAACCCTTTTCCAACACCTACATGGATTAATTTTCACTTTTGACCCATCCTGAATGATAAATCACGCGACAGTATTGTGGGAACCCTTTTCCAACACATACATGGATTAATTTTCACTTTTGACCCATCCTGGAATGATAACAGTTCGCGACAGTATTGTAGGAACCCTTTCCAACACCTACATGGATTCACTTTTCACTTTTGGCCCATCCTGAATAATAACAATTCGCGACAGTATTGTAGGAACCCTTTTCCAACACCTACATGGATTAATTTTCACTTTTGACTCATCCTCAATGATAACAGTTCGCGACAGTATTGTAGGAACCCTTTTCCAGCACCTACATGGATTAATTTGCACGCTTCTGTACGCTAGGAACGGGAGATACGACTTGGCGTTCGAGAAGAACGTGGGAAAAGCGGCGAAAGGAAGCGCTCCCAGGGCAGTATCTGGCAGCCGAGGCGAGGGCTTTGCTCCCAGCGGGCGAGATTAGCTTTTGTGAGCACCTTTGCCGTTGAAGCGCGGCCCATGTACAAAGGCGTTTTTGTTGCTCATCACGTTGGCGGCGTGGGGCAGGATTTCTCTGAAATTTTATATTTAGAAGCACTTCTTTTTAATTTAGCTAAATGAAATTTTAAAAATCTGTCGAGAGCTAGCAGAATGAATTAATTAGGTGATACATAAAACACTTCCTTTAATTATGAAATGAATTGAATGGAGAGAGGTGGTTCTCTTTTAATTGTTCTAGCGGCATGACAAAGCAATTTAATTAAATGAAAAGTGGAATTTTCCTTGACGATTTGAAAGGTAACGAGGTATTGTGAGTACCCCCCATCAGGAATAAAAAATCATCCGGTACACAACGGCCAAAATCGTACACTTATTCAAATTACGTCCGTGTGTATTCAAGTATTCAAATATGGGGAAAATTTAACTTCGATTGACCTTCTGTAAATATTTTAATTTCAAATTGTCTCTTTTAAACCAATATACCTTTTTGCTGAGTATGATTTTACATATTTGTATTACGCATGGATCACTGTTTTGTTTGCTGCATCGTTTATTCTCGAATCGAGTGTATATTCGGAAATTAAATTACAAATAACATTTCATACTGATGGGATGAGTTTATCGTGACCGTGAAATATAGAAATGTACGGTTAGTGATCATCAAAAAGATACTGCAGCGATTGGCCATTTTTTAATGTTTTCTCAATGGCTGCTGAGTGAAAGCGATTTCAATGTAAGAGTACACACTTTGGGTTATCTAATGGTCACATTTCTAACGTTTTTGGAAAGAGGTAGACTATCAGATAATTCAATCTCGCATAAACTATATTATGAACAATATTAGACGGTCATTTTAAGATTTTCCATCTCATTATACATGTACCTTTCTAAAGTGTATATTGACTTAATGAGTAAACATATTTAATTTTATATTGATTATTTCATATATAACTCTTACAGATGCCGTCCGAAGCATTTATTACATTTTATCAGTTGCATGCGAATTATTTTTCACCATTCTATCATTATATCAAGTAATTTGAGAGACATCACGTCGTATTTCTAACTTATTCGTAATATTAGTAACATTACTAAATTAAGTTTGAATTTGAATCAAATACCGGGAGATGTGGGTCAGGCCATGAACTGATGTCACAGCAGTGCCTCTGTCCTAGGTTCCAGTCCCGATGATAGGAAGATTTTCGACACTAGCTTGTCAGCTAGGTCGAATTCAGTCACTGTGTGGAGGAGAACTCTAATGGCCGTTTGTTCTGATCAGTAGTTCACCATGATTTTTTCGATCAATACCAGCTGAATTCGGGATCAGTACCCTAACAAATGGGCCTCGGACGTATATCTACAACACATAATTATTAATATGTGTCACGTTTATATACAAGTAGACGAATAGGGCTGTGCTAAGGAATGTCGTACAGGTGTGTTAACCATCTTCAAAAGTACTTAACCCTCAAAATCTGCCTTTCGTTCACTTTTAATGGAATGTTATAAAGTTTAAATTTTAAAATCCGTCGTTTACTCTTTACACTGTCAGTCCTCTCAGGAAACTGAGATTGCTCGAGACCTCTTACAATCCACAAGGCTACTGAACTCTAGAAGGTGCTTTTCGTTAGTTTCTGGCCTCACTAACTTCTATTTCTCTTAAGAAGAAAAAATGATGTAGGCTTCAACTTAATTATCCTTCACTCTAACTCACTTTTCACATTTGTATATTAACATTTATAGACTCTAAGAAAATTACTCCAAAATTTTGTTACAAGATGGCAAAAACCTGCTTCTACCACTTAACTCTTCTAAACATTTTCTTCCCCGAACTTTCTTCAGTTATGATAAGTGGTAGTAATCGTTGGGTGCCCAATCTGGTCTGTAAGATGAATGATTAAAGTCCTTGAAGCCACAGCCATTCATAACATTCTTTGCAATCTGTGAATTAAGCACAGGCGCATTGTCGTAAATAAGTTACACACCATGAGATTTCACGCACCGCATTCAACTGAAGTACTTCTTTCCACAAAACTGAATGAGATGTCGGCTGCAAATTTATAGCATAGCTTACAATTAAAGATAAGATTACACTCTCTACTCTGATTTTCCCATTGATGAGCTTTATCTTGGTCAGGTCGGAAACTTAATGGAACCGCCTCCTTTATTTACTTAATTAGTTAAAGAATTTTTCTTTAACTTTAACTAGAATTCAGTTCTCCGTGCATTTGTTATTCAATTCAAATAATATATTCTTCAGTTTTTAAACCATCTAGCAAATAAATACGAGTAATGGGTGAATTACCCAAAATAATTTCGTAATTTAAAAAAAATACGCTCATAACGGTTTAATATTTTTGGTTTGGCGTTCCACAGAAAGTAATTTTTTCGGCCAATACTCCCGATTTATCTGCTCGTGGAAGCGATGTGTGGGGTCTCTG